>JAJSOM010000021.1:0-92647 GCA_023052935.1 Piezodorus guildinii
AGCAATTGTATACATTGTATATAGTTATGATTGTGTGTAAGATGTTTATTTATTTGCCAACTTTTTATTTATCTCAATAATAGGTTTTTGTTTCGATTTGTTTTGTTTTTTATTTATTATTATTTTATTGTATATATATGAATTTATTTTTGTTCTATTTTATGTAATTTGACCATTATTATTATTTTCTGTATATATAGTATGAATGTGGTCTCTTATCAATATTATTATTGTTCATTTTGTAACAAATTGTAATATATCTCAATAAAATAAAAAAAAAAAAAATAAAAAAAATAAAAAAATTATTTTCAATAATGAACCTTTGTAATCGACCAAACAATTTTTTTAAAAATACTCTCCTCCTCCCCCTCAAGATTTGAGGGTTTACGTTTCAAGATGCGTAGAATCCGAATAACGAGAAAAAAAAAAACGTTTTTTCTAATTAATAAACAAATACCAAAAATTCATAGAGAATTAATTTTCCTACAAAATAAAAAAAACAGATCATGGAAATTGGTTCAGAACTAGCAAAGGAACTGACCTCATAATAAAACCTAATGAATATAAAGTATGAATGTATTCATATACAATTGATAATAAAAAAGAACCATTTTGCTGGTATGAAATGTGTAATTTCTGAAAATAAGAGTAATAGTTCTCCTCAAGCAATCATTCTTATATACTAAAATGTATTTCATTAAAATGTTTCAAAATTTAATAAAAATACTGAATCACAATCACACAATCCAATTTTACCCTAATTTAAATTTATACCTATAGCCTAAAAGAAAGAACTTGTAAGACAAATATGAGTAAAATTAAGGAAAGTCGCAGCCGAGGTCTTAGAATAAATTATTGAAAACAATTTTGTAAAATGTTAATAACACCAAGGTTATTTTGGATGAACAATGGGAGCATTCTTCTTTTATGATCCTTTTTAACGTTAAAAAAAATCGTTTATTTAATTATCAGATGTAAGAAATTTGATAATTATAAGTAAATGATAACAATTATTCAAAAGACAAAAAAAAAAAAAAATAATATATTAATAAAAACTCCAATACCTCTGAATCCCCCAAGTTTAAAAATACCGATGATAACGAATTTTAGTTCCTTCCCAAAGATGCTTTAGTAAAATAATGCAAAAACTTAAGTAAAATAATCTGGTGTGCACACCATTTTCACTTAGTATTTTTAATTTATTACTATTGAATATTTCAAGTAAAACGAAGATGAATGTACGTCTATTTTTATGAAATAATTTAAAAGGAGAAATTATCTATAACAACTTAATTTTTTAGTCTTTCTTCACTTTCTATTCACCTATTACGATTTGATTAATACTGATTAAGTTATAATGATAATGTTCTTCACCAGTTTATTTGTAAAACTCACTCGAGAGATTTTAAATCTGAATAATATTTAAATAAAATATATGAGTGTAACAGACCATGTAAATTACCCGGAGTGAAATAATCTTTTACTCGAAATTTTATGCTGATTTGGTAGTCTAATTTCTGTATTTCCAGGAAGGTTGGAAAAGCTTTCTCTAGAAATAAACAAAGCTCTGACAAGAGCGTATCTTATATAAAACCAAAAAAAGTATCACTCAGCCTTCGTCGGAAGGTATGTTATGAATACTTTTAAACGAAAATTCAGCAAACAAATTGCTTTCTTGGAATCCTCATATAATACAAAAAACAGTCGCAGATACCGTTAACTACAACACTAACTTTAAAACCTTAATTTTTCTTTAATACAGTCATCACACCTTTTTGAAAATATGGGATTGAGCTTTAGGGAAAAGCTAAACGTCAATTTTTCCCGTTTCTAATCCTAACAATCCGCATTTCTTTCAAAAATTCAATATTTCATTTAATTTTTCCTGAATAATTTAATGTATCAAGTCAATATTTCATTTATTGCTGAGTTTATCCAAATTAGGATTACCTCTTTTGATCCCAAACTTTTTCCCTGCTGACACAAACCCAATTGTTCAAAAAAATGTTACACGATAAACTTAAAGGCTACTGGAAAAAAAAGAAGTTAACTCAGGATTTGATAGGTTAAGACTTCGAAATGCTGCCAATGTGATGTTCCTTTATAACACTAACGAACCTAATACTTTTACTTATATTATTTAAATACAGTTTTATGATTGTAGCATAAATATATTTTTAATGTATATGTATATTTATAAATATGCATACATTTAATACTCTACAATTAAGTATGGTAGAACGTGTATAATACAATGACTTGAAAGGAACAAACACTACCCACTAGCATTACTACCCACTAGCATTACTCTAATAAGAATTTTAAATCAGAAGGTCCCGCTGCAATTTTCTTTTCAGACGCCTCGGAGGATCATCAGGATTCGAGCAGGAAGCAAGGATTGAACCTAATGTAGTTTGGGAATATAGTTTGTCATGAAAGGAATATTACTTAGTTCGAGCCAAGTCAGCAACATCAAGGTCTTTATGGATGAGTTTATTTGTCACCGAGGATTTTAGATTCTGTAAATAAGCTTTTTGTTGCTAAGAGGAATGTCAGTCCAGTAAGTGTTGAGCAGTCAAAACCGCCGGGAAGTAATTGTCGCTTCAGTCTTTATGAGGATTCCAATGAGGCGTTTGTCTAGATGGAGTCCTAGGTAGGTATCGGATCTGTTTAATAGTTTCAGCGGAGTGTCATTAAAGAATACTCGAGAACAGAAAGCCATATGCTTACGATAAAGGGTATAGGATAGTCGGTGGGATTTGTTGTAATTGATTTTTATTCTCTTATTTTATATACCATACATCAAGGTCTTTGTTAAGGTGATGAAGAGTGTGGGGGACAATAACAGGATCAGTATCTACTGATAACACACATCTGTCAGCATATGTGGAAAGGAAGGTGTTGAGATATCAGATGTAAACTGTGCAAAGAATGGCATCCCTATGCTGCTGACTTGAGTAACACCACCACACTGAAAAAAAAGTGGATTAGACACTATAGTGATTTATTTTTAAGGATCTAACAGTGAGGTAGGACTGGATAAATATAGACGGAGTCTTTAAAGCAATCCCAGATGCCAGATTCGGTCAAATGCCTGTAATTAAAACAAATAAAATAAAATATAATAATATTAATTTTCAACTTAAAAATAGAACTTTATTCCAAGAAGGTTCCAATAGAAGAGCTTATAAAGAGTTTTAAGTGCTCAAGCATCAAAAGCTTGAGCCACGTGTGTTGCGTTGTTACCACGCGCTAGAGGGAGGGCGCTCGAGCATTTTATCACACGTGCTCACTTGTTTACTGTTCCTCTATTTGCTGTTTACAACCTTTATTCATTAGTAGCTGGTAGTTATATCAGTTCCACAGCAGATATTAATACTTCCTATTATACTAAATAATAAGAGAATTGTATCACATCATGAGATCTTATATGTTTCTACGGTTATAAGATGAAAAAATGATAGAATGAGAAAGAAAGGATTTGTTTTCATATTTTTAATAATTAATTATCACAAACATTTAAGTCAACGGTTTTCCAAATGCTTTTTTTTCAATAAATTTTAATAATTAATTGAAATTTAATTACAATATTTTTGACTTAGTAGGAGTACATTTAAACAAATATATTTTACATTTTTAATATTATATTAAGTCCTGAAACGTCATTTGTGATGATGTTTTTGTTCAATATAATCTTATGAAGAAGAAAAAAACATGTTTCAATCCACTAACTTGCCGATTATTATTCTCTCTTGGATTTTAAAATATATTATAATCCTTAAAACTTTTTCCACTAGTGCCCATGAATTAAGTTCATTACTTGAGTAGGAACCTCACGTTACCGTAGGCTAACTAATCTTTATGAAAGTATGACCACTGCCAAAATCTTGAAAGTAATATTTTTATTACAATGAAGGTTTTGCATGACTATGAAAGACAAAATTTCATGCTAAAAAGGTTTTTTTAAATTTATAATCTGAGGAATTACGTCTGATACTCGAACGAATATTTGCAGATTTTATGATATTTAAAATTAAAATGGAAATTACTTTGTGACTGCAGTGAAAACAATTTATTTCTGGTAAAATTTTATCTAATTTGAAAAAATAAACAATAATGTTTATAGTAATTATTTTTTTAAGAACTGAAATTTTTAACAATTTAACTACCTTGTTAATAAAAAATAAAAGCAAATAAAGAAGGGTTGAGATTTGGGCTAAACTTGATTTAAAAAGAAGATGAGAATGTGATTAAAGAAAATAATTAAATTTCGTTTCTGACAGATTAGGGTATAAATTAAAAAGGCGTAAAAAAAAAAAAATAAATAAAAAAAAAAAAAGTGTCAAGGGATAATCGTTTATTTGGTTCACCTTCATTTATATTTTTTGTATACTTTTAATTATATATTGTTCCTATTGGATTACTCTTCTCAGATCTATCTAAACATAAGGAGCTGAACTTTAATATTCTGCAAAAACGAATAAAAAAACAAAATAACTACTCAATCCAATATTGTTCACGCGCTGTAGAATGTTTTGAATCATGAAACACATTTCATTCATCGACATATAACCACCCAAATCAACTTGATTTTTTCTATAGTATGTTATTTAATTTTCTAAAAGTTAAATAGTTTATTAAAAAAGAAGAAAAAAATGTTATGATTAGTTAGAAATTCTTTTAAACTCCTTTTTTTATAACAGTCAAGGTCCACTGTCTCCTCGGAGGTGGCAAAATAGTGTGCAAGATAGAGTTCAAGACAGAAGTTACCACCACCAGGAGATATAACAAATCTGGTAACATTAACATAAATTAACAGTAACATCCTTAAAATGTTTCGGGGACTGCCATAAATTTAGTTCGTCTTTCAACATCGCCTCAAGCTACGATAATCAATAACATCTCCCAACAAGACTGGAATAGCAAATCAGGTGGAATATTAATTCATCAAAATTAATTTAAATATAAAAAGATTGTGCCCGTTGGAAGACCTACACGGGAATTCAAGGAGAGAAGAAGTCTGCAGGCTCCGAATAGGACATTGCGAATTCTCTCACGAGGTATGGAAGCCCCAACTTGTTCCCCATGTAACACAACAAGGACTGTAAAACATGTATTATTAGGCTATCCGATTTTCTCTAAATTGGGACTAGAATTACAAACGGATACCACACAGAAAGACATTCTCAAAGACGATGAAAACAAGGCCACTGTCCTATTCAAAAATTTGAAAAGAAGTCTTTACTTAATAGAGTATAAAACGTAAGTCTATAATGACCGACAGGGTCATAAATAAATAATACGAATAATAGTTTAACAATTTCTAATAATTTTGTTAAATTTTCTTATTGCACTGAAAATATAAATGACTGTTTTAAAAATATAGATAACAAAGTTTTTTGGGTTTTTCAAACTTGTGGTAATAGAAATCCTCTCTCCCGTTTCCTGTTATGGTTTTCGAGGAGGAAAGTTCCTATCATTTTTCCAGAGACAGGCGCTTAAGTTTGGAATAAAGGCCACGGTCCCAAGCCTTATTTTACAAAAGCCCTCAGGGCCACTGCTTTTCAACTTTTAATGAGGACTATAAAAATGTTTGAAAGTGGATAGGGATTTGACTAAATGGTTAAGATTGTGAAAATGGTATGGTTAATGTTAGATCAATGGTTCATGACAGAAACATGCCTATTTAATTTAATATTTACTTATATACTGCCGTTTACGTTTAGGCCGATACGAATTATCAAATTTTTAGATAGTTTAGTCAAGTCAAAAGAATATTTCGGAGCTCCAATTACATTAAATAATAATAAAAAAAATTTCTGGGACTATGTCCCTTAACGATAACAAAATTGTACAGCAGGTAATAAGATTTATTTCTGGTCAAGAAAACAATGAAATTGAATTTTTTTTAAAAATGTGCAAAAAAAAAAAAAAAAGAAAAAAGAAATTTCCTTAATGCTACTAGGGTTGAGGAAATTATTATATTTAAAGAAAAATAATAATAAAAAAAAATTAGTTCAGATAAAATAGATAATTAAAAGGTGTTTAACCATTAAACGGTTCGTTGAGGCCTTATATTTTAATTTTATTTAAAAAATAAAATAAAATTGACTTAAAATATTTAGTATATAGTATTTAATATTTATAAAGTATTTTCTTTTGTTAATTTTATGTATTGTTACAATCATATATAAAACGGTTTTAGTGATTTGATCTAAATAATTATATGAAAATACAATTCAGTAGTGTTAAATATGTATTATCGTGATTGAAATAGTTTTAGATGGCATCGAGACCTTCTTGATTAGAATTACTACTAAAGAGTGCCGCCCATGGGAAGTTTTCTTCATGTATTTTATCATTAATCAGCTTATACTTATACAGCAAATAATAATATACAGTTGTAAATTTCAATAAAAATATATTTTTTTAAAATAGTTTCAAAGTCAAAATCATCTTTGTTTTTTTAGTTGTTTTTTTTTCTTGGAATTATCTTAGATTTTTTTTATAGTATTAGTACGAGATGATGATTTGTGGAGGAAAGAGATATTCCAGGCCAACTTTTTTAATATATTTATTGCAAATAATCACGCACATAGTAATACTGATGTATGATGCAACATAAAAAAATTTAGACGTTATTTTGTTTTCTAAAAGCCTTAGAAAACAAAATAACGTCTAACATATATGAAGTTATAAAACGTAATAGAAAGCGAAGGAAAACATTTAGCTTAAGTATATTGTTTGGATATATTTTATTTCGAAATTCTGCTTGGGACAAGTTTAGCTCAGTGGGTACAGTAATCTTCTGTTGATAATCTTAGGTCTTGTGTTATACTAAAAGCTATTGGCTTGGGAATAAAAGAGTAGGTGTTACTTAGAGGTTGTAGGTAGTGATGGGCAAATACTCAAAAAATTTGAGTACTGATTACTGTAATCAACTGATGCTCGCTTCTGATTACAAAATCTACTCAGCTTTCCTGCTGATTACTTTCTATTTTCCTCTGTAATCAAAATTTTCGTACTTTTGAGTACTTGATTACTTTTTTATATGAGGTGGCCAGAATAGAGTATATTACATACTATTAAGTTAATTTATATTAATCATTTCTTTAAGCCATCTTTTTTTTCATATTGTCGATTATTTTAAACTTTTCATAAAAAATTGATAAGGGTAAATTATTATTATTAAGATGGTAGGTTTATAGATTATTGTAAACTCTTCAGATAAAATCGATATAGGGTCCTATTATTATGTTTTTTTTACACCTGGAATTTCATTTTAACTTTTTCGTATTTATTCGATACCAGGCTCGGTAGCTGGGTTCCCAAAGGTTCGTTACCGATTATCCTATTAATTTTAATCGCGCTCGCTTAAGTAGAGGTTTATATTTAGAGGAAATATATTTACTTTTTAAAGGATTTGGTTATTGGTATAATTGATTTCAGTCAGTTGCTGTAGAGTAGATTTTGTCTGAAAATTCGTTATAAAAAGAAATCCTCATTTTAAGCTGATTATTATCAATCACTAACATACTAACCAAAAATATAACTATATTATACCGATCAATAAAAAATTACAAAAAAAAATTGAAATAAACATGCACTAGGCCAACTGACTAAAAAAACAATAACACATTCACTAACTAAACCCTCTAAAACACACATACACGTATAAAAAATTAGCATTAAAAAATAACACAAAAAAAATTAAAACAAATAAATGTTTTTGTAGACGAACGTAAAATCAATAAAACGTTTATTGGCCAAACCACCGAAAAATAAAATACAGAAATGTTACAATTTTAAAATTAAAAGTATAGTAAGTATAAGAACCGTTGGTGACGCAGCTATTTATTGTAGAATAGTAACAAACGAACTCGAAAAAAATTTCAATAAACCTATTCCTAAGCGAGTAATTAATAGCATAATCGGTAATGAACCATTGGCAACAAAGCTATCTAGCCTGGTATCAAATAAATACGAAAAAGTTAAAATAAACCTATTCTTGAGCGAGCGCGATTAAAATTTATAGTATGATCGGTAACGAACCTTTGGGAACCCAGCTACCTAGCCTGGTATAGAATAAATACGAAAAAGTTAAAATAAATCTCTACTTGAGCGAGCGCGATTAAAATTAATAGTATAATCGGTAACGAACCTTTGGGAGCCCAGCTACCGAGCCTGGTATCGAATAAATACGAAAAAGTTAAAATGAAATTCCAAGTGTAAAAAAAACATAATAATAGGCCCCTATATCGATTTTATCTGAAGAGTTTACAATAATCTATAAACCTACCATCTTAATAATAATAATTTACCCTTATCAATTTTTTATGAAAAGTTTAAAATAATCGACAATATGAAAAAAAAGATGGCTTAAAGAAATTATTAAGAGAATTTCACTTAATAGATGTATGATAGATTTCACTTAATCTATTCTGGCCACCTCATATAAAAAAGTAATCAAGTACTCAAAAGTACGAAAATTTTGATTACAGAGGAAAATAGAAAGTAATCAGCAGGAAAGCTGAGTAGATTTTGTAATCAGCAGCGAGCATCATTTGATTACAGTAATCAGTACTCAAATTTTTTGAGTATTTGCCCATCACTAGTTGTAGGTTAGATTTTCTAGCTATTGAAGTAAGTTCTGTACTGTTTTTGTTTTGGGGCTCTGATATATTTTCCATTTGTCTACTTTGTGTCTAAAGGTGTCTAGTACTCTGTTGGTCTTATGTTTGCATTATTTTGATCCTTTAGAATTTCATCTAGATCACTGATACCTGTTATGATGGTCATGGCTAACCACCATGCTACATAAGATAAGCTTTCATTTACACATATTACAATTTTGTTGATATTTAAAGTTTATATGTGTTTGATTTATTTAAGACCCTTTTAATAGGAACTCATGAGTGAGGTTACATAATCTATTATTATTGTGATTGGCTGAGGAGACCAAAGTGTTACAATCGCTTTTTCCTAATATCAGTTTCGTTGTTTAGAAACGTTTCTGTTGTTTTAATTGATGAAGTATAACAGTATTAGGTTTGTCTTCCTCTTGGGATTTTGTTGATTGGGATTGTTCTTTGTTGTTTTCCCTTAAGGGTTAGTGTTTTCCTTGCGTTGAGGATGCAGGTTTTATAACAATATTGTAACGACAAATTTTACATTGATATTTAGTTGTAGAGATAATATGTTAAACCCAATCCTTTTTTTTTAATTTTTTCGAGGTGGTATTGCTGCGAGATTTTTTTAAAACGTGTCGGTTCGATAAATTCTCCAAGGTATTAAAAGTATGAGATCCCGTTATTTTTACCATATTTTGTTTTCATGCTTGCACTTTCTGATTTTGGACAAAATAATTCAGTTTTCTCAAATAAAATTAATAAAACTTCTTTTTCTATTCATTCTTTGAGTATTTCGAGCTATTTTATAACGTACTATTTAATTAAAACTAAATGTTTTCTATTGTTGCCTAACGGAGTATTATTATTAAATTAAATTAAATGTAATAATCAATAGGCTTATCTCGGGTTCGATAAGGTTGGATGCCGATACCATCAAATAATGCCGACACAGATTCGTCTAATGATCACTGTCCAAGCCCATGCCCCTGAGATCAGACTTAACCCAATCCTCCTATCGACGCTTCGGCCTGCCTTTCGGACGCCCACCAGTCAGTCCAGCGAATACCAAATTTCTCGGAATCCGTTCCTCACTGAGCCCAACAATTTACGCGCACATTTGAGTAACCGCGATGCTATCAACTCATTCATATTCACAGGGTACAAGCTCCGCAATTCCGAGTTGTGCAATCTTCTAAATTCCCCTGTGGCCTCATCTCGCTTTGGACCAAATATTTTACGCAGTACCTTATTTTAGAAAATCGTAAAACGTTGTTCATCCTTTAAAGTAAGCGGCCACGTTTCACATCCGTAAAGGACCGTCGGAAGAATATTGGTTTTATAAATTCTAATCTTTTAGTTTTCAGAAGACACGGGCAACAATAATTTAGCAACTGAATAATAACATGCATTTTCCGCCTTTAACCGGGGTTTTAATTCCTCCTTGATTTCAGTTTTTCTTGTTTTCATTTAACCTATATACTTAAATTTCTCTACTTGTTTAAAAGTATTTCCTGATGGAATGGAATATGGTAAATACAATTTTTTTTCTCTCGTACTACATTATTTTTTCTACTTCTTCCGTTTTCAAAATATAATATTAAATATTTTTACATGGTTGCCGTCGAATTGGAAAAAAAAGGAAGAAATAAATGATGGTGGCGGAGAAAGAACAAAGCTGGCGGGCGGAAATGGTGGCTGCTGTTTCCCGGATACCGCTCACAATGGTCCTTTCATATGCGATGCACCAGTCCCGACGCTGTCACTGCGATGTATTTTATTTTATTACTTTATTATATGTCTGCTTGTATAACAATAAGAGAGACTGATTACTAAGGAACTTCTTACTGAGACTAATCTTAACTGAAAGACAAATTTTCCATTCTGGGTTGAGCAAGCCCATTGAGCAGTCGTTATCAACAAGCAGTCCGCACACGATTTCCTGTGGTACTCGAGTTCTTGTATTGAAAAAATGTTATTAATATCGACTGAAATCACAACTGTATTGGGTAATACAGAAGATACTGTTGATTATACTACAATTTTTGCTGGCCACCCGATCTCCAAATTTGGCTCTAATAATTAAAAAAAACTGCCCTTATCAGTACTTGGTGCTTTTTCTCATTTAACTCCAAATTCATGGTTCGGAAGGAAATAACTAAGATTGGCGAAAATATTCCTCTCTTAATTCTAAATAAAAATTATTCCGTAAGTAAATTAGCTAGTACTTGGCGGGTTCAAGTAATCAATCAGCAATGAAATTAGGGGTAAATGCATGATGTGATCCCCCTCCTTCAATCGTCCGGAAAATGACCTTAAATTTAGGCCGAAACGTTGGAACAATAATTATGTTTTACATAATTAAAATGTTTTGATGACTACATCCCGAATTAACTTCTCAAAATCACCTTTACTTTTGTAAATACTAGTAATACAAGATTTTGGCCAATATCATAAATAAATTCTACTTACGAGGATAAAAGTAATAAACTATTTTATTACTCAATAATCATAAAGTTAGTTTAATGCAACATTAAGTTGATTACTTATGAAATAGCTATCCCGTTTACCATATATAGTATTTGGAATATAAAATGTCCTAAAATCAATATTTTCACTATAACGTTTATGCAATAGGTAGACTCATTTTATAGTTTAAGTTTGGTTTCGCACACTAAGACAGTCCAGTTTTAAATTATCTTTATTAAAGTAGTTTTCGGCGTCTTAAGCGCCATATTCATCTTTTTCAATTTTAATTAAAGAAAAACACTTGATATGTATTTCAAAATATCAAAAGACCAACTTCTCACTTGTTAAATATATTTGTCAACCAATTCTTTAGATATTTCTTAAGCTCGCTTTTCATGTTTTTGAAACGAAAAATAATAATAATATTAAACATCTATTTTTTTTAAATTTTGATATTTATGATTTTTATATTTTATACATTGATTTGATCTTTATTAATTTAGCAAACTTTTAAAATGGTTGGATCTATTGTGAGGTGAATTAAAATAGTACTTACTTATGGTAAGTAGATATCATCCTGTCAAGTCAGTCTATTAAGGATTTCTAAAGGTGATGAGGGATATAAAGTTCAATTTTGTTTTCTTTGTACGTGGGATCGGCATGGTCTAGTTGATAGACTAGTGCACTAGGCTATTGTTCTCCGAGACACAATATTATTTATTCCGTTAATTTGGCCGGGGAGGAGGGGGAGGGGGCGACCCTAGGATATGGTGAACCTCCTGGGGCAGACCCAGCTTCTATTAAAATGGGTACCCAAAACTGGGGAAAAACATGGCGGCTGAGCGTGATTAAGGCCTGATCACCTCATTGCACGGCCTTTGGCCTGGATACAGTACGCTCTATATGTACTGAGCCCAAGACTCTTCATGGGTTGTAGAGGTAAAGATTTTTTTTTTCCTC
This sequence comes from Piezodorus guildinii, assembly GCA_023052935.1. Classification (NCBI taxonomy): domain Eukaryota; kingdom Metazoa; phylum Arthropoda; class Insecta; order Hemiptera; family Pentatomidae; genus Piezodorus; species Piezodorus guildinii. Next base: position 12,057 of record JAJSOM010000021.1, read on the forward strand.
TTTCTTTTTTGTGTGCACACACTATATTCCTTCATAAAGCAGTTGATCATTGAAGGAAAGTAAGACAAGTTCCTCTTGTTCTATATGTTGGACAATATAATACCCTTGTTATTCCTGTTGTAATATATTTTTAATAATTTAAAATACTAAATTGGTTAAAACATCATAACTAAATTGGTCAATATCATGACAGTGCAATAAGAGTGAAACAGTAAGTATCCCAAAGTAGGATCAATGCCTATTTGTCGAGAGCTGCCATCGGAGCCTTCTCATTTAATAGAACCTTTTATTCTCTCGCACCTGCCTCTCCTTCACACTCTTTGTCTATTGAAAGAAAATCTCAGTTTTCTGTTAGGATACTTTTTAGATTGAATGGCACAAAATGCTGAAAGCTGCACATCAGGTTAAGTAATTCCATTAAGAACATAGAATCCTTTGTTTTTGTTATCCACAATAAGATATTCAATGTCATTTTATCACCTTTCCCGTCTAGTTCTTGAACGTAAAAAAAATGTATCGAAAAAATAATTAAATATACCTGTTCTACAGTGTTGGGCTTAGTACACAAGAAAAATCGTACAGTTTAAATTTCTGTGCACGAAGATTATTAGTCGAAGATTATTAAGAATATATTGTTGTTGGTACTAATTGTGCCAATGAAAATTCTCTGGTTGTGGACTGCATGGTAAAAATTAATAATAAAAACTTTAAATTTAGATTATGTCCAGAATAAGGGATCTCCAAATCGTTTTACAAGTAAATTTAAGATAGACAGCAGCTTACCTAATCGCCTTCTTCGTGTCTTCTCGAACGGGCCCGCTCAGGCTCGGCAGTCTCCTCCAGCTACTCCTAGATTTTATCTTGTAAAACTTAGGAGAACCTAAATTCTTAAAATTGAGTCCCTCTATCGTGACCGGGAACCGAATATAACCACAAATATCGTCACGGACTACAAAAACATGCAATCGGGACAGAATCTCAATTCACACTGACGCTATAGTAAAAAACAAAAGACTGTCGAATTAAACATCTGTGTATCCAAGGCCCAATCTAATTAAATTTGAATCCAAATAAATATTATTATTTTTAATTCGCGTAATCGCGAACAATTGTTATTATGGCATTGCAAGATACCTGCATGGGAGTAGATAGAAAAGAGGCAGGTATGCCTCCTTAAAGATTGTTGAGTCAAATAAAAAAATAAATAAATAAAAGCGAAATAAAGTATTTTATTATGAAAAACAGCGTTGGAGTGTGTTTATTTCTAAGCAAGTACTTAGTTTCCAAATGTATATGTATATAAACAATGGTAAAAAAAAAATTGCTTGTAACCTTTACGGGCGATTGAAGTTAAATCCTTTGATGTTGTGTCAGATGACTATTAAGTTTATAAAACGCTGCAAGTATTATACAATGGTTTATTATATCCAAATAACTATATTAGGGTATAACTGTTTATATAGCTGTTAATTGGCAATTAACAAATTTTATGTAGAGAGGATACTGAGGGCAGTAAATTCATTATTGGATAATTGTTTTATATAAATCAAGTAAATAAAAACATTAAATTTAGTAAATAAAAATGTTTTTAGAGCTACCGCTGTGCTAGAAAGCAGCAGGGTCAAAACATGGTATTTAAAATGGCATCCCTATTGTGGAGACGTTTTTACAAAATCACTATACTTGATAATAATAATTAAATTAGCGAAGAATATTAATTTTAGTAAATTTTGTTTAATAGGTGGCATTAAGGTAATTTATATATATATATATATATATATATATATATATATAATATATATATATATATATATATATATATATTTAATCGTTTTAATCATATAATAGAGCATTATATAATGTCTAAGCATCACCTATTAAGATTTAATTGCCATATACTTAACTATATATATACATTGGCACCCTTTTTCTTCCAAAGGAAATCATAGCTGTTTCGGCCGCTCATCTGTTGTGAAACATTTATTGGTTAAAGAAAGTATCTCATGACTGTACGCTCATGAGTACTGATCGCATTTTCTTTAGAGTTTTTAACGTTTGCAACAAAAAAAAAAAAAATTGGTATCTCGGTTGTTTTGATGGTTGAATTATTGTGTTGAACATTCAACTCGACAACTCCTTAAACTTTTCACCAAAGCCGCTAAGTCCGAAAGCGGGACTATCTCCAGACACGGGCTCGAACTTTAAGCGTCTTAGGAACAAACCCAAATCCTCTTTTGTCGAATTCTTACCGGACCGGTTAGTCAGCTTGGTCGCTTCACTGTCCCAACAATTACCTAAGCTAATTTAGAAGAGCCAAGTTTTAAGGTAGTTGTTAACTTAATTGATCGATCCTGTACCAACTTATCTGTTTTTATTGACGGTTTATCCGGGAGCATAATATTGATTTCAAGTTTTGAAACTATTTTATATAAATAAATAAGTTTAATTATAGTTAAAAAAAATATTTTTCACCATTTCAGACTCTTCTGTTAAAGGCCTCCAGGATTGCACTTTTCTAAGTCTTCCTCGATCTGCCTCTGGGTGCTCTGCTATTCTGGAAGCATGACCGAATCATCTCAGTTGATGTTCTTCTATATCATCCAAAGCTGATTGAAGTCTCACATGTGATCGTATTGTTATGTTTCGCACCCGGTCTCTTCTTTTATTCTCCTCCATTCTTCTTAAATTTAATCATATCATCGTTTGTAGTTGGCTCTTGTACTTTTTGATTAGAGTCCAAGATTCACTCAAATAGATAGGAATTGGTCAGAAAGAGTTTTTATAGACTAACAGCATTTTTTGGCATTTCTTTTTTCCCGATAGTTCCCCTCTTGAGGAAACTAAAACATCTGCTGGCAGCTTTTATTCTTTCATTCATTTCTTCATCTATCCAGCCTAATGTGAGCATCGAGATATTTAAAATCCTCCACTTCCTCCAATCTTGTGTTATTTTAGTCTTACAACTCTGTCCCCTTGCTCGCTTTTACTCTCTATCCTCAGTTTAACCTGTATTTATTTTCAGAATTTTCAAGGAAGGAATTCATGAATGAGGCTCTACAAAAAGGAACCTGACAAAATTGGCGGCAGAAAAGGAGAGAATTAAATTAACAAATAAAATATTTCTACTATTAACCATGAAGGGAATGACACGAGCCCATATATTTGATACCTTACACACGTCGCACAGGTTCGGGACCACCTTTTTACGTCTCCTCCAAAGGACAGTATAACTAAGGATTATTTTATCCTATTCTTTTGTTGTATATGAAGTTGTTTAATGTTATTAAATGTTTCCATGAAATCTCAACGTAATTTTTCTCAACTTTAACTTCGTTTAGATCTTAAATTGATTTTGACATAATTTTGTGAAATTAGTGTGTTGATTTTTTTCTAATGTTTGCTCTACCCTAAAATTGATCAGCATCATTATTTATGATCATAATCATCAGGAATGATAGTAATAGTGCTATTATATGATATTGTAATATTACAATAGTCTTATTACAGTATTGTAATGATACAGGATGTATTATACAATAGACCATAAATGGTGCAATTTAAAATGAATAAATTGGGGTTATCTGTAGCAGGGTGGTTAGCATAACAGCCTTCTATGCCCAAAGATTCCGGGTTCAAACCCGCATGGGAGTAATAAATCCTTAGTTATGCCGTCCTTCGGAGGGGACGCTAAAAGGTGGTCCTGAGCCTGTGAGATGTTAGATACTCGTTAAAGATCCCTTTCCTAATTACACCTGGATAGGCAAAATTTAGGACTCCTACTGTAGCATCCTACGATTAGCCTCAGCAGCATAAAGGGGCGTAAATAAATAAAAAAAAAAAAAAAAATTAATAAATTACAGTAACTCTTTTTTTTTCTTTTTTTTTTTTTTTTGGAACATGCGCATCTAAACGTTTCATTTTATTCTAGAACAAACAATAATTTCACATAAAATTTATAATACTCCTTTGATTTGTTTCGAATCATACTACATACAAATAAAAAACACTGCAACAGTTAAAACATCCAAGATAAGTATACCACATTTAATCCTTCAACTTTGACTGACCAAAATCCACTTGTCTAATTATTTTCTTCCTCCCAGTTATAAATAACTATTCCGTGAATGTTTTAATAAAATATTCTCATATGTTATATATAGTTGTATTTAAATAGGTAATATAGGTTTATTATATAATGTAGGTGTATAATAAAAATAAATACGCCTATGAAATAAACAACTTCACTACTAAACATTACTTCTAGCGGAAACTATAATATTCTAATTATGTATTCAAGACCTGACGGCCTCTCCCGGTAATCGCGCCCTTACTGAACCTCCATTGCCTTTCAATAGCAGCGCTACGTTTAAGAGAGATGCGGCAAAAGGATATCCTGGAAAACCGCTTTGCCTTCTATATATATGAAGGGGGAGATCTGAGCGTCTTCAAGCAAGGGTATGAATAATGCATACAAAGTATAGCTGTGATACGCTTGTATGAATGAATCTTTTTTTTTTCATTTATGTTTGTTAAAAAACAACCGAGAAATAATGAAATTTTTGGATTTAATAGAATATTTTGCTAATTTAAGTTGATTAAACTGTGAACACTTGACGGAGTAATTTAAGGAAGACAGAGTGTAATATGTTTCAGATTTTTTTTTTTTTTTTTTATTGGTTATCAAATACATCACAAAAGAAAAAAAAAACCTAATATAATGTAAAAATAAAAGATATTATAAAAATAAAATAATAATATAACATTAAAGAACTATACAAACAAACAGCAATATAAGATGACTTTTGGTATGAAAATAATAATAAAAACTTTATACTGTGACTATGCCTACTCAGAATAACAATGTTGTACAGTACATATATGTCTAGTGGAGAAACCAATAAAATTAATTTATATTTACGAATGTGTAAAATATCAAACACAAATAAAACCTATATACATATAGGTACAAAAAATATAGGCAATAAAAATAAATAAATAAAAAAAGGAAATAAAGAAAAGAGATCCCCTCAGCTAGTAGGGTTGAGGAAATTGAAAAAAACAATTAAATAATAATTAATATTATATTATAGTTTGATATTATATATAAAATCATTCTCAATGCTGATCCTGAACACCTCAATTTCATAGTGTTTTAAGCATTTTTACAGCACCTATTAGATTTATCCCTCAAATATTTCCTTAACCATTTGTCAAAGAAAAATTATGTTCAGAATTATGTAAAATTTAAGTGCGTGATTTTTTTTTTCAAATATTTTTTAGGTAAAAATATTTTCATTTTTAATAGTCAATTGCTATTTTTCATAGCCACTATAAGAAAAAAGGAATGATACTTTATATTATTATAATCCTAGAACCGAAAGAAATGCGCAATCTTAGAGCTAGAAACTTGGGCTAATATATTAATTTCTTCCAAAAACGTTTATTATATGTTTTCATAACATCAACATTAAAAACATAATAAAATATATTAAATACTGCCGTTGGCCTAGAAGCAGTACGAATCTCTTATGTACTGAGCCCCCAAGACCCTTCATGGGTTGTAGTGGTACAGGTTTTTTTTTTTTTTTTTTTTTTTTTTTTAATAACAATAGAACTATAAACATAGTTTTTAATTGGTCTAATCCTTAATTTATTAGAAGACTAAGATCTAAACCTATACTCTACTCAGATCTATTTTTTTTTTAACATACTGACTCTTGTTTTTTTATTTTTTGTAATAAGTGACTAAGTTTTGATTAAACAGATATTGTTCGAAAATAAAAAACCTGGTAATTTCAGAATATTTATAATCTATACTATTAACTGTGTAAAATTGTTAATTATATTTTAGATACCTCTTGTTAATTTTTAAATTTATGTTCAATAATTTAGATTTTGTTATAATGGACACCCAGTTTTTAATAATTTTGATAATTCACATCACAAGAATTTTTGATGAGATTTGGTATTGTTGTTTTTTACTTGTTGAGTCCTGAGGACAGGAGTAAGATCCTGAAACGTAGATGTTATGAAAAATAATAATAAATGTTTTTATAAGAAATTAATATATCACCCCAAGTTTCTACCTTTAGGTAGGATACGTTATTTTCAAATCTGGGTCATAAAAAAAAATACAAATGGTGACTTAGAAAAAAAAACAAGGCATATCTAGCGAGGGATATAATTAATATTGTTAATCGACCGCACTAATGAAGAAAAGAGTCGCCTCAATTTATTCCTATCTCTTTTTCGTGCTTTTTTATTTCTCAAAACAAACTTATCACGAACTTTATCAACCGGAAAAAAAAAGCGATATAACTCTTCGCTTAATGTAACCATTTGATTAGTCAAATGCACCGTAGAGCAAAAATTCAGGAAATTACTCGAGAGCTGCTGGGGAAACGGGAATAAGCAACACTATTAGGCCGTTCTGTATAATATGGCCATTTGAAAAAGTGGCCGGCCGCTCTAATTGCCTCCATCAATCCCAACGAGCCAAATTACCAGGAGCTCTGGTACAGGTAGAGGTACCTCGGCCATTACTTCGGGATCCATATCGGATTGCGCACCCGCTCCCCTCCCCTTTGTGAGGTAAATATCTTACGTCGGGGGGAGGAGTATCCGTCATGTTTTTAGATTACATTGCGATATTATACCGGGGAGTATGAAAGATAAATGAAGCGGGGACCGATAGAAAGGGAGATGTATTATTCATAAAGGGCACTGATGGTGCGGAAAGTTGGGGAGGTGCTTAGGTACTAAATTGGAAGGAGGGTAAGTTTGAGGGATGGTCGTGGGCTTCTCACTCTCAGGGGTTAATGTCGGCTAATGTATGCCTAGGCACGCTCTCTTCTATGCCTCCTCACAGCTAGCCGGGATTTTTTTTAAGTTCTCCTCTTGTAGTGAGCTCTATGGGTACGTTTGAACAAAAGCATATGTTTACTCTGGTAGGAGTATACTTACAAAAATAAAGGAATATAAGAAAGAAAACCAGTAGAATAAATATAAAAGAAGCCTACCATCAGTCGTATGATATAACATTACCACAATTTGTTACATAATGAACAGCAGTAATAGTGATGTAGTACACATTCATACAATATATAGAAAATAATAAGAAAGTTTTTGGACTAATCCCAAAATTAATAAGAGTATATATATTTTTAAATCTCTGTCTTTTCCTTCTTGATTTATTGGTATTTTAAAATGTTTACCCTTATTTATATGGCTAAAGGCGTAGTAACTTCTTAAGGCGGGTTTGGTCTAAGTAGATAAAGTTTTTGATCCCTCATTATAGATGTGCCAGCCAAGCCAGTTCCTTCTCATACTTAGTTTAAAACTTTATTTTTGGCTTGTCCCCAAATATTGTACAATATCCTTTACGAACTCTCTTTTTTTTTATTCATAATAAAAAAAAAAATGCCCACTACTGAAAAAGTCGGGCTGCTGCCCTTATTTTTGAAGCATCTTGAAAAATGTGACATAAAACTTAATAATTTATCTCGTCGTTCTTCTAAGATACACGTTCTGTCAGCATTGGTATGGTATTTTGTAACTCTCATCTGTTGTGTAATGGCTAGGACAACAGCCTTCTATGCTGAAATCAGCAGAAGATCCTAAGTAGTAAAATCCTAGAACGTAAGCCTTGAATTAGCTATATTTTGGAAGGAACGTAATATGGTTGTTAAAAGGCAGTGAAATGTCAGGTAATTTTTTTCCTATTTAAACCTGTATGAGGAAACTTTATTGCTCCAGCTGTAGCATCGTCCTATTAGCCACAATTGCTTAATGTGACGTTGAAAGTATAAATAAAAAAATATAATTATTATACGTTTCAAGGAGGGTTCTCGGTTGAGTATACAGTAAGGACAGTCCTGTTTCTTGTACAGCGGTTGTGTAAGGAGGTAAATTTATGTTCAGTCGTCAGGTTTCTACCAAATTTTTGGATACCTACTTTATACAGATTGAGTGTGCCGCGGAAGGGTAAAATACAATAGAATAAATAATTATCTAATAAAGACACAGATTATAGATAATCAGATTTTATATTCCAACAATGGACAAACAATAATAATACGATTTTGTGCATACATACTTGAGTTATTAAGTATCATACCTATAAATATTTTATAATTGTAATTAAATATAGATATTTTGGGTTGGACTTAAAAATAAAAAGCTCTTAGAAATAATTTCTGTGAAACTTTCTCAAACTCGAAAATTTTAATAACATTCTGATATTTAAAAAAATTCTTTTCGAGCTTAAATATATTCGTTGACATGTCATTTTTTTTTTTAAATTGAAGTATTACAATACAAGTAATGTGTAAACATTACTTTTACTCTCCAACATGTAACCTGCCCTTCAATATTCCTCGATAGATCATTCGACGGAAGAATGACATGAGGCCCACATATCAAGAAAAGACAGATAACGCTAAACAAAATGCTAAAACTTTTATATTAACTACTTTCAAGACGTTCAAAATTAAAACGTAAACAAACAAATGAACACTTACACTTAACCTTGGGTTACCTGTAGCTCGGTTGTTAGCATAACAGCCTCCTATGCTCAAGTTCCCGGGTTCAAACCCGCATGTACCCCTAGGATTTTTTAATAGGAGTAAAAAATCCTTAGTTATGCCGTCCTTCGGAGGGGTCGTAATAAGGTGGTCCCGAGCCTGTTCGATGTCAGCTACTCGTTGAAGATCCCTATTCTAATTAAACCTGGATAGGCAAAATTTAGGACTTCTACTGTAGCATCGTCCGATTAGCCATAGTAGCATAAGTGACATTAAATAAACATCTTGCTCTTACCTACTGAAACTCATTTGGACTTCACAGATATACGGGATCGCAAAAAAGACACCCTTCCCTAATATTTAAATTTTCCAATCAAAAGCTCCTTTGCGCGTTAACAATATTATTTTACTTACAGACCTTCAGCGACCAACAGTCAATGAACAAATCAGGACCCTCTACAAACGTTACCCGGTAACTTACACGGACATACTAACACATTAATACGACATACACATATGTATATATAATGGAAATGCAAAGTTATCTATTTTGGTATAATGTCTAAGATATTTTTCTAAAGTATTTAGTGCTCAGATGTTAATTATTTAAATTTTAAACTGAGTAAATTAGTTAAATTTAAATTACACTTCTGCTTGTCACAAACAGCGTTTTAGAAGGAAAAGTTAGGCCTCCGAACTCAATTAACTATCTGCCCAATCACCTCGAGGATTTTCCTACCCAACCCTTCATCCTGTTTAAATTTTCCCTTTGATGTTTGAGATAAATGTTTTCGCCCGAGATTGGGACGTGCTGTACGTTTGCATTTCGGTTAAACAAAAACGTTAATAGTAATTATTTCCTTAAAATTGCTATTATTCATGACTGAGTCAATAAACGTTGTGAGGTCTCCTGATTCTTAAATTGTGATTTCAATTTTAAATAACTAAATTTTGTTGTTGTTTTTTTCGCAGCGGTACTGACTGATATCTGTCGATGTTTCAACAATTTCTTGGTATGCATCCATAAGCTTCCATCGTCAGTTGATAGTTATTTAAATATGCATCATAGGTAGTTCTACTGAAAAGAAGATGGTTCATGGGCCTTGTCAGATAGAGAAAAATCAGAAATTTTTTCTAATCATCTTTCCTCTCTCTCTATTATCTAAATCATCAAAATTGAAACTTAGACAGAAACTAAGATACATATACATAACTAATATGGACTTACGGTTCACAGATTTTCGGTTCAGCAAAAAAGACTCACATACAAAAACTGCAATAATTTCAATAAAAAATTTTAAGACTCATAACCACAGCTCCTTGGTACGTAAACAACAAAACCGTACATACGGATCAACAGTTGACCAACATATACGAACACTCTAATTTCGTTTTCACAGTAAACTTAACGGACACGACAATAGACTGATTAACGACATGTCAGTAGCTGAAATGCCAGTCAGAAGAAGGCTAAAGAGAAGCTAGATGAGAGACCTTCTCTGCTAAATTAAAGCCTAGGAAGGGGTACTGCTGGGCACTTTCCTTCCCCATGCCTAACATGTTTGATATCACATTTGTATTGCACTTATATTGATTGTCAGAAAGCTTCTGACAGGTGGGAATACAGATATATGAAGAGAGAGAAAAATAATAACTTAGTCTCGCAAAGTGTTCTATGTTAGTTTATGAATGACGCTAATCTAAATTTCTGTAAAAAATATATTATGTATTTAAGAAAATAAATATTCTTTTAAAATTTTGGAAAAAATCCGACTAACCAGTATTACCACGTTTGTCTCCTGTTCTACTTATTAAAATTGTATTTATTAATTTGTTTTTAAAAATAACTATTTGTATTAATATCGAAATATAAACCTAAAAGTTAACTAGTTATAATCAACCACTTCACTGGAAAATATTTTATTTGTTGTTGATTTATTGCGTTTCTGATAAGAGTAACCTGTCATCTGACAATCAGTTACTTATCATTTATTTAATACCAAATTTTAATTTTATTCTGTCAAATTTACAATAACATACCAATAGTAGTTGGTATACACATAAGCCTTATATACGTTTTAGCTTTGAAATATAAAAGTGGTATATCATCTTCTCTCCTTTAGAGCATAAATTAATTAAAATAAATATTTTCTCTACTCACGGGACAACCCTTTTATCTGAATAATTCGGTTTTTTTTATTTTATAAAATTCAGAAATAAGTTCTAGTATGTTATTCAAATAAAATGTTTTTAGAAGACCACGGAGCTTTATACCATTAAAAAAAATAACTTAAAACGTTTGAACTTATCGCAAACGCCTGCATACACGAAACGGCGAAAGGCTAGCATGTTTAAATATATTTCTTATAAAGTTATTATTATCATTTTTTGTTGCTAATTCTAGACAGACTAGAACGATTTCACTTTCATCTATGTATGTAAAAAACAAAACAAAAAACAACAACATTGGTATTGCTGCCGGTACCTGTTTTTCAAACATATATATTTTCATTTTTCACAGTGCACAAAAAATTTGTTCGTCAAGTATTCGATTTTTTAAATATTTTAACAAAAATGGGCTTAAAATCAGTACACATAATGAAATAATTATTATCTTAAAGCTAATAGAGCTACTATTCTTTACTTATACTAAGTGATAAATATATCTTAATTAAAGAAAATATAAGAAAACATTTCCGCGACAGTATCTTCCCCTGAAGATGTTTCCCCAGCACGTATTGAGAAAATACCGAAGAAGAAAATTGGATTGCTGATTTGACACCTCTGCTTCTTCTCCTTAGGGTGTCTATTCCAGGTGAGCACTCCTCTCTTGGGCCTTCTATTCTCAGGTCGTTATCACTTTTTTCTTATCTAACAATCCTCTCTTATTCTTTTTATTACGTGTTTTATACTTCTTTCTATCTTATAATCTAAAAAGGAATTTTCTGATGTATAGCGCAATCGCTAATTGAGTTAATATTAAACAAATTTTACATCACGTATTTACTTGTATATATAAGATTATATTGTATGTATAAGATTTTATACATACAATATAATCTTATTGTATAACGATTATTGTATACGCGATAAAGTATCGCGGTCGTGAAAATTTTGAATTCCAGTTTTCAACAGATATACACGTTTAGGGTCCCCTGAGTCCAAATGACCAAGTTCCGCTCGCTAAAAGGTCTGTGTGTGAGTATGTGTGGTAACTCCAGCGCGAAAACGAAAAATCAACTATACGCCCGAGATGTTACAGTAACTTTTTCATCAAAATCGGCTTACCAGAAAAGCCACTTTATACCATGTATTTTGAACATATTTAAAATTTACTCAAAACCGGCTGGAACGATTTTGATTTAACTCCCTATATTGATGTAATATTTAATAGGCTTTAATATCATGTAGGTTTCATTCCGATTCAAATAGTCTGATAGGGCTTAATGCCAAAATTTCAAAATTTCTTCCTCTAAAATACCTTTAATTTTGTAGTTTTTATGAACTTAACCATATCATCTGATTAGCAAATCTAAAAAAAAAATATATATATAAGTTGAACGAATTCGATAACCAACTAAAGGAAATTTGCGAAAATACTTTTTTAATGCAATTTTTGTTTTTAACTTACATATGTAATATACCGTTTGAATACTAAATATTTTAGAAAAAATAGTAAAATAGTGATAAAAAGCCGATAAAACAAATTGATTGTTGTAGATTATGATATAATAGATTATTTAATAAAATACATGTTTTTTAAAAAAAAGTCAATGTTAAAAATTCTTTAACAATTTATTTTCGTTCTTAAATTTGTTGGAAAACTCTTAAATTAATATAAATAACGTAGGTAAGTGAAAGTCGCATGTTGCGCGCAACAGATTTTTTTTTATTTTGTGACAACTACATCACTATTTTAGAGATTTTTTAATTATTATTAAATTTTTGGTTTTTACATTGACTTACCTATATATGATATATATATATATATATATATATATATATATATATATATATTATATATATATATATATATATATATATATATATATATATATATATATATATATATATATAGTAAGGGAAAGTATTGCGATGATGAAAATTTTCGAATTATAGTTTTCAACCTGAAATACATGTTTTAGGGTGCCTTAAATCCAAATAACCAAGTTGCGCCAATAGGTCTGTCTCTGTGTGTGTGTAGTAAGCCATGCACGATAAATAAATGTTGTACCAAACTGAAATTTTATGTTAATGACAACTATATGCTCTCAATGTTATAGCAACTATTCCATCAAAATCAGCATACCGGCAGTGATACTTTATACTATGCATTTTGCACCTTTTTTCGAGTTTCTCAAAAAATGCTGTAACGATTTAGATTAGAATCGATTTAAAATTTGATAAGCTTGAATATCATGTTGGCTTTCTTCTGATTAAAGTAGTCTGAAATGTCTTAAATGCCAAAATTTTATACTTTCTTCTTCTAAAGTAACTTTAATTTTCCAGATTCTAAAAAAATAACCATATCATCATGTAAGCATTGACAAAAGACGGATAAATATATAAGTTGAACGAATTCGATTTAAAACTGAAGGAGAAAAGAGCAAACATATTTTAAATACATTTTTTGAGTTTTTAAAAATATTAAAACATAATATAGATATATAATATACCTTAGGAAAACTAAACATTTCAAAAAAAAAAATTATCTTTTAAATAAATTGTAAATGTTAATGGAGGGTAACGAAAAGCTGTATGAATGAAAAAAATATAATAGGTTATTTATTAAAACACATGCTTCTATCGAAAGTCAACGTAATTAATTATTTAACCTTATAATAAAATAAAATAAACTTTATTCACATATTTACATATTGACGAGATGTTAACTATGATTTTGGATGAGTCATCCTTACAACCTTTTTTCATCGTTTAAATTAATTCAAGAATTCTCACATTAATTTTGACAACGAAAGTAAGTGAAAGTCGTGTGTTGTGCTCACCAGATTTTTTTTTTAGAATATGAATTGTGAACAGTACATAAAACATCTATTTGGCAGTCTTTTACACAAGTTGGACTAACTTAAAAAAAAAAAAAAAATAGATCGAGTTTATGGTGCTAGTATTATTCTCTGGATCACTTTAAATGGTGGAATAGTTACAAAAACGTTTGGCTAAATATCTGATTAACAAAGTATATATATAGTTAAATTATCAAGCAAAAGTTAACAAAAACATGCTAGAAAATTTAAAGTATATAAAACTTTATATAACCTTTGTGGAAAATATATTTTCATAAACTTTAAAAGAAGCGATTTAACGAGCGCTGGGTATATATACCATTTCTAGAGTTTAGATAATGAATAATTTGTATAATAATGCAGGTATATTTTTTGGCAATCTTCAAGGTAAATTAATTAAGTGATAAATAAAAGAAAAACATTCATAGTAAGAAAAACGATTATTTTATTTAATAGTTTATTTTGCTTTGTTTATATTTCTGATACCTGAATTTTTTTTCTTCATAATAAAGGAGTTATAATTTTTCATGATAATGTTTAAAATATTACATCTTTATGTAATTAATCGGATGATAGGGACCACCTTGTAATTTGTTTATTGATTATTGGTTTATTTAACCAATTTAAAAATTTATTATACCTCATCTAATGTCGTCGGCTTTGAAGGAAAAGTGATATTTCAGGAAAATTTTAATCACCTTACAATTAAAGGAGCAGCGTGGTATGGTGGATAGATCACTAGACCACTGATCTCTGGGTCCTGGGTTCGAATCCCGGCTATAAAAGAATATATTTATCCTGTTAATTCATCCGGGAGAGATCCACCTGGGGGCAGACTCAGCCTCTTTGGTACCTAAATTGGGTAAAAAACCTGGTGGCTGAGTGTGTTCTCAGCTCATTGTACGGGCGTTGATCTAGAAACAGTACGATCTCTACATTTAATGATCCCAAGACCCTTCGTGGGTTTTAGAGGTACAGGTTGTTGCTGTTGTTACAATTGAATCTAACTATTATATTGCTGAAAAAAGGAAATGTTTAGCCTAAAATAAAATAAAATTATGATGGTTTCAGAGCATCATGGTTCTGTATATTTACCATATAAACAAACAAAAATTCTAACACTATAAAATTAAAATTGTTTATTTTAATTTCGTAACATTCATTATGTAAAAATTCGAATTAGCTGTTAATGAAATTTGATAACGAACGATCTAAATTGGCAGGCTACGATACTATGGAGGTAATAAATAAGTAGTGTTTAAACATTAGGAATTAGACATATTTTTGTACTCAGCACTTTATACTATTGTAGAATACCTTATATTTGAAAAAGGCATATTGACGTTAGCAGTGATGAATTCAAATTAATCATTGAATTGGACTAGCGAGTATTGCTTAAGTTAACGGTGAAAGTACCTTGAATTAGCGATTCGGAGTTTATTTCATTTCGGAGTTGAGAAAAATGCACACCGGATACACTCCAAACATTCTGTCCCCGTTCCACGGACTCTCCAGAAAGGGGAAGCAATAAATGTCACAAGGGTATTATACCGAGGGTCCTTAAAAATACTTCCACCTCCGGGCCGCAGTTGAGAGAGGATAGGAGAAGCGAAACCCGATCTTTGATTTCCATCTGGAGAGAGATCCCACGGGGACGAACTACATTCATATGCAGGGAAGGCGGTATGCCAATGGCGGGCCAGTCTCTGGGCTGGGGATTGAATAACAATGGGAGAAGATGCTAAGAGACAAAGGGAAACCATGTCAACCATCAACATAAATATAGTTCCTTACTCTGCCTCGTCATCTTCAGCTTCTTCTGTCTTCATCTATCCAGCCACTCTATTTTCAGCTACCGGGAAATCTATCTGCAATCCTGGAATCCCGTATGGGGTGGGCTTCTTAGAAGGCTGGACTGACTCATAGCTTTTCTACTCAACGTCATCTGTGAATTTAGAAAAATATGATACATACACTAACACTAATTTATTTTCTAATATCACTCATATTATTTTTTTTAAAATCTTATGATAAGACATTACAGAAGACTAAGTTTATTCCGTAATAAAGTCCGTTTAGACTAGCTACTATAATTAGAAAAAAGATTTATCTTATTGATATTTACAACTGCAGAAATATAAATCAAGTAAATGTCTTAGAAAGATAATACTATGACATGAAATACATATAGAGATGCAACATATCAGCAGTACTTTAATAGGAATAATAAATCAAAAGATCCTGAGGCCATTTTTATGTCAGACACCTATGAGGATTATCCGGAATCGAAGAAGATGCTAGGCTAACTAGTGGCTTAGAGTTTGAAATCTAAACATTGATACCTGTTTCGGGCCAAATTAGTAAAAAATGGAACATTTAGATCTTATGGATTAGTTTATTCGTGACAAAGTAAGCAGCATTAAGGATTTTTCAAATCAACGAAGTAAAAAAAAACGTGGTCCAAAAAAAAAATAATAATAACAATAAAAATTATTAGCTACAATAATAACTTAAAATTTTGCAATTTCCCTCACACTTCATTAGATTTGATGGTTTTTATAACAAGAAAAGAACTTCTTAATCTAATTTAGACCATATGCGAAAAAAATAAATACAAATAAAATAAATATTCTGGAAATATAGACAAGCTCCCCTCTTTTCAGATTGATTATCAAATTACACCATATTTCAGGATAAAATAGTCCGAACGACGTTATCGTCCTGATAAAGATCTACAATTTGGATCGAAACGTTAGCACCGATGAGACTAATTCGTTGTTTTTCATTGACTGCCAGCCGGATTAACATCCTTCTGAATGCTCCAACGATCTACTATTAGTATATATATATCAATTGTTTTATTCTTATCAGCAACAAGAAATAAAGAATTATTTGAAAAAATAAAAAATAAAGGAACTTAAGACAAAGAAATTGTCGTGTGAAGCTGTTTCTTAGAGGGTAAAACTGTTTTTAGTTGTTGTTTTTTTAAATAAATTCTTATTCTGGGAATACTAGTCTCCAGAGTGAAGAAATGATTAAGAGAGAAATTCCTATTTGGATCTGCTGCTCAACTTCGCAGAGTTGCTATGAGTGCACAGGATTACTTCTGGCTAAAAAAAAGTAATGCTATATTTACGAATTTGGAGTAATCCTTTATAAACTTATAGACATACACCTACACATATATGGATATACCTTTACAGATACATACAACAAATACAGTGATACTGCCACCACAAAAAATATATGAAAATTAAAGTATAATAGAAAAAACAAGAAACTAAGAAGTTATACATTGTTGTAATGACTTTTATAATTTAAATAGTAACAGATTTCTCGAGAAAACGGTTAAGTCCGTTATATTAAGATGCTCTTCCTGTAAGCTGATATTAATGAATACATTTCTACAACATCCAAGCTACGTCCTACATAATTTAATATGAAATTTAATTAAGGTACGATATATTGTTTTAGATTTAAACCCACCATAAACACGGAAATATTTCTGGAATTACAGGAAATTGAAACGTATTTTTGCGTTGAAAACTTGGAATTCAAATATTTTCACAAAAGCAATGCTTTGACTTACTGCATTATTCCATATGAGATAGGGGAAGTAGGAAAAATAAAGGCGTAATATAATAATATTTAGAGTTTATTTAAATAATTGAGTCATTTTACACATCACACATAAAATTAAAAATCTGAAATAAAAACGAGAATATTATTATCTTTATAAATGAATTTCAGTGAACAAGGAAAGTCTGTTCTTCTACGGACTTGAGTTTGTAAGTGATTTTCCCTCTTCCAAGAAACCCGTGGAGGGGAGAAAAAAGTCTGGTTACACATTTCTTATGTAAGAAACCACTTTAGAGAATTCAAGATCGATTCGGGTTTATAACTTTGGCTGGATATCCTCGAGTGTAAATCGTTAGCGATTAATGGGGGTTAGGCCACTCGTCCCTGGCTCAGGTTTCATGTTACCGACCGTGTGTGGCATCTTCAGGTATCTTGAATTCTTTTTTGTAGAATCATCTCTGAATCACCAAATTTTCCATCATTTCCTTCCTTAGCGTTTAGTTTTATGTTATACAGATTTATTAATTTTTTTTAATTTGAATAATCGATAACACAATCTGCCATCTACTGGGGCAATGAGTATTACAGCTAAAAGAAGTAATTCATAGGATTTTCGTAGAAATAGGATTTTTTTTTTATTATTCTGGGACAGGGTCCCTTAAGAACAATTGATATGTACAATTAAGATATACGATGTGTCTGGCCAAAAGACCAAAGGATTATAATTAATTTTTATTTACAATGATATCAGAAAAAAAATGGATTAATGAATATAAAAGAGTAAATAAAATAAAAAAAATAATATACATAACATCTTATAGAATAAAGCGTTGAATAAAATAAAACATTGAAACTGTTTCATAATAACATATTCATTAACTGAGTTTAATATAAACAATAAATAATAAATTTTCTTTATATATAAGATCAAATAATAAATTTGATAATGTACATTGTAAATAAAAAATGAAATAAATAATTACAAGAATAATTTATTTATTTATATAAATACATCTACCCTCATTGGGTCATCAGCATACTACATAAAGTTTTGATTTCACAAGTACATTACATAATTGTTCTTCACATATTTGTTATATAACAACGAAAAAAAACAAAAAATTTCACTGTACTCAGTTTCACTTAAGGTCTTATTCATTAATGGGCTCACAGTCAAGGATTCCGGTCAGAGTTGTCTTGTGGGTCCAACAGGCGGTGGGTATGATTTCTTCGGAAGATAGCTGTGCTGGTTTTCCTTGGAAGGTTTTCAGATCTCGAGACTCTAGCAACCATACAGTTAGTTATCTTTAATTTTTTCTGATTTTACAAATTAATGTTCACTGCTGTAATCCGGGTGTACTACGGTTTCTTTCAAGTCACACATTTTTTTAAGCAGCTTTGTTATAGTTGATTTAGAACGATAACCTATCAGAGATTTTTTTGCATCGACTAACATATTGTTTAAACCTTCTATATCGCTTGTGAATTCTTCAACTAATTTACCCAAATTATTAGAATTCGAGAACATTTCGATAAATTTTATCATATCATTGAACGAGATGGGGTATTTTATGTTTTTCTCTATGTACTGTCGGGCTTCCTCAAAATTTACGATGTAATGGGTATCGTTTTTTTTTAAAGTTTTTTATGGACGGATTGTGTAGCTGTCATTGGAGGAAAATCTTCGAAATTGTTTTAGTCTTCACCTTCTTCTTGGGGATCTATTGTCAAGTTAAGCTCCATAGTGGGTATGTATATAATATTTTTAATATATTTGCTATGAATTGAGTTGGCATGGTTACCTGGTTGGTCTTTCTTCGATTTGTCCTCTTTGATTCCGGCTATGGTTGTTGAATTGTTGTCATGGCAACCGGTTAGTGTTGGCTGTACTGTTACACTATTGAAGATGGTATGGTTACGTGTATCTAATAGGGAATGGTTGGCATTTATTTGTTTAATATTATTGTTTATGTTGGGACTTAAATTATTGAATCTATTTTCACTTGAATATTATTATTTTCACTCTCAGGGCAATCAGTAGATACGTGACCAGGTTGTTTACATATAAAACAGGTTAAAATATCTTCAGCAAGAAAAATTCGGTAGACAACATTGTCTTTTTCTATTATTAGAGATGGTAGAAAGGGATCACTTGTAGCTGGGTGGCTAGCGTAACAGCCTCCCATGCTAAAGGTCACGGGTTCAAACTCGCAGGTGGTCCTAGGATTTTTTTAATGGGAGTAAAAAATCCTTAGGCGTAAGTCCTTCGGAGGGGACGTTAAAAGGTGGTCCCGAGCCTGTGCGATGTCAGGTACTCGTTAAAGATCCCTATCCTAATAAAACCTGGATAGCCAAAATTTAGGACTCCCACTGTAGCATCGTCCGATTAGCCATAGTAGCATGAAGTGACGTTAAATAAATAAACAAGAGATGATGGAAGCTTACTGAGGTCCTCAGGTGGGATATAGACTTGCCGTCGAAAACTAAGTACATGTGCTAGCCTGGGGTCCTGGTACCCGGCCCTGAGGAACTGCAAGGGGGAGACTAAGGCCTAACCTTTTAAGTTCGTTTTCTATTGTCTCATGAGGAATTGCCTCCAGATTTATTTAGTCCAGTTGTTTTATTATTTTAGTTAAAGTTTAATTTTTTTTCAGTAGTATTTCTAGTCGTCTTTGCACCAAACTAACAAAAAACCAATCTGATGTTTCGATTTTTTTTTTTTGGCTGCGGCGGGAAGAGAGATAGTAATTTGATTTATTTTAATAATGATTACTATTAAAAGAGTAAAGTATCTATTAAAAAACCAACGCGTCGCAACGTTTCAACCTACGTTGCAGGTCTTCTTAAAGGTTGAAAAGAACCAAGGTTCGAATAGAGTAATACTCGTTCAACTGATTATTGATGAGAAATAAAGTAAATAATATTACTTGTTTGTTTGTTCATTTAAAGTGACGTTATGCAACTTTCTGTAATCGGATGATGCAAAAGTGGGGATCCTACATTTTACCTATCCAGGTTTTGTCAGAGTAGGGATCTTTAAAGAGTACCTGACATTGCAAAGGCTCGGTGCTACCGTAACTAAGGACTTTTTAGCTCCCAATACAAAATCCTAAAATCAACTGCCGGGTATGAGCCCGCAGCCTTGGGTATAGCGTAATGTTCTTATACTAACCACTATTCTACATATGACCATACATTACTTTATAAATGTTTACATTATTTTGTTTAGTTTAATATCTGCCATTAATTATCATAAATTTAATTTACTATATTCTCTTATATATAAAATCTTTAACTATGCATTAACTCATTTAGTTTTTGGTATTTATTAATCTTTTTTTCACTGACATTATTAATAATTATTATCGGAATATTGATTCATATATTTCTCTAATATTTACATCTTTATTACTTTTAGCTCTGATGACGGTTAACTAATCAATATCCAATTTTTTTTTTTATTACGATAAAATCCATACATATAAAGTACTTAATAAGCGAAAAAAAATACCATCTATTCGATAACAAAAAACGCTGCAACTTATTACACAATGGTTTATTATTTCCCAATAACAATAATACCGTTATATTTCTGCAAATGAAGCTGTAGATAGACAATTAAGTAATATGATAAGCTATAAATAATTCAAAGGAAAATGGCATGTCACCACTGCTAATTGCTGAGTTATCATAATTATTATAAGTTGTAGCTATAATATAAGATATAATTTTTTTTTCTCTTCTCATTGTTCATCGCATTGTCTCGATCTCAAAAGTCTTTTTGATTTTTCTTCATTTTTAATAACAATCGAATTACATATATTATAATTTGTGACTTGAATATACAAATCTACTTTTCTTTCTTTCTCTTATTAAACGGCGCTGTCTTGTATGGGCGCATTTATGGATACAATTTCAATTGTTTTGTTTTATTTTTTTTTTATCAGAATTCTCTTATCAAAAATAAAAAAAAAAAGAGAATTCTTAAGAGAAATAAGAATAAATAAAAAATAATTTATTTTATTCTTTTATTGTTATTATTATTTTTATATTTTTAAATAAGAATTCTTAGAGAGCGGCGTAGTCTAGTGGGTAAAGCGCTGGTCTACTGTGCCCCGGGTCCTGGGTTCGAATCTCGGCTGTGGCGGAATATTATTTATTCTGTTATTTCAATCGGAGGGCGATCCTGGGGTATGGAGACCTTCTGGGGCACATCCAGCCTCAATAAAGTGGGTAACCAAAAATGGTGAAAAAACCTGGCGTGATCACGGCCGAATCACCTCATTGCACAGCCGTTAGCCTAGAAACAGTATGAATCTCCACCTGTACTGAGCCCTAAACTCTTCATGGGTCGTAGAGGTAAAAAACAAAACAAAACACTAATAAATATTTTCTCTATCTTTAAAAATAACTGAGTTCTGCTAGTACATATGGGCAACATTTCAATTTTTTTCATTTTTCCCTTTTTTTTTATGTTTTTCTAGTTTATCGCGCTTTATTGATTCTAAAACTCTGTACACACTTTTTTCTCCTTTTTTATAATAATTCGCAGTTTTTTGGTTTATAAATACTGATAATTTTTTTCTCTATCTTCAAAAATCACTATGTTATTAAATTAAATCACTTTTAAACGGCGGCTATTTTAAAAATAACCAGCTGATATCAGCATCTAAGTGTTAGGATCATCGTTGCATTCCCTGATATTTTTGTGGCAAAAAAAAAAAAAAAAAAAAAAAAAAAAAAAAAAAAAAAAAAATGGTCTAGTAGTTTCGGAAAGATGCCGGGACAAATATATATATTTTTTTATTCGTTACTCGGGTTCTACGCATCTTGAAATGTTAGTATTCAAATTTCGAAGGGTTGTATTATTTATTAAATTTTTTTTGTTGATTATAAAGGTTTATTATTGAAATGTGATAATATATAATGCACCAAATGGAAACTTAGTTATGTGAAATTTGGAACAATTTAACGGAATTAGCCAGTAACTAATTATTCCAAAATAAACGTAAATAATCGTATCATATATAAGAATATTACAAAGACACAACAATAAAATCACAAACAGATAGCTTAAAAACGAAGAACAAAAAATATATTTACTCTAATCCGCACTTTAGGTGCTATGGTTTATCCAATTAGAAAAGGTTAGATAAAATGGGTTGATGTGAATCGAGACAGGTGTTTTTACTTCGATTCATTCTCGTACGAAAAATATAAAAGCTGTCAGCTTTATGAAAAACCCTTAGAACCCGAAATAGCCCAACCTAAGGTCAATCAAGCGTAGGTTGTTTACTGACAGGTTCAATTTTATCTGAGCTTCTATTAAAAAACCTGCGGCTACCTATATTTAGTATTTATGAACTTTTCTAAAAATAGTCTCATGAGGTAGATACCAATTACGTGTAATGGAACATTAATAATAATATGCACTAACGAGCTTGGTGGGTCAATGCTAATAAAAGCAAAATCTAATAATTCATCTAAAATATACCAGTACTTGGGTGAAACATTATGATGAATTAAATTATAAGTATTAGTTAAGCTTTTAATGAGGATATTTTTTTTTACTCTTAAAAAAAACAATTTTTTATTGAGAAATATTACAATCTGTCCTAATTTGGACATTAATTATAGTGGTGAAAGATAATATTCATACTACATTCATACGATATTTACATAGCAATACAATTATAATAAAATATATATATAATAATAATAATAATAAGCTTACCGAACTCGAAGGTTCGATGCCGCTACCACCAAACTTCGCCTGCACAGACTCGTCCAATGTTCGCCGGTCAAGCCCAAGCCCCCAAGATCAGCCTTAATGCAATCTTCTTATCGACGCTTCGGCGTACCTTTCGGACGCCTACCAATCGGTTCAGCGAATACCAACTTTCTCGGAATCCATTCCTCACCGAGCCCAACAACTTCACGCGCCCAATTGAGTCTTCGCGATGCTATCAACTCAACTGTATGCTATCAACTCAACTATATGCTATCAACTCAATTATATTCATAGGATACAAGTTCCGCAATTCCGCGTTGTGCAACCTTCTAAACTCCCCAGTGGCCTCATCTCTCTTCGGACCAAATATTTTACGCAGTACCTTATTTTCGAAAAACTTAAGCCGTTGTTCATCCTTCAAAGTAAGCGGCCAGGTTTCACACCCGTAAAGAACCATCGGAAGAATAATAGTTTTATAAATTCTAACCTTTAAGTTTTTAGACAGAAGCCGCGAGCCCAGTAATTTAGCAACTGAATAATAACACGCATTTCCCACCTTTAACCGGGACTTTATTTCTTCCTGGATTTCATTTTTTTTTGTTATCATTGAACCTAAATACTTGAATTTCTCTACGTGTTCATAAGTATGCCCTGATATATTAATATAATCAAGATCGCCACCATTTCTGTTACTAATCATATATTTCGTCTTAATGGTATTTAATTCGAGACCTATTTGTTTACAGGTTTTTATTAACACACTTGTAAACATATATATACAATAATGAATAAAAATATAAAATATATACAAACTCTAAAAAACACTCATACCTTTACCCATGTCAAACATACAACACATTGAGTGGAGAATCTGGCCAGTGCTAGAACTCCAATATACATATGTATATATATTCGCCGTACAAGAGGTCGCGGAGCCATAGCCTTTTCAACCTTCTAGGTGGGTTGTATAGATGAGTGGAGCTGGATAGGGATTGTGCTAGTGGATTAGGATGATGGATGAAGTTCTAGTGGAATTTGGAAAATTTGGATGGAATCAGGTCTTAAATAAATGGAACATTAAGGTCGTGGTGCAAGGTATAGTTGGAGACACAATAAGGAGCATTTCCTATTGTTCGGGGGACTTTGGATTGAATGCGTTTGATATTAGAACGTTTAGCGGTCCCCCACAGTTCTAGCCCGTAGGTCCAGATAGGCTTAAATGTTGTCTTGTAACTTAATAATTTGTTGTCAACTGTAAGATAAGACTTTCTTTTGAGTAGTCAGTATAACTGTCCGAATCGTCGGTTGAGTTCTTGACTTTTAAGTCTTGTATGTGGGTTCCACTTCAATCTTTTGTCTAATAGTAAGCCAAGATTCCGGACTGTATCTGAAGAAGGAATTGGTATTGAGTTGAAATGAACTGGCGGAGATGATTTTCGTTTCGGATAAAAAAGTTGGTGTCACGCTAAGAAAAATGTGTAGAAAAAGAACGTAAATACTTCGAATAAAATTATCTTGTTTTCATATCGTATTTTTAATAAAAATCCTTTACCTTGAAAACGGACATTTCATGTGACACAACCCAATAATAATAAAATAAAGTAAAAATAATAATAAAATAAATAAATAATAATAACAAAGTAAAACGAAGTATTTGATGATACATCACATTTTCCCCGATTGTGGTTTGATGAATCATTAGCTGTGAGTGGGGAACAACTCATTCAAGAGAAGCTGTTTACAATGCAGGGTCACAGCCACAGAGTGTATTATGTTTCATTGAAGAGGAACTTAGAAAGTAGTTTGTGTCATCTATTTCTAAGTATTTTTGATTGTGTCATTTCTCAAGGTAGTGAATTTAAATATATTTCATTTGATCTCATGAGTAATTATTATTAACTTTTTGCATTATTGTATATAATTATCATTGTTTGTATGATGTGTATATATATATATAGCACTTCCCAATAGGTTTGGTCTAAATATCTTAAGTAACTAAGGAACATTAATTATATAGATTTTTTTTTTTTTCATTTAACAAGTATATGCATTATTATTATTTTTCACATAGCATTATATATTTTTTTCAATTATATGAGAACTTTTTATTAGATTATATTAGAAATTATTTTAGAACTAAAAGTTAATATTATAATTTTTAAATGCTATCCTTGCAATAAATTATTATTATTCATTCATTCATTCATTCATTCATATATATATATATATATATATATATATATATATATATATATATATATATACATACATATATGAGTTTATTTATTTTCTATTTTATGTAATGTGACATTTATCTTTATTTTTTGTACATATTGTATGAATGTGGTCACATATCACAATTACTATTGTTCATTTTGAAACAAATTGTAATATATTTCAATAAATAAATATTAATTATTAAAAAAAATAGCATTATAACAATACAAATTATTTGTATCTTTATTAAACGCCACTTGAGGCTACTGTTGCGAATTAGACGATGCTAAAGTAGGAGTCCTAAGTTTCGGATATCAAGGTTTAATCAGCATAGGGATCTTCAACGAGTCCCTAACATCACCCAGGTCCAGGACCACTATTTTACGTCCACTCCGAAATATTACAAAGGATATTTTTACTCCCTTTAAAAAATCCAAAAGATATCTGTTGCGTTTGAACTGAGCCCATAGGCATAAAATCCTGTTTTACATCAGGGTAATTGCCAATATTATTATTTTTTTTTTCATCTAGTAGAAGATTGCAGCAGTAATTTGTTTCTTAGAAAAACATTTTCGACGAATTGTTCTGTAAGTAAAATAAAATCTTAATTTCTTTACTATAAGTTTATTAGTATTTTACTAAACAGCATGGCATCATTCGAACGTTAATTAGTAATTAATCAAATAAAGTTTTCCTGAAAAGGTTAAAAATAAATTATTTTTAATGTCGCAAAGATATTGTTGTTATACTAGTTAGAGGAATGATAGTTATTAATATTTTTCTAACGTACGTATTGTACACACTAAATATAATCCAAATCCTCACCGAGTGTTACTAACAATTAATGGGCCAAAAGATTATTTTGTTTTTAAATTCTAATACTACAAACTGTAAGAAGGCTCATTTTTCATGTTAATAGATATGTATGCCTACTTTATATGCTATTTGTATATTGATTAAATATTTTTCATTTGATTTATTACGACTGCACTGGAGCCTTTCTTGACGCAGAACAGGCCTTTGACCCAGGACTGCTTTACAAACTCCGAAAATTCCTTCCTCCAACTTACTTCCTCATCATCCAGTCCTATCTCACAGACTATTCATCCCTTTTTGTGCAGGCCGCTGGCGTCCCACAAGGCAGTATCCTCGGACCCATTCTCTTCACAGTCTATACAGCTGACATCCCAACCAATCCTAACATTTTCCTCTCTACGTATGCTGATGACACTTGTTTGTTATCAGTCAATAACGATCCTACTATTGCCTCTGAAATCCTATCCCACATCAGAGACCTTCAGAGATGGTGTCAGAATTGGAGAATTAAAATAAATTCAGAAAAATCCCACCAAATAACCTTTACCCTCCATCGTAAACCAATGACCTCCTGTCCTACAGTATCCTTTAATAATATCCCACTTGTCCCGTTCGAACAGATCCGCTATCTAGGTCTCCTACTTGACAAACGTCTCACATGAAATCCGCACACTAGACTGAAACCAGTTTCTTGTTCTCGCCGCTTTCGATTACTTCAACACTTACACGACAAACGTACAAAACTTCCACTTAACTACAAAAGACTCCTCTACATGACTATCATTAGACCTATATGGACTTACGGAGTTGAGCTTTGGGGCTCTACTAAACCTTCAAATTCTTCTCGAATCTAATCCTTACAATCCAAAATTCTCAACGCTCCTTACTTTGTCACAAATAAACTCATTCATAAAGACCTAAATATTCCATTTGTTGCTGATCTAGCCCGAACCAGATATCACTCCTTCCATAAGAAACTCCTCCTGAGGAGTGTAACCGTATTTTATGCAGGATACTGTCAGCTTAATAAGCACGTGTATACTCTGCGGTTAGTAGGATCACCGATCTGCGAATTCTCCATGAGGAAAATGAATTTGCGTGTGATATACAGTTGTTAAGAAAAAGCTTTTTTTCTTCTTTTAAAATTATTTTATTGAAATTTACAATTGTACCCAGTACAATAAGTAAATGAGCTATTTACAGATAATTGGTTTGAAAATGTTTTGAGAAGAATATACCCAGTGGTAGCACTTCAATGTTTATTTTATCAGCTGGTCTCGAGGCCACCGTCTTTTTAGACGCCTTGGAGTATTATCGGGAATGGAAGTCGATGAGAGGATACGGACAAGCGGGTTTGTTTGGGCAGGTAATTTGGAATGAAAGGAGGTCTTTTTTTGGGCAATTTCTGCAACTAGTGGGATATTCAGGTTTATATGGATGAGTTTATTGGTAACAAAGAAAGGAGCGCCGAGGATTTGTCGAAAGCCACATTAGCATAAAATGACCTTAAGTGAATAAAAAAATAAAATAAAATTTTAAACAAATACAAGAAGGTATATATTTAAATTCTGTTCCTTAAGATCATTATTTTCGAATTGTTAAAAAATGACCAATTTTAAGGTTTTGATTGTCCAGTAGCAAGTTTACCTGTCAATAAACAAGCAATTATATCATTTAGTAAGTTAAATTTATCTGTGTGGGGTGTGAGATTTTTATTAAAAGCCAAAGATTCTCAAATATTTTACGTTGTGGTAATATAAAAATATTTTTCAATGACATAGCCTAGAGCACGCTCAGCCGCCAGGTTTCCCTCTCCCTCTCTCCCTCTAATTTTTAGGGCCCACTTAATAATGGGTGGGTGTGCATCAGGAAGGTTCGCTCAACGAATGAAATAAGAGAATAAATAATCTGCCACAGCCGAGGTTCGAATCCAAATCAGACCAGTAGAGTAGTTCTCAATCTACTGTAGCACACAATTTCCTAACTCTTATCAAAACATTTGAAAATACCACTATTAATGAACATTTAACGTGGAATACCCAAAACCACAACTGATCAACTTAACTCTTACCGGACTACTCAACTATCAATAAACAATTTAGTTTGATGTGCTAGTTTGCAGCGTTTTTATTGTTAAGATTTCTCTAAATATAATGTATTGAAAACAACAAATGATGAAGATTATACTTTTTATGAGTACAAGATATCATGACAGCAGCCATCTAGCTGATATGCCCTCTCTCCACCCCCAGTGCTAGATGTCAACACAGAGGGCTTTGATTCGGTCGCCAGCTTAATTTAATTATGAAAACCTCTCTCGCTAATTGTCCTCAATTTTTCAAAAAGTCCATTTCCCTTTCAGTAACAAAGTGCCCATCCCCCGCTCCTTATCTAGTTGCTTTTTCTTGAAATAATTCGCAACTGCTCTTAACTCTGATTAATTTGCTAAATCGATAGAAATGTTTTAAATTAATTACGCTGTCACTTGCGGTATACAAATTGCTTTAGTTTTGTAATAGTATTGTTTTAGTGGATAGTTTCCAAATGGGATCTGGAAAGTCGACGTCCTGTAGTTAACAAACCAGTTTGTAAATATGAACTTACTTTAACAACTTTTTCACTTTGAAGTTTACATGAATCAATTATTCTGGACCACCTCGTAACCATTACAAATGATATTTTACAACATTATTGTAATCTTATAAAATTGAGTTAATGTGGTAATTCAGCGCCTTAGAAAATTGACTCCTATTAGATTCTTTTTTATGTATTATTTTAGAAATTCACTGGTTATGTTTACAGTTTATAATTTTAATAAATATTGAAAATTGTACCTAAAAAGTACAAGACGACATGTCCGTAAACGGACCATATGATACATTTGTACTAGTTCTTAATTTATTTATTTTTCCTAGTTGGGACATTTTTTTTTTTATTGATTTTTATTTCATTTATTAAGGAGAAATTATATCATATGGTTATATTGTTATGTGGAGAAATTATATTGTTATGTGGTTAATGTTGTAGTTAAATTAAGAGACTGGTCTAATGTTGGGACAGCATTATTTATGGTGTGTATATATTTTATATACTGCAATAAAGTTTCAACAAAATCTACAAACACAGATTTTTATAGACCGTTATTAATTTTTTTTAAATATATATATTTTCTACAATTGACATAACTCTCACACTGATTAGGACGTCGTCAAGAATGACCATGAAAACGCGTGATTGTTTATTTTCATTTTAATTGTTTTTTCGTTTTTTTATGTACTTAGAATATTAAAATCGGCAGCCCAAAAAACTTTATCATGGTTAATCAAATACTCTCAACATGCATATTTAGCCGTTATTAAACAATTCTAATAAGATGATATTCATATTTTTTTTTAATCTACAATGTTAAAGGTACTTAAGAGGTAGAAATTATCGCCTTTTAAGCCCTTTCTGTCAATCAGAATGAAACCTACATCATATTGTAGCACATTAAATTTTACATTCATATAGCGAGTTTTATCAAAATCGTTTGAACCGTTTTTAAGAAAATAACAAAAAATGCTAAATGCCGGATATAAAGTAGCTCTTCCGGTCAGCCGATTTTTGTGAAAAAGTTGCAGTAATATATCGGGCGTCTAGTTTTCTTAAATATGAAATTTAAGTTTTGTACGTCTTTTTTTTCGCGCTAGACTTACCGCACACACACACACACCACGCATATACACACCTACACACTCACACACAGACCTTTTTGCGGGACTTGGTTATTTGGACTCAGAGGACCCTAAAACGTGCATTTTCGTTGAAAACTAGAATTCGAAAACTTTTACGATCGCAATACTTTCGCTTACTATATTGTCAAAAAACAACCTGTATTGGATAATCGGAATATAACTGTAATATTCTTAGACGACAGCGTCAAACCTCATGTTTTACAATTGACGAAGAAGAAATTACGATCTGCTAAGAAGACCTTCCACACTAACCTGATTTGCCAAAATAGTAATAATCTTACAGATTCCCTCTTTTTAGAAAATTCTTCTTCCTCAAAAAAAAAAAAAAATCTGATGAAATACTTATTTTCTACATTTATTATATCTTTGCGTAAATTTTTCAATTCTGATGTTGAAAAGGTGACCTTTTATACCTATTAATTTTTACAATTATTCAACAGAAAAATGTCCGGTTCCGACTTCGCATGCACTTGATGTCTAACCTCAGGTTTCGAACGAACCGCGCACCGCGCAGTTTCGCAATGATTAACAAGCGGTCTGAAAATAGGCCTGTTGAAAGAGTGACCCCCTCCGTGAAGGATTAGGAGCATTTGTCGATGGGAGCCGGGAGCGGCTGACGTAGCACCATCCCGAAGCTCGCCTTCGTTAACAAAAACACAACGAGTTAGCAGATTAACACTGACAGCCACTTCGTCACGACCGATCGCGCCGATGCGGGCCTATGAGATATGGCCCGGTGGAAAGCACTATCGATATCTCTTCTGCTCCGATTCCCGCTTTTTGGAACGACTGCCCTAGAGATGTATATTGGCCTGGAGGGGGACAACAATCGTTTGGATATTGCTTTAAATCCATATCCAGGGCACCAAGGATTATTGACCATCGGAATTAATTGCATTTAATATTATCCATAAAATCTTATAGCTTTATTATTATTGTCCAGTCATGGCAAATTGTAATATATCTGATTAAATATTTTGGTGATAACTATTGATATTATCCAGAGGCTATTAGCGACAAAATAAAACATTGACACAGTTTACCCATTCTTATTGTTATGGAAATGCCTCATCGAACCGCACCTTACGAAAGATCCTTCCTCATCCCCTCCTCTTCCGTATGGAATTCCATTCCTCCATATATTCGTCATTCTGGTACTCTTCCAACCTTCAAATCCCGCTTATTCGATCACTGCCTTTCTATTCAATTTTCAAATAATCCTAGATAGATTTGAGAATTTTTATAAAAATAGTAAGTAAGAAACGTATTTTTTAAATACAATATTTTACATTTTGTTGCATTTGCACATTTAAGTCTATTATTTCATCAATATTGTAAAGCACTTTAATTTAAAAACTTTGTATATATGCATATGTTTCTGTTTTATATTTTGTCTAGTTTTTTATTAACCATTAGAATTATTATTATTATATTTTTAGTAATATTGCTTTATTGAGAAATAATACAATCTGCCACTATCTGGGACAATAAGCATTAGAGCTACAAGAAGTCATTCATTCAAAGTAAAACAAAAAACAGTAAACAAAATAAAAAGTAAACAATAACAAATGGAGAGAAAAATAAAATAATTAAACTCAAAATTATTATTAGAAGCTACATTTTAATTTATGTTTGAACGTAGTCAAGATTATTATTATTTATTTATTTTATTTTATTTTTCTCTTGATTTAGGTTTATTTATTATTCTTTGTAATTTTTTTATTCACTGCACACATGGAATGAATGGCTTCTTATAGCACTAATTCTCATTGCCTAAGATTGTGGCATATTGTATTATTTCTAAATAGAACAATAAAATACAATATATCTATAATAACCTTTTAATTTATTATTATTGTTCGCTTTAGTATATTATTTCTATTATTATTTTTTTTTTTTTTAACTCTAAGACAGTAAAGTTCTTTATATATATTTTGTAAATAAAGTATTATTATTTTTATATATTGACATTTTTGAATAAATAACAATTTTTGTGAGAGGTTTTTTGAGAAATTGTAGAAAAAATCAACTATTCGTGATATGAAATACGACCTTGTTTTTAGGTTTTCTGATAGCATTTGACCAAGTTTTCTGGAAGACTTTGTATTCTTCCTTACATATTCGTAATAACCCTCCGAGACGAATGAAAGAAGGTGACCTCAGGACCTAATTCCTTAAAGTAGTTAATTAAGAGCTATCAATAGGTAGTTCTTTTATGATACACTTTCACGACTTGGTATTGTTCCTACCAATAACCTTATTTTATTTGTTTAATACTGTTGTAAATTACAATACTAAAAAAATTTTTTTGAAGTTGTTTTGTTTAATAATTTATTTTTCTTTTTTTTCAGGTATGTTGAAGCATAAATTGATTATTAATTTAACTAGGTAAGATATTACAAATATAACAATACTATTATTTTTAGGGTTTATTCTCTATTTCGTAATTAATCATTTAAGTTAAAAAAAAAAAACTTTCTATATACAAATATATGAGTATCAGTCCAAACATTGTGCTATTTAAATCAATACTTAATTAATATAGGAAGTATTTATTAAGTATTTATTAATTTACATATATACATGTAAGTATATATTAATTTACATGATGGAAGTATTTAATGGCCAAATGAAGTAGTTAACTACAGACATATTTTCTTTTCTTTTTTTTACTTTTATAAGATAAAAGTAATTTAGATAAATAATATTGTTGTAAACTAAAGTTAAAATATTTTCCAAAACTATCTTTAGTGCATTCACTCATATCCACTCCATTTGTTGTGCGTTGACCGATCCACGCTACTTAATACTTATTATTCTCCAAAAACATACATTAAGGAAATATCAATTGGACCTATATTCATAGGTAGGATGTTTTCAAGAAATATGATTTAATCTATGGTGATATATTTTTTTTTCCATTGATATCAGCCATTCATTGTTCCTTTTATTTTTAAATTTCTGACTGCTGTTTACATTTTAATGTATATAATGTTTGTATTATTATAGTAATAATTTAATTTGAACAATAGAGCACAACCTAATAGAGTAAACAATCATAAAATTTCAAAGTATAATGCTTCTAATAAGTAAAAAAAAAAAGAAACGATACGACTAAATTCCTTTAATATTTGAAAAATAAAAGAGACGATGAATTCCAACAAGTTTATATTTTGGAAGCTTGTTTGATTTCTTTTTTTATTTTATATCCTCTTTTATTCCGAGGTAATATTTCAGGTTTGTTTATGTATGGAAATGCAAAATAAAGCTATACAAAGGGCCCATTGTATTAATGCTGATGTAAATATTTCCTCTATTGTCAGGAAAGAGAATCGTCTTTCTTAGGTCCCCATTCTTGGTGTCACTTCTTTTTCTCTTTTCTGCATACTTACTGTTTTTTTCTCCGCTTCTTAAAAAACGTAAAAGAAGACCATTTAGGTTTGGAAATGGTTTGGGATTAAATTTCTGTTAATTTATCTGAATCTATACCGTCTTAAAGTTTAATGATTTGTTTTTAGTAATATTTAATTTCGTGGTAATACTTTTTATTCTATTCCTCATTGTTTTTGTTTCCACGGTTCTTAGTTAAAATACTAAAAAATTAAAATATAAGATTCTAGCAATAAGGAATATTTAGAAATCTCACAATTATGTCACATTTTTACTAAAATAATATTACTGAAACATATATTAACTTATAAACGAATGTTTAATCATAATCTATGCAGTAAAATTTTATTCCTCATTTACATACTAAACAGAGAGAAAAATATTTATTTTAGAATAGAATAGAATAGAAATTGTTTATTATTCTGGGACAGGGTCCCTTAAGAACAATTGATATGTACAATTACGATATACGATGTGTCTGGCCAAAAGGCCAAAGGATTATAATTAATTTTTATTTACAATGGTATCAGAAAAAAAATCTAGTGCGGGCAACACACGACTTTCACTTACCTCCATTTTTAAAATCAATGAAAGAATTTTCAAATACAGTTAGAGACAAAAATACGTGAAATTATTAAGGAATTGATCAAATTGAATTTATATAGAAACATGTGTTTTATTAAAAAATCAATTATATTATTATCTTAAATAATCAGTAAGTTTTATCTTCTTTTCATCACTCTCCAATAACTTTTAAAAGCTTGTGTATGATATGATATTTTTTCTAAAATCTTTAGCTTTCCAACGGTATATCATACATGTATATTACTGCTCTTATGTTCAAAAACGAAAAATTGCAATACATTTTTTTTTTTCTATTTCTCCTTTAGTTGGGTATCGAATTTATTCAATTTATATATTTACCAGTTTTTCATCAGCGTTAACAAGATAATCTAGTTATTATTATTGAATCTACAAAATTAAAGGTACTTTAGGGGAAGAAAATTTAAAATATCGGCATTTAAGCCCTGTCAGACCATTTTTATCTAAATAAAACCTACATGAGATTAAAGCCCAATAAATTTTACATCGATATAGCGAGTTTAATCAATATCGTCAGAACCGTTTTTTAGAAAATCGAAAAAAGGTGCAAAATGCATAATATAAAGTGCCTCTTCTGGTAGGCTCATTTTGATGAAAAAAGTTTTGTCACGTCTCGGGCGTATAGTTGTCTTAAATATGAAATTTCAGTTTCATAGGAATTACCGTTTCCGCCCGGGAGTTACCACACACACACACACACACACACACAGACCTTTTTGCGGGACTCGGTTATTTGGATTCAGGGGACCCTAAAACGTGTATTTCCGTTGAAAACTGGAATTCGAAAATTTCCACGATCGCAATACTTCCCCTTACTACATATAGTAAGTGAAAGTAAAAAAAAGGTGGATTAAAGTATATAAAAGAGTAAATAAAATAAAAGAGTAATATACATAACATCTTATAGATTAAAGCGTTGAATAAAATAAAACATTGAAACTGGTTCATAATAACATATTCATTAACTGAGTTTAATTTAAACAATAAATAATAAATTTTATGTATGAACTGAAATTTGATTTGAAATATCAGGCTTTTAGTTCAGCATCTGTTTGGGATGACAGTAGCTACTGGAACAACTGAGACTTGAATGATGGTAGGGATGAAGCATGGCGGATATGAGTAGGTAAGGAATTCCAGAGAGTAGTAGAGCGTACAAGAAAGGAGTGATCAAAAGTTTTTGTTCTATGGATAGGAATATAAAGGTCGGAATGGCGTGATCTTGTTTCGAGGGAGTGGATTGACAATTTAAATTGCAGAAGATTGTGGATATAGGGAGGTAGCTGGGAGTGGATAATTTGGAAAAAGGTATAATCCTAGGAAATATTGTCTGCGGATAGAGGGAAGGAGCCACTTTAACTCGCTGTATAAATGGGTCACATGAGACCTCTTCGGTGTGCCGAGGACAAATCTTAAAAATATGTTCATAATTCGCTTAAGCCTGTCCTCGAGCGCAATGGAGAGTCCACCATATACCCCGCAGCAGTAGTCAAAGTGGGGGAAAATAAATGAGGGTACAAGGAGCTTACGGGTGAATCGCGGAAGAAGATGGCGGGAGCGATGGAAAAATTTAAGGGTACTTATTGTTCTACGGGATATTTGGGCAGTATGGGGTTTCCAGGAGAGGGTTTGGTCAATGGTAATCCCCAGGTTTTTGACAGAGGAAGTGAAGGTGATTGGGTGGTCATTTAGGGTTAGAGTTGGAAATGTAGTATGGGATCTGAGGAGGGAATTGGAACCTATAACAATGGCTTGAGTTTTCATAGCATTTAGCCTTAATTTATTTAGGATTGCCCAGGCACAGATTCTATCTAGGTCTTCCTGAATATTGGCAAATGCTACTAGACACATTATTCACATTATGCAGCCAAAATATAGCGGGTTGCTATATAATGTACAGTATGCTGAATACTGAATTTATAAAAATTAAATGCTAAACGTATGATTTTATTTATGTGTCTCCGTAGTTTGTTTATCTAACGTCACTTTATGCTAATCGGACGATGCTACATTGGGAGTCCTGATTTTTGTTTAGGATAGGGAGCGAGTACCTGGTATCGCACAGGCTCGAGATCACCTTTTTACGTCCCCTTCGAAGGGACGTAAGAAGACTTAACACTTAGACCAAGACTTAGAAGCATCGCTTCTGGGCCTATTGGCTAAGATCAAAGTATAAAAAATAATACATCTGTAGTTAAAATATATCTAACAACATTTAAATAAAGTTAATGTTGAACTAATTTCAAGTTGATCTAATTTCAGGGTCGTTGGTCTTAAATCGCGTTTATAAACATTCATTCTCCCACCGAAGATAGTGATGATGAAGTAAAATGCGAATTTTATGATAAACTAGAGTCGGTTTACGATAAGTTACCGTGAAATTACATTAAAATAATACTAGGTGATGCGAACGCAAAGGTTGGAAGGGAAGAATTATATCGTCCTACAATCGGTAAAGAAAGTTTGCACGAATATAGTAATGATAATGGGACCCGACTAATAAACTTTGCCATTTCGAAAAACCTAATAATCAAAAGTACTACGTTTAAACATAAGGACATTCATAAGTATACGTGGACATCGCCGGATGGACAAACTCGGAATCAAATAGATCATGTTTTAGTACAAAACGGATGGCAAAGTAGCATAATTAACGTGAGATCGTATCGTGGTGCAGAATGCGGTTCTGATCATTTATTTATTTATTTATTTATAATACAAATGACCCTCAAGACTTGATAACAAATCCTATTTGGTCAGTGAACAATTTAAAAGAGATGCATTTAGAAGTACAGAGTTATTGGCAGCATTGATTAAAATTAAATTTTACAATTTGTATTTTTTTTTAAAAACAGTTTTATCCTTTTTATATTCACTTTGTCCAAGTTGTTTAAAAATTCAGCTTCTTCCTCTTGTTTAACGTCCTGTTCTCTTTTGTATTTTTTGCACCTGAAAACTAAGTGTCGCGGGTCTTCTGGCTGTCCGCAGACTTCACATTTTCCATCTTTTTTTATTTTCATAAGAGCAAGATACTTGTAAGTACACCCGTGGTTAGTCCTCAGTCTTACAATTCGTACGATACTCGCTCTTGTAAGTTGCTGATGCCTAGCAAACCATGGAACAAGGCTCACAGTAGGTTGTACCTTATAAAAGTCTCTCCCTTTTGATTGTGACTCCCAGTCATACCTATCTTGCCATTCTCTTATTTCTTCTTTCCTTAAGTGTCTTAGGAGATCCTTCATGGGTACCTTGGCGTTCTCTTTCAATGGTTGCGTTGTCCCAGCAGCTCTGTCAGCAGCCTCATTTCCAGATAATCCTACGTGGCTTGGAATCCATTGAAATATGTAGTGGTTGTTGTCGGAGATTATGGAGTTGATTATTTCAAATATTAAATATGAAGTAATTTTTCTGCTATTGATTGTTTTTAGTAGCTTACAAGAGGAGGCGGAGTCTGTCAGTATAACTACGTTAGTACTTGAATATGTATTACGACAATAATCTATGGCTTTCAAAATTGCAAGGAGTTCAGCACTGAAAATACTAAATTTATTAGGTATGGAGAGTGAAATTGTATGTTCTCTACCTGGATCCACTATGGCTAACGCTGTTTGATTGCAGGTTTTTGAGGCGTCAGTATATATCTTCACGTAGTCGGAATAATGGCTATCTATCATACTGAGAGCTAATTGTTTCAATATATTAGGATCGTAAGACGATTTACAACCTTGATTCGTAGTTAGCTTGCAATTGCTTTCAAATTGTAGCATTCTGCACGGTAAAGGTGTATTGAGGTCTAGGGAACCTTTTCGAGAATATACTGCTTGTAGCATAGGCTGCATTTCAGATATTAACTGATTTATAACTGGAGGATAAATGTTTCTTGACACTGATGCATTACTTAGGGGATGTTGATTATCAGAAATGCTCTTTAAAATATATTTCTTCGTAAGCCACGTTCTTCTCAAGGTTAATGGCATCTCTCCAGCTTCAGCTAACAGAGCATTCGTTGGTGTTGTTCTGAAAGCCCCCAAGCATATTCTGATTGCGCAATTTTGGACAGTATTTAAGCTGTTAATCATAGGCGATTTTGTTTCATTATAGATCACACAGCAGTAATCCAAGACAGGTCGTATGATAGATTTATATAATAATATCATATTTAAGGGATGAGAGCCCCAATGAACTCCGGCCAAAATTTTCAATATATTAACGTTTTTATATGCTTGGTTTTTAATGTTGGTCAAATGAGATTTGAAATCCATTTTCCTGTCTAATGTAACACCCAGGAATTTTACTTCTTCTTGAGCAATAAGTTGGTGACTACTTATTGTGACATTATAGTCAGTTATTTGGAATTTTCTTTTTCTTGTGAAAGGGATCAATTTGCTTTTGCTAGGATTAAATTGGAATCCGATGTCATTGAATCTCTGCTTTAGTGATTCCAAGGCATCACATATGATTTTTTTCCCCTCCTCTGGTGATTTGACAACAGTATAAACCAGGAAGTCATCAGCAAATTGGATCATTTTGCAATACGGTGGTGGGTTTTTAATTATATGCTCTGTGTAAATATTGAAAAGAATGGGACTGAGGACATCTCCCTGTGGCAGACCATTATACGAATCGAAAGTGACCGGACCTTCTTGAGTATGGATCAAATACGTACGGGCAGATAAGTAGTTAGCTATCCAATTGGTTATGAGATGCGATGTTCCTATTTCTTTCAGTTTTCTTATGAGGGTTTGAGTCTTGACATTGTCGTAAGCTCTTTCCAGGTCGACAGTTACAGCTAATAAAATGTTTTTCTGTTGGAAAGTTTTATATATGTCGTTTGTTAGATACCAGATCGCATCAGTAGTAGATTTATTTTTGCGAAAACCAAAACACTGGGGACTCAGTATGTCTTTCTGTTCTAAGAACCACTCCAATCTGTGTTTAATCAATATATTAAAAAGTTTGGCCAGACAAGGAATTAGGGCTATTGGTCGATATGAAGATATGGTCATTAAGTCCTTTCCTGGTTTTGGGATTGGAACAATCTGAGTGGTTCGCCATTGACAAGGAACTTGTGATCGAAACCAAATTTGATTATAAGCACTTAAAAGTTGATTTTTAATATGGGGAGGTAAGAGATGGATCATGGTATAATTGATCTCATCAACTCCCGGTGCAGTACCTTTTTTTCCTTTTAATGCTGCATTTAGTTCCGTAATCCGGAAGGGGCTGGTCAGTAGATTTTCAGTTGGAGTAGATCTTGTGTGTTGGACTTGGATCTTAAGTCTTGGCTCAAAAATGTTACAAATCTGTTGTAGGAAAGAAGAAGCATTTTTTCGATTTTTAGTTATTACGTTTTCACCGATACGCTTTTTCCCTCTTATAGTTGCTATTTTGTGCCACATGTTGCCTATTTGTTGAGGGGTTATGGAGTCTATGTATTTTTTCCATGAGTCCTTTTTTGCTTTTTTTATCAAAGTTTTCATTTTATTAATTTTAGACCTCATGATTTTGTAATTCTCAATGGTCATATTTCCCTTATATTCCTTAATGGCTTTTAGTTTCTCTTTATTTGCATTGTTGAGTGATTTATTCCACCAACATTTTGGGTGAAATTTCAGTTGAGAGTTGATGTTAGAACGTGGTATTGCAATGTCACCAGCTGAGTTCATAATTTGTGTTATATCGTCAATTGTTCGATGATGAACTTCATTGTTTTCCCATAATTCATGTAAAGTCGTGATATACAGATCCTTATTCATTTTCTTGAAATTCCTTTTCATGTAGAATTGTCTTAGTTCTATTGAGGGATTATTTATTTCAATAATGATTTGGAGATGATCGCTACCAAGGGTTTCAGATGAGATAGACCAGGATAACTTGTGGAGTAGTTCGGGGGTTGAGAAGGTGAGATCTAATATCGATGGTTTAATTCTTGGCGAGCCGATTCTTGTTGGGACGTTAGGTTCATTAAGCAAGATCAACGAGGACTGTAAAAGCTCATTTACCAGGAGATCTCCTCTTTGTGAGTCCGTTTCCTTATCTCCGAAGTATGACGAATGACTGTTGAAATCGCCTCCAATAATTACGCTACACTTAGGAAAAAACTCGGTGGTAGAGAAAAGATTTTTGAAATGCGAGGATGTTGGTTTACTACTAGGAGGGATGTAAGCAGATATTATAATTAATTGAGGCTTCATATTTATAATTTTAATGCCTAGAGCCTCAATTGGACCAATGTTCCGTATTTCTATTTTTTCATAAATAAATTGCGTGTGTAAAAATATGCCCACACCACCATAGCTGTCCCTTCTATTCTTTTGTATTATATTGTAGTTATTGGCGTTGTATTCCCTACTTCTGTTGAACCATGTCTCTTGGAGCAAAGCTATATGAACTTTATTAAGATTTAAGTTATTCACAAGTTCCTGAAATTTATTGTTTATACTACGACAATTATGTTGGATTATTTTGAGATTAGAACAGCTCATAGTGCTGTGGGTCATTTAGAAAAACATGAAGGAAAGTATACATGATGTATAAACATACTCATATGCATGCATAAATAATACACAAATACATACATATACATGTAAATACAAAAATAATTGAGGAATATGTTGAACATGATATCTATGGATTTTCTTTTCTATTACGTAAAAATTTTCTATGTTAATTCGTTTCCATTTCATTTTTTTCAGTTTCATTGAGTCGAGTAATAGTATTAATGATTTCCTGATTTTCTTGGACGAAGTTGTAAAATGTTTGACCTATTATATTAACCGTTTCTTTTTCAT
Organism: Piezodorus guildinii; assembly: GCA_023052935.1. Taxonomy (NCBI): domain Eukaryota; kingdom Metazoa; phylum Arthropoda; class Insecta; order Hemiptera; family Pentatomidae; genus Piezodorus; species Piezodorus guildinii. Next base: position 52,464 of record JAJSOM010000021.1, read on the forward strand.
TTTCAATTGATTTGATTTTTTGTATTAATGCATTCAACATGTTGATATATTTGGAATCTTGCGTAGACTTATGAGGATTTTCCTGTATGAGAGCCGTGTTTTTTTGAATTATCGATTTAGTGCTTGTGGGTTGACTCGTATCGTTATCAAATTCCGTTTTTCGTTTTTTCTCATTGCTAAATTGTCTAGCTTGAAGGATTTTTTTCCTAGGGTATTGAAAATTTGATAAATTATATAGATTCGTGTTTTCTTCAATTTCTGGAAAATCCAGTAGTGAAAATCTATTTTTTGTTAGAGTCGGAAAAAGATCTGAAGCCTGTTTATAACTTAAAGGCTTTTCCGCCATTATTTCTTTAATTTTTTCTTGTCTATTTTTTTCTGGACAGCTTTTATCATTAGGTTGGTGTGGTAACTGACAGTGTGCACACTTCGTTAAATTAGTACAATTACTTGATATATGTTCATAGTCTGCACAATTTAAACATCTTTGTTTACCTCTACAGTTTTCCTTTAGGTGGCCATACCGAAGACATTTTTCGCAGAATCTAGGTTTTGAAATATAAGGTGTAACTCTACGAAAAGCTAGATATAGGGCTACGTTTTCCGGGAGTCTCTGAGAGTGAAAAATAATTTGGACTGTCCCAGAAGGCACCCTGCTTATTTCCCCTGAGCTATTTTTTATAACTCTGTTAAAACGCCTAACTCTCAGAACTTTTTCACTTGAGGTTAAATTGTTAGAGATTTCTTCTTCTGTTATTGAGGTGTGAACATCTCTTATAACTCCGAATTTTAGTACATATTGTGACGGTATAAATGCTCTGAGATTGTTAGTGTTCAAAAACTGGTTCTCTAAGAATCGATTTGCGATGTCATACGTTCTAAATTCTATTTCTATTTGGTTTTTGTTTTTCCTCTTGATTTTGTGGACTTGATTATTGTTCAGTCCTAAAAATTTGCCTATTTTCATGTCATGGAAGAAATTAGGATTTGTCTCATCTTTTTTTTCAACTATTACTACATACGGTCCCTTGAAGTAATGTAAATATTTAACATTATTGAATTGAGGTGAAAATTTTATGTTTTTATCTTTATTATCGATAGGAAGTGGTGGGTTTTCACTCCCATCACTATCGACCCCCATAGTGGGGGCTAAAATATGACGGAATAAGTGATAAAAATACGCAACACCTCGTATTACAAATCAAGATAAAATTTTTAATAAATTAGATACGAGAAATTCAAGTAGTAAGCACGATAAATATTGAGTAAAACGCTTATCTGAATATGTAGGTTGTCTTAATCCTATGGAGCTCTTCACTCTTCGGAGTCACAACAACAACTGAGGTTCTGATCATGAATTAGTAATCGGGAAACTTCGACAAAAACTAAATACAAACAAGAGAAAACCGAACTATATTCATCCCGAGAATTTTGATGTTGTTAAATTGAACAACCCCGAAATTAGAAAACAATTCGCGATAGAAGTAAAAAATAGGTTCGATGCTTTGGAATCTTCAGACGAGGAACACGAAGATGTAAACAAATTATGGGAAGGGATCAGGGATAATATTAAAGAGGTCGGTAACTTATGTCTTGGGAAAATCGAAAATAAAAAGAACAAACCTTGGTTCGACAGGGATTGTCAAAATATGTGTGAAAAAAGAAAAACCGCTAAACTGAATACCTTAAATAATTCAAGCGATAATAAAGTGGCTTACTTTCGGTTAGTAAAAAACGAAACTTCAAAATTCTTAAAACATAAGAAAAGAGAGTATCTTAAAGGCAAAATAATAGAAATAGAAAAACACAGAAGCGAAAATAACGTAAGAGAGATGTACAAAGGTATAAACAAATCGCGTAAAAGATTTGAACCTCTATTGAATCGGGTTAAAGATGCGAATAACAACATAATTGCGGATCCGACTGAGATATTAAATAAATTTAAACAACACTTTGACGGCATTCTAAATACAGAAAATAATAATCAATCTCCTCCCTCTGAATACCAGAGCGCTGAACCATGGGTAGACGCACCGAGTAAAGAGGAAGTTGAAATGGCGATAGGAAAATTAAAACGTTAAAAGCTACAGGAAATGATAATATCACGAGTGAATTTATCAAAGCGTGTGGAGAAGCGGGCGTTTCCAAATTACATGTTTTAGTTAAAAAGATCTGGGAAAATGAAAAAATACCCGAAGAATGGAAAGAATCAATACTTATTCCGATTCACAAAAAAGGACCGAGGACGGATTGTAACAACTATCGTGGGATCTCTCTTCTCCCAGTATGCTATAAAATATTCTCGTCAATACTAACTAGCCGAATCACGGAATACGCTGAGGAAATTATCGGAGACTACCAATGTGGTTTTAGGCGGAATCGCTCGACTATTGATCAAATATTTTCCTTACGTCAAATATTAGAGAAGAAGCTGGAATACAACGGTGTAGTCAATCAACTTTATATAGACTTTAATAAGGCTTATGATTCCATAGACCGTCAGAAGCTTTATAACATCATGATTGAACAGGGGATACCTAAAAAGTTAGTAAACCTAGTAGAGATGTGTTTGTCGGAAACATTTCATAAAGTTAGAATCGGTCATAAGTACTCCGAGAGATTTGAGGTGCGATCGGGTTTGAAACAGGGTGACTCCCTTTCACCTGTTTTGTTTAATATAGCCTTAGAATATGTTATAGAAAAGATGATGTGTACCGAGAAAGGCTTAAATATGGGTGACAAGATTCCGGTTTTGGGGTATGCCGATGATTTGGTACTGCTAGGTGAAGACACGGAAACTATACAACTAAATACAAGTGTGTTAATAAAAACCGGTAAAGAAATAGGTCTCGAATTATATACCGATAAGACGAAATATATGATTAGTTGCAGAAATGGTAGCGATCTTGATGATATTAATATTTCAGGTCATACTTTTGAACACGTAGAGAAATTCAAGTATTTAGGTTCAATGATAACAAGAAAAAATGAAATCCAGGAAGAAATAAAGTCCCGGTTAAAGGTGGAAAATGCGTGTTATTATTCAGTTGCTAAATTACTTAGCTCGCGGCTTCTGTCTAAAAACTTAAAGGTTAGAATTTATAAAACTATTATTCTTCCAACGGTTCTTTACGGATGCGAAACGTGGCCGCTTACTTTAAAGGATGAACAACGGCTTAAGGTTTTCAAGAATAAGGTACTGCGTAAAATATTTGGTCCGAAGAGAGATGAGGCCACTGGGGATTTTAGAAGGTTGCACAACGCGGAATTGCGGAGTTTGTACCCTGTGAATATAATTGAGTTGATAGCATCGCGGAGACTCAAATGGGCGCGTAAAGTTGTTGGGCTTAGTGAGGAACGGATTCCGAGAAAGTTGGTATTCGCTGAACTGACTGGTAGGCGTCCGAAAGGTAGGCCGAAGCGTCGATGGGAGGATTGCATTAAGGCTGATCTCGGGGGCTTGGGTTTGACCGGTGAACATTGGACGAGTCTGTGCAGGCGAAGTTTGGTGGTATCGGCATCGAACCTTCGGGTTCGGTAAGCCTATTATTATAATGTTGAACAAAGTGCTTACGACTGGTAGTTTCTTCACAAGACTTTATCCAACTTGTAGTTGCTATTTATTTATTGCTTTTCCATAGATATTAATTTTAATTATATTTTAAATACGGCTGATCGGCATTCAATTCTCTTATATATTTATTTCATATCTAGATAATTCAAAGTAACAAAAAATTTAACTTTATGTTGAGTAATGTGCACAGTTTGTACTATAATTTTACTTCCAGTTAATTAATTTGTATCGTGAATGTTTCTGAAGCATTTTTGGCATTGTTAATTTCGAATGTCAATTTCTTACGTCTTATCTTGTTTCTGAATCAGGATTTTGTTTGTATTCCTTATGTTTTTATTTCTTTTAAAGCCACTTTATGCAATTGTGGCTAATCGGACGATGCTGCAATGGGAGTCCTTAATTTGATCTGTACAGGTTTAATCCACATAGGTATCTTTAACAAATAACTGACATTTCAATGGCTAGGGAAGACCATTTTAGGTTACCTTTAAATTATAGCCATCAATTTTTTTTCTATTAAAAAAATGTTGGAATCATCTGCCTGATTTGAATCCGTGAGCTTGATCATAGGCTGTTATGCTGTTACTCCACATACAATTCCTCTCGGATATTTTAATTCACAGTACCCTATTTTTAGGAGGATTGAAATAGTCATCAGAGTCAGAGGGTATAATTGGCATTGAGAACGCCTTTTTTTTTTTTTTTTTTTTTTTTTTTTTTAATTTAGTTTAAAAATTTGAAGAAGTCAATTTTTATTATATTTCAGTTTTTTACTAATTTGTTTTCTTTTTTATAATGTCGTTTCATAATTTTCTTTTGGTCTTTTAGAAGCATATAGTTTATACTATGCTAAGAAAAAATTTGAGAGGTTAATTTGGGTTTAACAAAAAGATATTTGGAAAAATCTAGTTGCGCCGATTTTTTTTTTTATCGCTAGTGTAGTTTATTATTACAGGGCAAACTGAATTGGCAAATATATGGTAGTGTAAAAATTTTTTTTAAAAAGGATGCTGTATGCCCTTCATTAGATATTCTTAAATAAATTTGTTCTGTTCTGTTCGAATAAATTTTATCTTATACTTGCCTTATAAGCTTGTATATTGGTATTAATGCGTGGATATAACGACTGAGACCTGACCAGAGGCCAGATAGGCCGTGACTGAAGTTCATAGATCTCAGCTTTAAGCGATGACGATGTGAATGGGAGGTCCTCACGCGAGCATCTGCTCACGGCAAGTATCTCACGAAGGTCAAGTGTCGTACCCAACGCACAATACCACTCGGGTCCGTCGGGGGAAGGAAAAAAATATTGATATAGAGCAGCAAAAACAGGTGGGAAAACGAGTGAGGGAAACGAAAAAGACACAATAACAAAAAATCGACACGCAAACATGTCCTGAAAAAGATCGTTAAAAAAAAAAATTGGACACATTTCAAAAATAGATCTCTATTACATAATATAATTTAAACCTCATGTTTAAGTAAAATGTTAATCAATAAAACCATTCTCAGTCATCGTCTTCAAATGTAACAACTTCATGAATAGGTTTGGTACTGAATGATGAAATATTTTCAACATAATGATAACATGGTATGTTTATGAATTAATGTTTACAACTTTAATGTTTACAACAAATTTAAATCAGTCCTTAAAATATTAAAATGGGGCATATCCTTTGAAATAGTAAAATTAGTCATCTTCGTGCGTAACCCACTCTTCCCATTTATTTTATTTATTTATTAATTTTTTTCATAGCCGCATATTTATCTCTAGTTATCTCTCTGCATGTTAATTTTTTTTAATATTTACATTTTTATGAAATAGATCCGGTGATGGGGCTCACCTTTTAGTTACTCTCTCTCCATTATATTCTCCCATCGGGAAGAGAGTTTCTATACACTAGTGATGTTTGCCGAAGGGCTTGCTATTTTAAATATATTATCAATAACAATTCATAACTAATGTATAGAGAGAGCTAATAAATGGAGTGGTAAACATAACGTAAATAATATAAGAGAAAAAAAAAATATAATAATAATAAAAGGTATATTTGAGGAGTTATGACCGGTTCATAAAATGTAATTTGCTTTAAATTATTAAGGAAATTTAAAATGTATTTACTGTTGTCATTTACGTGGTGTGTAATCGGAATATTATTTGTCATTAGCATATAATAAATGTCACACATGCTCTACTCAACTCATTCAACATTTTAAGTGATAAAATTGTTAGTGTTCACTAACAAGTGACTGCCACTGCATAATAAGAACTTTAAATTATGCTTATTTTGTAACATTTAAAAGATAATGGACTTAGAGAAAAGATTTATCTTCTTATAAGGTAATCAACAATATTTGAATTTTTACTTTCACTTACCTATAGATGGAATATATAATCAGGGATATTATTGCCATCGTGAAAATTTTCGAATCCGGTATTCAAGGGAAATGTGCGTTTTAAGATCCGTTGAGTCCAAATAACCAAGTCCCGCAAAAAGGTCTCTGTGTGTGTTCGTGTGTGGCGTCAAACGCAAAAACGAAAAGTCGTATGAAACTGAAGTTTCATATTTAAGACAACTATACGCCGAGATGTTACAGCAACTTTTTTACTAAAATCGGCAGACCGGAAGTGGTACTTCATGCAATGGATTTTGCACCATTTGATGATTTACTCCAAAACGGCCCTAACGATTTTGATTAAACTCACTATATCGATGTAAACTTTAATGGGCTCTAATATTATGTAGGTATTATTCTAATTGAAATAGTCTGACAGGGCTAAAATGCCAATATTTCAAATTTTCTTCCTCCAAACTACCTTTAATTTTGTACATTCTAAAAGATTAACCATATCATCTTAATGACATTAATAAAGGACGGCTAAATATACAAGTTGGACGAATATCATGACCAAGTTAAGGATAAAAGAGCAAAACTATTTTCTTATGAAAGTTTTTTTTTTATATTAAGAACAATAATCAAGACGTATAATATACTGTTGGAAAGAGAAAGATTTTAGAAAAATATTATCTGAAACACCAAGTTGTAAAAGGTAATATAAAGTGACGAATAGGGAATGAACTTATTACTGTTTATCATACAGAGATATAGTTATATTATTTAATGTAAATCATATGTTTCCAAAGAAACTGAATACACTTTTTACATGTTTGTTTGTTTATTTATTTAACGTCACTTTATGCTACTATGGCTAGTCGACGATGCTACAGCGGGAGTCCTAAATTTTGCCTATCCAGGTTTTATTAGGATAGGGATCTTTAACGAGTACCTGACATCGCACAGGCTCGGGACCACATTTTAACGTCCCCTCCGAAGGACGGCATAACTAAGGACTTTTTACTCCCATTAAAAAATCCTAGGACCACCAGCGGGTTGAACAACAATTTTTACTTAAAAGTGTTTTCATAATCTTTAAGTTTATGTAATAGTTCTTTTATAGATTTTCTTTTCTTTGTATTTATCTCAATTATAGGTTGTTGTTTGTTTTTTATTATTATTTTATTGGATATATATATATATATGAGTTTATTTTTCTATTTTATACGATTTGACTTTATCATTATTTTCTGTATATATTGTATGAATGTGGTCTCATATCAGTATTACTATTGTTCATTCTGAAACAGATTGTAATAATTCTCAATAAATAAATATTTAAAATTGATTATATTTGAACGACCTAGGTAAGTGAAAGTCGTGCCTTGTATTAGTTTTAAATTTTATTAATTTACTGCTTCGCAGATTAAAGTAGACCCTTTTTATTTTCATATATTTTTCTCATATTTGGCCATTTCAGGCATACCGAGTTTCGATTACAGTTATATCTGGCATAAATGTACGTAATCAGGTCAAACCCCTTTACAATGTATATTCATATCTAATACATATTTAGGATTAGAATTTTAGCAATGCATTTTATAAAATAAAAGTATATAAAATAGAATTAATAATAACCATTCCATTTTAAATAAACACACTCACACTCCACACACGCATACACTCTTCATTTTTTGTAGAGGCCCTTATACCTTCCTTATTACTTGAGCACAACTCGTGTTATACTGCGAATCCTTTTTCCTCGTGGAACTTGTATACGTTTCTCTTTTCCTCCCAGTCAAAGGAACGAGTGCACAGCTCATTGAACAAAAGAATCATTTGGACTCTAAAAACCGAGCCTTGTTTTCATTTTATTATGGCCAAAGTCTATTGTAAAAAAGAAAAAAAAAAGAGAAAGAAACAAGATCCCAACAAAAAGTTTTGAAGCATTCTCCTAAACGTGAAGAGATGAAAGAACAAGACGTTACCTAATAAATGAAGTTGAAGATCATAACAATGAAAACTTGAAAGAAGCCCGTTTCAGCTGAGTTGTTTGTTCATTTAAGTTTATAATAATTATTCATTTACTAATAGGTTGTTAATAAAAAGTCCATTTAACTATGCTGGTGTTTGTATTAAAATTTCCTGAATTTCTTACTTAATAAGTTAAATACTCACCTTTAAAAACAACTTGAAAAGTGAAGATCTTTATAAATTTCCGCTGTTCATCTTACTTCAGGGATTTCTTGTTGTCAGTCTGAAATATAAAACCTAATGGAAATTCATTATTGGTTTATTATTTTCAGTAATGAACCTTTGTAATCGGCCAAAAAAAATAAATACTCTCCCTCTCCACTCAAAATCGGAGAGCTTACGTTTCAAGATGCGTAGAATCCGAAAAACGAATAAACAAAACAGTTGGAGGACATTAAAAAAATATATATATATATATTGTATATATATGTATATATATATATATATATATATATATATATATATATATATATATATATATATATATTGGATTCCTAGCCCTTCTGGAATATCAGGGAATGAGGAAGTCGACAGAGCAACAACAGAGACATATTCGCTAGAAGAAATAACGCCCTCTTTTATCTCATCATCTGAGCTGCTTCAGCCAATAAACGCGAAGATTATAGACGAATGGCAACAGTCTTGGACTACTTTTGAAAACAACAAATTGAAAAATGTCAAACCGATCATCAGCTGCTGGGTCATATCATCAAGAAAGTGCAGGCGTGAGGAGGTAGTTATCGCCCGCCAGAGGATAGGACACTGCCGCCTCACTCATGACACGAAGGGATCCACCTCGATCTCTACTGTGTAAAGTGTAAGTGATGTTTTTGAAGAGTGTCCTCGTTACAGTAGGGAATTTGTAAAATGTGGCGTACCACGTAAAGTCTCGGAGGCATTGAGCGACAGCGGTAGGGCCGTCTACGGTGTCATTCATTTGGTGAAGAACATTCGTTTATATCACCTCATTTAACACATTCAGGTTATTTTACGCACTTTTTGATAATTTACTCACACTTTTTATTTTTTTACCTTTTGTTGCTAATCATCGTGTTTGCAGTTCCGATTAAATCATAGTGTTTATTGTCCCCATTTTTCTGTTTTATTCTTATTGATTTCGTCCTTTTAAAATCGATTTATTTATTTTTTTCCACCTCTCATCAAAGGTAAGTTTGTTTTGGGCAATAATAACCACTCGCAGTTTTTTGCCCTTAAAACCGAAACAACAACAACAGCGAATAAATAAGAATCCGTTTCGTTTAATTAATAAATTAAAAAAGTACCATTTGTATTTCATTGTAAATCCCATAAATTTTCCATTCGATAGAAAATTAAGTTTTCGACAAAATGAAAAAAAGAATCATTGAAATTGGTTTTCAACTAGCTGAGATATTGCGTTTTGAAATCAGCTTTAGTTATATATTATCCTTTAAATCATTGCTTTTCATATTACTTAATTGCCTATCAACAGATATATAAATAGTTATACCCTAATATTGTTATTTGGAAATAATAAACCATTGTGTAATAATTTGCAGCGTTTTTTTTTTTGTTTATTTTTAATGCTAATGATACCCCACAACTATTAATTTGCTACTTCTTATAATTTATAATTCTTATAATTTATTAATCCTCCTAGCGTCCGCAAACGACATCATTGTATTTGGTAATAAAGGAAGGAATCTCTAATACAATCACCGAATCCTCCAGGAAGAATTAAAGTTGCTGAGTATGGAAATAAGCAGCTACAACACGAAAAAAAACAACAAAAAAAAAAGGATAAAGAGAGAAGGAGGAAGGGATAACCAAGTGATACGATTGAAGGGAAAATAATTGAAACATGTAAGAAACTTCAAATATCTTGGTGTCCATTTAAATGAAAAAGGCTGGTGAAACGGAGAAATTAAAAAAAAACATCAAACTATTCAGCAAATGCTTCAACTCACTGAAAACAGGCTTTTTAAGAAAGAGACAATTGAAGAATGAATGAATGAAAAATTATTTGCATTCTGGGACACCAAGTCCTGTTAGAATAATACAAAAGTACATATTATTCTTCCTCTTCTGACTATACAAATCTCTATATACATAAAATGATTTTAAATAATGATAAATTTTGGTTTCCGCTAACTCCTCCTAAACCACAAGACGGATTTTGATGCGGATTTCACCATCATGTAGGGCATTCTCTCCTAAAGATTTATAAGCATAATACATTCCGATTTAGCTTTTCTTTAAACGAGAAAAATAAATTTTCTGTAACCAAGTCATAAAAAAGTTATCCCTGAAATATAAGTTGTAACATAGACGTATTATATAGCCTTGGAAAGAGCAAGATTTTAGAAAAGTTAATATGCAATAAAAAAAAATCGTACTAGTTAATATAAAGTAGTTGTAAGCCCATACACTTATGAAAATATTTTATTAGTAAAGAGGAAGGTTATAGTTGAATGTAAAGGATTGTGCTGTTTAGGATTCTTCCATTTAGTACGCAAGATTTAAGAAACAATATCACGTACCGAACTGTAATTAATTTGTTGACATATATGGAAAGTTGTTTTTAATCCATTAACTAACTTTGTTAATAATTATTTCTATTTTAAGATCATTTAATGAAAACAGATGTTCCTCTGAAAACTATATGCTAGGAGTATGGGAACTAAATTAAACTTTTTTTTATTTTATTTTTTATTGAAATTTACAACTGTACAAAAAATACATCAAGTAAATATGCTGTAATGTTATAACACATGGAATGAACATGAAGAGAAACTGCCCATTGGCAGAACTCTTTAAATTAAACTTTAAAAATATATTTAGAAAAAGTTCATTCCAAGTGTAAGATAATAATAAATCGGATGAAGTAGGATAATGAATAAACGTCATGTAATAAAGATAATATTTTATTGCTAAGTGAACTTTTCGTTTAGATTAACTCAAAATCATAAAATGATAAACTCTTAATTTGTGAAATTGTTCTTTTTTAAACATAAATGACCTTTAAACCATCTTTAAAATGTACCCGTGCGAAGCAAAGGTGGATCGCTAGTATTATAATATTATTTACAAAATGTATATACATAATAGATATCAAATTATATTACATATAATGAATTTATTTAGATGTTCAAAGGTTAAGGATTTTAAATAACAAAATTATGTGCTTAAACAGGAAAAAAAAATGAATAAAGAATAAGGAGGCTAAATAATAGGCTGAATAACTTAATAAAGACACGGCAGATTGGTGTTCTAGGAGATGTATTAACAGTTGATTTTTGAAGTCAGTTAAGGATTGAGGGACCATCTGTAGCAGGGTGGCTAGCATAACAACCTTCAATGCCAAAGAACCTTCAAGGGTTCAAACCCGCAGTAGGTCCTCTGATTTTTTAATTGGAGTAAAATATCCTTTGTTATACAGTCGTTTGGAGGGGACACACCTGTGCGATGTCAGGTACTCGTTAAAGATCCCTCTTCTAATTAAACTTGGACAGGCAAAATTTAGGACTCCCATTTTAGCATCGTCCAATTAGCCACAGTAGCATAAAGTGACGTTAAATAAACAAACAAAGGATTGAGATGTACGAATAGACTTAGGTGAGAAGAAGAAGACTGTATATAAAAAAACATTCATCCAAATAATGAAGAAGAAGAAGAAGAAGAAACTTTATTTATTTACATAATATTTACAATGTACACTCAATACAAATATGTTTGGTTTCATGATTTCAGTGGACCTTTTTCATGATAACAGAGTTTCAATCATCCTTTGAATTTACTAATTTTCATACAATATTTTATTTAAGATAGTAGGAAAAGTAACACGAAAAAACCTACACAATATAAAATACAATATTAGTTTAAAAGTACATGTTTGGTTCTTTTGTGCGTGTAGCGCTTTAGTGATGTTTTGTTGTAATTACCAATTTCTAGTTTTAATGGGTTTTCAGAAGTTGTGGTTTTATCAAAATAGTTTTTGGTTACTGTGTAGATATACTGTTTTAATGTTGGAAGATTTAGGTCAGAGAGCATTTTTGAAATTTTAGTATATCGTGGGTAGTTATTGATTATTCGCATACATGTATTTTGTATTGTTTCTATTTTTTTATAATTGGTATTGCAAGTCGAGCTCCAGACGGGCGATGCATAACAGATCTGGGCACGTATGACTGTTTTATATAGTAGTAGTTTGTTCTGAGTGCTTAAACTGGATTTTTTATTAAAATATGGGAACATTTTATAAATACATTTTTTTGTTTTTTCGGATTTTCTATTGATATGTTCAGTATATGTTAACGATTTGTCTAAAGTTATGCCTAAGTATTTAACTGATTTAGACCAGTTAATGTGGACTGAGTTTAATAAAAGATGGTGGTTTATGTTCGGTCTGCGCTTAGTAAAGATTATGACTTCTGACTTGTTTGCATTTATTTTTAATTTCCACATATTGCAATATTTATTTATTTTTTTAAAGTTTAGCTGCAATCTGTTAACTATGGTATCGATGCGATAGGATGATGTATATAGGGCTGTATCATCAGCGTAAAGAGACCTTATAACGTGCGGGTGGCTTGGAAAATCGGATATATATACATTAAATAAAGTTGGCGAAAGGCAGGATCCTTGAGGAAGGCCGGCCATTACAGGAAGTATACTGGATGTCGAATTATTTACACGAACATAAAATCGTCTATTGTCAAGATATGAATAGATAATATGAATTAGGTAAGAAGGGAAGTTGTATTTAATTAATTTGTAAATAAGTCCTGTATGCCAAACGGTGTCAAAGGCCTTTTCTAAATCTATTAAAAGCATACCGGTATGTTTCTTTTCGTTAAAAGCTTTGGTTACGTAATCAGTAAGCCTTGCTAGTTGGTCTACAGTAGAGTGGTGTTTTCTGAAGCCGAATTGGTCATCTATTATGATTTTGTTCTGTCTAATATGCCGATTTATTCTGGTTAATATTAGTCTTTCTAAAATTTTTGATACAATATTTAATAGGCTAATCGGTCTGTAATTCGAAATTTCTTTCTGGTCTTTATTAGGTTTGGAAATAGCGATAGTTTTGTGGGTTTTCCAGATGTTAGGAAAATATCTGAGTCTCAAGATGGAATTATAGATTTTTGTTACGTGTAATATTGATTTTTTGCTAATATTTTTGATTACCAGGGAGGGAATACCATCATCACCTGATGCTTTCTTTGTGGCGAGTTCTTTGATTACTTTGCTAGTTTCTTTTGGTGAAATAGAGGAAAAGTTACTACTTATAGGTATTTTAAAAAAATCACGAACTGATTTTGAAATTTTATTATTTTGGTTTTTTGTACCCAAGTTTGAAGTGATACCGTGAGACTCTTGGAAATGTTTGGCTAGTAGTTCAGCCTTATCATTATCAAGATAAGCGAAATTGTTTGTGAGTTTAAGCGGAGGAATTTTTGATGGCTGTTTTGTGATATGTTTATGTATATTCCAGATAATTTTATCTCCGGTCCTGCAAGAGCTTAAAATTCTAGACCAGTTATCGTTTTTCCACTTATTAATGCGAGTTCTCACAAAATGGTTGAATTTGTAGTAAATAAATTTAGTTTGTGGGTTTTTGGTTCGTTGATATTTTATACGAAGTTTATTTTTTATTTTAATTAATGCTTTTAAATGGTTAGGCAAATTATAATATTGATTAATGTGAGCATATTGTTGAGGAATGGACTCTACCATAGCCTGTTTAATACATTCGTTTAGTTTGCTTATATTATTGTCAATATCTTTTTCATTACGAATTGACGGATTTATGCATATTTGAGAGTCCAGTACCCTCCGGAACTTACGCCAGTCCGCTTTGTTGAAAATAAATTTTTTTGTCAACGGGTAAACAGGTAATGAATTATCGATACGGAAAATGACGGGGTTGTGGTCCGAACTAAGACACGGTAAAGAAATGAGTTGGGTTAATTTTTGTAAATTTTTTGTGAGCGCGAGGTCTATGATACTGGGTTTACAATTACGCTGAGAGGGTATATAGGTAGGTTCAAACGGACTATGTAATTGTATTTGATTGTTTATAATGAAATTTAATATGGCTTTTCCATTTTTATTAGTGCTGTGGCAGTTCCATTGTACATGCCTTGCGTTAAGATCCCCAAAGACAAGAACATATTTATTTAAACGAAATAGTTTATTGAGATCAACGATATTTATTTTATTTGGTGGAATATATGTTGAAATAACGGTAGTTAATTTATTGTCTATTGTAGTGTTTACAGCAACCGCTTCAGTACAAGTCAAGTCGGGGGTTTGAATGAAATGGTGCTGGACGTCGGAGCGGATTAAAAGCATGACTCCTCCTCCCGCCCTATTGCGATCTTTCGTATAAATATTGTATCCCGGAACCGAGAATCTGTCCTCATTCGAAAGTCGAGTTTCACAAACTGAGATTATGTGCGGAGCATTATTTTGTAAGAATAATTTAAATTCTATATCATTCCCTCTGATCGTTTGGGCATTCCACATCATGAATTTTATTTTATCGTCAGATGTCATTTGGAGTCAGATAATATAATGAAATAAACTGAGCTTTGTTTACTTCTGGAAACGAGGATGAACGAGAAACGAATACAGAATAATTAATCTCGAGTTGATAGTATAGATGAAGTTGATTATTGTTTGGATTAAGAGAAGAATGACAATAAGGATTATAAAAATAATGAATTCGATTTAAAGTAAAAAAGTTCATTAGCGATTTTACGAAAGTGAGACCGGTAAAAATATCGTGAGTACAAGTACAGTTTGAACTTTTATTAACTAATATAATAATTTTTGTAAATTTTTGGTTAATATAATTTATTTTACGACGAGAATGCAAGGATGGGCGAGTTATATAGACCGAACTATATTTTAGTGTACATATGTACCTATTAACGTAAAATAAATAGTTACCAATATAAATAAGAATATAAAGAAATGTGTGAACTATGATGTTTTGAGAATTGTATAGTGTAACTAAAACAAATCGAATAAGAGTGTACAGCTGTATTTGTTTTCGTGAATACCTGGCTTGTGATAGATGTTTAAGCATTAGACTATACAAGCAATATTTACTGAGCGTGTTGTGGATATTACTTCGTAAAATTGTTTTGTACATAAGAGCATGTTTGTTTTTAATTAGTAATACCATTGAACATTGTACTACTGAGATAAGAGTAATACATGAAATTAGATAGTTTAACATACACAATATATTATAAATAATGTCAAATTTATTCGATGTCAGGTACTGATGAACCATTAATCGAACAAAGATATTAAGCCTTCTACTATAATAAAAATTTTTGACATACTATCGTCAGTATTTTTTATCTCAGACATAATAGATTTAAATTTAGATATTATATTATTTAAATTAAATAAACTAAATATATTTTTAATTACTTTAAAGCATTCTATAATAGAAGGCTCATTATTAGGCTTAATATTAGTAGTATCATTTTTAGTATCCGTAAAAGTTTTTTCAAACCATTTAGAGTTGGTTTTAGGTAACGCTGGAAATTCGGTAGGTTTTGCTTTATAGACAATTCGTTCTGATGGTTTTGTCCAGGGCCGTTGTTTACTTTGTTGTAGCAGTTTGTTTCTTTGAAGCTCGGGGCATTTTTCAGAATTTGAGAAGTGTTCTTCACGACAGTTGCAACATTTTGGTTTAAATCCGTCTGTCATTACATTCGGGCACTCTTTGGATAAATGCTCTTCTGAGCATTTAAGACATTTTGGTTGTTTAGAGCAATTTCTGGCCACATGGTTGAACTCTTGGCATTTATAACATTAGGGGTACTCACTACGTTTGCTATAGCATGCTATTTGTGTTATTTTGCTAAGCCCGTCGAGTTTCTACAGTTATTTCCTGTATGAAATTGATGGGTTTAGCACAATAACACAAATATCATGCTATAGCAAACGTAGTGAGTACCCCTATTGTGTTAATGTTTTCTTGCTATTGTATTTCTCCCATTTTATATGTACGTTGTTACAGTATTTTATATTATTTAATTTTGATAACTGTTTTTTGTTCTCTAATATTACTATAGATAAAGGTAATTTTTTTTCTATTCCATCTGATTTTTTTATCATTTGGAATATTTTATGAACTTCCAATCCTTGCTCTTTTAAATCTGATAAAATATCGTCTTTGGGGTATTCAGGGGCATCCCTTTGAGAACGACTTTTGGCTTTATATCGTGTTTTGGGGTATAAGTATGAAATCCTTGGTTAAGCGATTTTAGTTCATTTTTTATGGTGGTAAAATCTTCGTCATTATAAACATAAAATATGGTTTTGTTACCTCCGTATTTCATGTTAATATCTTTTATTTTTGTTTGTAGATGGGATAATATATTTTTCGGGTTAGAGTAGGTTGTATTTACCACAACTGGTGGAAATTTTGGGTGGGTCGGTTGGTTAGTTTCGACTTCGATTTCTTCCTCTTCATCAGAAAAAATATCAAAATAATTTTGAGTTGGTACATTATATTGGTACTCACCTCTTTTTCTTTTCGGATGACTATCCTCTATTTTTGATGTGCTAGGAATAGCGACGTTCATGTTATTAGTTTCCCCGCAGGGGGCATTCTTCTGTTTAAGATCAATTTCAGATGTGATAGTCTTTCACTAAGTTCGATATGAATCACTAATTAAAAACAGTTTATACGATGAAAAGTTTTTATATAACGAATGAATACTAATAATTAGTATAGAGCGCACAAGATAGACGTCTGCACTAGCCGGATGCTAGCGATTCCTTGATTATTACTTCAAAGCAACGAAGACCACTTCAAGCAATAAAAATAAGATTGCTGAGGAGTGTACAAGTTAATACAAAGGGGTGCAGGATATGATATGATATAACAAGAGTAATATTGGTGTACAGCCGGTTGAAAATGTTATAGAAGAAAATAAACGACGGTGGTTTGGCCACATGAAAAGAAAGAAATGATTACGCCAAAATACGAGGCGAGGTCGAAAGGAAAAAGTGCAAGAGGAAGACTCAGAAACTTTTGAGGAGGTTTTTATAGAGAGAAAAATCATGGAGTGGAGCAGGCGTGGGCAGCTGGTTTTGGATAGGAGCTGCTTAAGGCAGGCCATGTTAAGTAGGAGTCTCTCTACTGTACAACAGTAGGGAGGGAGACGTTTAAGAAGAAGAACAATGTAATATAAATTGTTTTATTGAGCTTCGTATACCAATCAACAGATCAAATACATTTTCAATATTTCATTAAGTATATTTTAAATGTATAAAATAGCTCTCATCCAATTCCCAACTAACTTGAATTACCACATAATGAAAACAAAGGATTGAAACAACAGCTGTCAGGCACAATGAAAAGTGATGTATACAAAATATATGTGTCCATCAATAAAAGCTAAAACGCCCTGTTTAAACATTTCCCTCGTTTAATTTCTATTTCCATCCTTATATACTATCCTGCCATAAGCACACACAATTTCTAATTCATGTCATATTTCGAAAGTGGAATTGACGTATCCAATTTCAGAGTGAACTAAACGCGTTTTGTTAAACAAATATAATACATTTTTTATCATAATTTTAACAGAGCCAGGCCACAATTCTTTTAATTCATCAGTCAAGCTTTTTGATTTGATGGCAATATATAAACTCATAAAAAACCCAGTAAGTCTTAAAAAATGTTTAAAGTTGCGATTGAAAAATAAAATATAATAATAATCATTTCAATAATAACCATGTTCTTTTTTTTTTTTTTTACTTGAAATTAATTCAACTGTACATGAAATATATGATCAAATGACCAAGTACCTCAATCAGGCCTGTGTGTGGAAAGTCAAGCTCGAAAACGATAAATTGTTTTAAAACTAAATTTTCATATTCTAAAAGCTCACATGTCTGAGATGTTAGAGCAGATTAAAAAAAAATTAGCCATATCATTTTATTAGCATCGATAAAAAACGCCTAAACAGACTTGAACTAATTGTATCTACCAATTAAAGGAGAAAACAGCAAATATATTTTTTAGGTAATTATTTTACATTGGAATAGTAATATAGTAGATGTATAATATACCGTTGGATAGCTCGAGATATAAGAAAAAATGTGGTCCTATAGACAAAGGTGTGAAAGGTTATGTGAAGTAATAAATAGAGCATGAGCGTAAGAGATTATTGTAAATAACAATTTTATATTGCTTTTTAATTAATCTACAACACATATTCTCAACGAAACTGAATAAAATTCTTTAACTTTTTTCAACTCTAATTGGTTTATTTGTTCTTTAATTGATTTTATTTTAACAACCTAGCTAAGTGAAAGTCATGAGTTGCCCACACCAGATTTATTACCGTTACATTAAAATTTGCTAAATTTCTGAGCTCAAGGCTTCTGTCTAAAAACTTAAAGATTCGATTTATAAAACTTTTATTTTTCCGACGTTTCTTTACGGATGTGAAACGTGGCCGCTTACTTTAAAGGATGAACAACGGCTTAAGGTTTTCGAAAATAAGTTATTGCGTAAAATATTTGGTCGGAAGAGAGATGAGGCCATCGGGGAGTTTAGAAGGTTGCACAACGCGGAATTGCGGAGCTTTTACTCTGTGAATATAATTGAGTTGATAGCATCGCGAAGACTCAAACGGGCGCGTAAAGTTGTTGGGCTCGGTGAGGAACGGATTCCGAGAAAGTTGGTATTCGCTGAACCGACTGGTAGACGTCCGAAAGGTAGGCCGAAGCGCCGATGGGAGGATTGTGTTAAGGCTGATCGTGGGGGCTTTGGCTTGACCGGCGAACATTGGACGAGTCGATGCAGGCGAAGTTTAGTGGTATCGGCATCGAACCTTCGGGTTCGGCAAGCCTATTATTATATTAAAATTTACAAATATGTTTTATGTGTAGAATACAATAAGTGGAACTACCTATCAACACTTCAATATCATATGTAAGCTAGCAGATCTCGAGCCCATCTTCATTTCAGTCTCCTCGGCGTTTTATTGGGAATGCTTGACCGATTATTGAGAAGTTCCAAACAACTGGGTAGAGTTGATTACAAGTATAAGCGTGGGCAGAGAGTTATTACTCCCTTAAGTCTGCAACAAATGGGAAATCGAGGTCTTAATGTATTACTTTATCGGTGACCAAATAAGGAGCTGAGAGATTGGATGCTGGTGGAATGTGTACGTTTGTAAAGCCCTAATACTTAATTATCTATGTACAAACAGGTCCAAGGATAGTGATATTAATGAGATTTTAATAGTAGATTTAAAGTTTGGATCATTTCTCTAGTAAGTGTTGAAGTAAAATGTATGAGTGTTCCGATTTTAAAACTCAAAAATTGACCCTTAAAAGCATCTTAATAAAAAATATTATCTACACAGATTTTTTAATATAATTTTTTCAATGTAAATAAGAATGGATTATGTACTTTGGGTCTTTTGGCCTGACGTTGTGTACTTCAATTTTACATATATGTTATCCTTAAGGAACCAAGTTTCAAAATTAAGTTATTTTCGATTATATATTATATTAAATGCTAAAATAAATAAAATATTGATGTAAATTAATAAAATAGCCAGCATATTTCAGGGCTTATTCGTAAAATAGGATAAAAATAGGCAAAATGGGCAACACCTATGGCCCAACACGTAGTCTGAAGTAGACTCAAGCTGAGAAAAATATATAAACTGGTAATGAAGCGGTTATAAATCACCTCTAGTTCATGTATTTATTAAATCTTCCTAATTTATGGCTATTTGAATACATTAAACAATCTTTTGATTTATGTTGGAGAAGATATTGATCCTTTATGTTTTACCTTTTTTACTTTCACTTACTATATATAGTAAGGGGAAGTATTGCGATCGTGAAAATTTTCGAATTCCAGTTTTCAACGGAAATACACGTTTTAGGGACCCCTGAGTCCAAATAACCAAGTCCCGTAAAAAGGTCTGTGTGTGTGTGTGTGTGTGTGTGTGTGTGGTAGCTCCCGGGCGAAAACGGTAAGTCCTATGAAACTTAAATTTCATATTTAAGACAACTATACGCCCGAGACGTGACAAAACTTTTTTTATCAAAATGAGCCTACCAGAAGAGGCACTTTATACCATGCATTTTGCACCTTTTTTCGATTTTCTCAAAAACGGTTCCGACGAATTTGATGAAACTCGCTATATCGATGTAAAATTTAATGGGCTTTAATATCATGTAGGTTTTATTGGGATAAAAATGGTCTGACAGGGCTTAAATGCCGATATTTTAAATTTTCTTCCTCTAAAGTACCTTTGATTTTGTAGATTCAATAATAATAACTAGATTATCTTGTTAACGCTGATGAAAAACTGGTAAATATATAAATTGAATAAACTCGATACCCAACTAAAGGAGAAAACAGAAAAAATATTTTTTTAATGCAATTTTTTTGATTTTGAACATAGCAACAGTAATATACACTTATAATATACCGTTGGAAATCTAATGATTTTAGAAAACAAATATTATCTAATACACAAGAGCTTGTAAAAGTTAATAAAGAGTGATGAAAAGCAGATAGAACTAATTATTTTAGATAATAATGCAATAGATTTTTTAATAAAACACATGTTTCTATATAAATTCAATTTAATTAATTCTTTAATAGTTTCACGTATTTTTATCTTTAAGTGTATTTGAAAATTCTTTCATTGAGTTTAAAAATGGTGGTAAGTGAAAGTCGTGTGTTGCCCGCACCAGATTTTTTTGTAATTGAAGAAGAAGAAAAAACAAACTTTATTCTGGGACTGAGTCCCCTAAGAATAACATGAAATTTAATACAGTAAAATAGTCACATCTGGCCAAGATACAAAATTAATGAGGAAAAAAATTGATTTAACATGAGAAAAAATAAAATAAATAAATAAAAATAATGATAAGAAATAAAAACATTTGGTGTCAATATAATTAACTAATATTTAGCGCTTTTTATAAAACTAAAAGAAAATGCACAAACAAAAAATAACAACAAATGTACAGTTATTTTAACTTACTTAAACACTTGTAAAAAATTAAAAGTATTGACTATCCTCTAACAGTCAAATTATTGTTGTCAGCTAGCGTCATTATAATAAGTGAGAAGATACTGAAAAAAAGGTATTTTAAAGTGAAGTGAGAGGTTGCTCGACGGATGTTTGTTGGGAAAGAATTCCAAAAAGTAGTGGAGCGGGATAGAAAGGAACGTTCATGTGTTTTAGTTCTTTGGGAAGGAACACAAACGTCGGAATGTCGGGATCTAGTTTCTTGTGAATGGATTGATGGTTTAAACTGTAGAAGATCGTATAAATAGGGGTTTTATTATTGTTATTGTTATTCTTGAGTTTACTATTTTTGTCGATTTAATAATAATAGTCCTGTGAAGTGGTTGAGCAAGAGGCGCTGAAATATCTTGGGATCTTCCCTTGACATCCTCTTATGGTTATTAAAGCTTGATTCGAAATTTCCAGGGGCAACAAGTGTTGTATATAGGTATCAATGTGGTCTATGTATTTTTTGTGATAATTTTTTTTTCTGTATACTTAGCACATATGGGATAAATGATTTCTTGAATACTTAGAGGATGACAGCTTATAGTATTATTTTTTAATAAATAAATATATATTTATAGACTATTTAAAAATACTAATAGTATTCTTATTTATATTGATGGAAACAAGAGTATCGTTACCTTGATTTTGACTTAAGAACTTTTACTCTTAATTCAGCTGTTTTTTTTTTCTCGTTAGAACTAAAAATTTACAGTTTATTTACGTTGAGAAGTAGAAACAACATCCACACGTGCCAAGATGACATCATCCACACTCCCTGAATAAGAAACACGTGTCGTGAGTTAATTGATAACTAGGAGGCGGTGCACTCATAAAATCGTACACTAATGAGTACTTAAGCTGACTAGCTCTTTGGGTTTAATTGACCAATTAGTCATTTAGGAGTTGGGTCATTGTCCTAATGCCTATCCCATTTAGGTGTCATGCTATGCGTGTTGACGGCTTCTTAAACGAAACCCTAAACGCGCGGATATTGTTCTGAAATTTATGATGATAGTTCGGGTATGGCCTTCGTTTTGAACCCAGTCATTATCCCAGTGAGGATTGCTTTTAGCAGTAATTTACTATATTGATTGATCTACAATTTCGATGGGCCGTACAGCGTTAATGATCACGTCTAATGCCATCGTCAACAGAAATGATTGCATACACTTTGAACCTGATGGTTCCAAGACTAAATTTCTCTATACATACACAATCAGAGGGATGTGAAATAGCTCTGGCTTTTCAGTGGATAATTGTGGTAAAGAAAATAATAAAAAGGCTTTTTTGTAACTAAATATTTGTATTATTATTTCTTTAATATAATATACAATTAATAGTTTATTGTGATCTACCGTAATAAGCTATCTGCTAACCAATTGTCCGATACCAAGATGATACCATTCTTTGGAGGGCTATCAATGATCTCTTGGACCGCAATTTCAACTTAAAATGTCAAATTTTTTCCCTTGAGGACAATGTTCTATGGATTGAAACAAAAGTAACCGATGGTGCGAGGACTGATAAATGTGATGGATGAGACAGGAGTTCGAACACATTGAGGTTCCTTAAACTTTTCTTTGGTTTGGGGTGAAGTAAGAGGACGAACATTAACATGTTAGAATAAGTATTTTTTTCGGTTGCAGGATAACGCTCCGACAACTTCGGGTATAAGATAAGTCACAAATTAATTTTAATGTTTTTAAATATATTTATATATATATATATATATATATATATATATATATATATATATATATATATAATATATATATATATATATATAAATATATATTTATTTATTGAGATATATTAAAATTTGTTTCTAAATGAACAGTATTAATAGTGATATGAGACCACATTCATACAATATATACAGAAAAAAATTGATGAAAAAAAGTCAAATCACATAAAACATAATATATATAATATATACCGATATAGGCCATCAGAGTTTCAATCCAGATAGCTTCTTTTTCTCCCACCTCTCCTATGATGAAATACAAACAGCTATCCTTAAATCTCATACCAATGATTATGGACCCGACAATATTCCTGTAAAACTGATAAAAGCTTGTCTTCCCGTTTTAATACCAGTACTATACCATATCTACAATTTTTCTTTTCAAAATACCATATTTCCTAATTCCTGGAAAACTGCCTTAGTTCGTCCATTAAACAAAGTTTCAAATCCTACCTCACCTTCTGATTTCCGTCCTATTTCTCTCCTTTCCAATTTATCCAAACCCCTAGAACGCCTAGCACAAATCCAGTTATCAAATTTTTTAGAGGAACGTTCCCTTATTAACCCTTTCCAATCCGGCTTCCGACCGGGTTATTCAACCCAATCCGCCCTACTAAAAATAACTCAAGACCTCCAATCCGCTATAGAACACCAAAAACTAACCATCCTCATCCTTCTAGATTTCTCTAAAGCATTTGATACTGTAGACCATAACATCCTTCTGGCCAAACTACGAAATATTCCTCTATCGAACAGTGCTCTGCGCTGGTTCAAATCCTTCCTCTCCAACCGCTCACAGTATGTAGTGACCCCAGGTCAACCTCCTTCCAGAACCCTGCCTCTATCCTGTGGTGACCTCAGGGATCATCATTATCCCCTTCTTTATTTGCAATTTATATTAATGACCTTCCCCTCCAGATCAATCACTCCCAATACCATATCTATGCAGATGATTTCCAAATCTATCTATTCTTTCCTCCTTCCCACCTATTACAAGCCACGGAAATGCTTCAAGAGGATCTGAATCGGATCAGCATTTGGGCAGCGGACAACAAGCTTAATTTGAACACTAAGAAGACCAAGGCGATTGTAATAGGTTCCAATCCCCTCCTTAAGACACTTCCACCGATTCCCACTATGTTTCTGAATAATAATCCAATACAATTCCATCTTTCCGTTAAAAACCTCGGAGTTACCCTCGATCAAACCCTTTCCTGGAAAAATCATGTTTCCGAAATCTCCCGTCGTACATTCTCCACCTTAAAACTTCTGAATTACCTCCGTCCCCTTCTTCCTATAGAAACCCGTAAGCTTTTGGTAAGTTCCTTAATATTTCCCCACTTCGACTACTGATGTGCGGTGTATGGAGGTGTCTCTGGGGATCTCGAGGCAAAACTAAAACGAATGTTTAACTGCTTTATACGTTTCATCTTTGGGATATCCAGAGACACCTCTGTAACTCGTTTTTACGAAGAGTTGAAGTGGCTTTTCCCTTCCTACCGCCGTAAATACTTCCTGGCATCCTTCCTCTACCAAGTTATCCAATCCCGGTGTCCGTTTTACATCTCAGATCTCTTTATATTCAAATCCTCCGTTCGTTCCCGTTACACCCGCTCACGGCCTTCAGATCTGTATATAACGTCCCATCGATCCGCAGCTTTCGATAGATCTTTCTTAATACGATCCGCCTCCCTATGGAACTCCATTCCCCCTAATATCCGTGACTCCCAATCTCTCTCCACATTCAAATCCTGTCTATTTAGCCATTTCCTATCAATCCAATTTCTAAATAATCCCAAGTAGATGCTAATTTCAAGAATAATTAACTAATAAATAATAGTACAGATTTATTTATTTAATTATCATTTTCAACGGTAAATTCAACAGAGAATATTTGAAATCATTATCTTTTCAAAGTTGCCAAATCAAATTATAAATATGTTTAAAGAAGAATAGTAATTTCCTTTGTTTTTAAAAACTGTGTGCATACATGCATATGCTGGTGTGTGTATGTGTGTATATGTATGTATGCGTATGTATGTGTATGTGTTTATGTGTATATATTATATATATATATATATATATATATATATATATATATATATATATATATATATATATGTGTGTGTGTGTGTGTGTGTGTGTGTTTATGTATATATGTATATATATTTCTTTTATCTGATTAAATT
Source organism: Piezodorus guildinii (assembly GCA_023052935.1). Lineage (NCBI taxonomy): Eukaryota > Metazoa > Arthropoda > Insecta > Hemiptera > Pentatomidae > Piezodorus > Piezodorus guildinii. Next base: position 77,406 of record JAJSOM010000021.1, read on the forward strand.
TTTTTTTTTTTTTTTTTATATAATTTTTTGTTTCTCATGTTAACATACTTTTATTTTTCTGGTTTGTACATTTTTATTACAATTTAGCTTTTAAGTTATTTTATTAGTTCATGTTATTAGTTTAATTCTTTTCTGTTTTTTAGTCATTTTACTCTAAGACTCTAGTCTTAAGTCCACCTTTTTTTTTCCTGTTATGTTATTCTGAAGGGACTTGTCCCAGAATAAATAAAGAATTATTATTATTATTATTATTATATCCAAAAAACAAAACAAAACAACAACCTATAATTGAGATAATTACAAAGTGAGAAATAAATTAACATCATACGCACAATCATAACTATATAGAATATTTACCATCTGCTAAAGGAACCCTAGACTGGGCTTTTCCCTACTTGTAGAGGGAAAAGTGGAATCCAAAAAATTCCAGCGCCTCTCAGCCGCTTCACTATTGTGACCCAGTGAAGGCGGCTGAGCTAGGGCGCAATATTCAATGTAAAATTAATAAAAATATGTCTCGGTTCAAGCCTAAATAAATAAATAAATTTATATTAAAACAACTTAAGAAATAAGGTGGGTTATTACATTTATTTTAAGAAGACTATTTTAATCAATAACTGTTATCAATTATTGAAGGAATTAGTCCGGGTGGCGGTCATTAAATGAAACAACTGAATAGTTTCAACTATTTTATTGTTTGCCAACGTTTCGACCCCCATTGTGGGTCATCATCAGGGCTTTTTTGAGCTGGAATTGTGGTGATGAGAAAAACTTGAGTCACCTGGAGGTGTAGAAGAGATGGCTTGTTGAGATGAGAATGCCTGCTGTTGTTGAGTTGTAGATTGTATGTCCTGTCTGCGATTTTGTATTCTGGCACTGCGGCGGAGAGTTGAGGTGGATGTATCTTCTTGTTGTTGTTCCCGTGTTCTTTTCATCATTGTGGATATAATTAGTTGACCGTTGAGAATTACTGAAGTCGCAGACAGGACATACAATCTACAACTCAACAACAGCAGGCATTCTCATCTCAACAAGCCATCTCTTCTACACCTCCAGGTGACTCATGTTTTTCTCATCACCACAATTCCAGCTCAAAAAAGCCCTGATGATGACCCACAATGGAGGTCGAAACGTTGGCAAACAATAAAATAGTTGAAACTATTCAGTTGTTTCATTTTCCTTCAGTAATTCTCAACGGTCAACTAATTATATCCACAATGATGAAAAGAACACGGGAACAACAACAAGAAGATACATCCACCTCAACTCTCCGCCTCAGTGCCAGAATACAAAATCGCAGACAGGACATACAATCTACAACTCAACAACAACAGGCATTCTCATCTCAACAAGCCATCTCTTCTACACCTCCAGATGACTCAAGTTTTTCTCATCACCACAATTCCAGCTCAAAAAAGCACTGATGATGACCCACAATGGGGGTCGAAACGTTGGCAAACAATAAAATAGTTGAAACTATTCAGTTGTTTCATTTAATGACCGCCACCCGGACTAATTCCTTCAGTAATTCTCAACGGTCAACTAATTATATCCACAGTTATCAATTATTGTTTATCTTACAAGGTGAAGATATAATTTTTTAAAATCCCTTCCTTATCTCACTCTCATGCACCTTGGTAAAAATTGTATTTAGTTGTCTAGGTGCTATCCTGCAAGCTCGGGTATAATCTCTCCATTCGATTTAAGAATTCATATAGCATCCATTTGGAACACCTTCGAAATTAAAAAAAAAAATAATTAAAACGAATTTTATTTCTAATTGCTTCTTTGCAGCAACTGGAAAAGAAGTTTTACCGCGATTTAACCTTTGCGGGTATTCGGATTACGTTAGTAAACCCAATTTTCATCACACGTGACAATCTTCTGGTAAAATCTCATAACAGAACGGTTTTTCAATATATTTTCTCAAATTTGTAACCTATAGACTGATTCATGAGAAATGAGTTCGTGAGAAACCAGTTTATTTATAAAGTGTAAAAATTAGTTCAGTTCATCATTGATTATAGTGATTCCTTGATTAGGCTATATTTTAGGAAACTATGTAAGACCAACCTAAGCAATGTATCACCAATATATATTAACAATGTAAAACGAACTAAATACAAATTTATTATGAAGGTGTATGAAATTCAGAAGAGGGAGGGATATTAAAAAAAACGGTGTGAAATATATGTTCACTTTATAATGTAATAAATAATTCCTTGCTGCTATTGAGTAAAACGAGTGTTAAAAGAAAAGTAATTAGCAACCTTATTTCTTTCCTTGTTTTAATATAAAAACGATTTATATTTAGGCTTCAACTAAGTAATTCATAATTAGGCATATTTATATTAATTATACTTTAAAATTAATGAGTTACGTATATATATAAATTAATAATTATGCATTTATTCACTCTGAGCTCTCAATTACTCTAACTACAGATGAAATGAATAAACTTTTAAGGAATTATAATTTAAATGTCACGAGTAATTAAAGTATTCAATTTAGCTTAAATCGGAAAAGTTCATTTAGTATAAATAAACGATTCGAGTTTCAATCAACTCTATAATTAAAATAAATTTTGACCTAAATATATATTTCTTTTGCTGATAATTTTGTGAAAACAATGGATTTACTTTAGCGACAATTATTTGTTATCAGTATCTATGGTTAATTAAGATAGAGATTTATCATTTCTATAAAATATAAGATATATTATTAGGGAGAAATAAGACTTATATAAAGGTAAGCGCTCAGATTTTATGAATAGCCGCACTACGATATCCACTTAAGCATGGCATATAAAGTAGAAATCAATTTAGGTCAAACGATTTAAAGCTATAAATGAACCACAAATGACACCGGAAAACTATGACCTTTCTCGGTCCTTAAATGTCATTCTTACATTGTTGTGACAGGTAAGCAATTTCTTAGACAAATCATATAATTTCTTTGGCTATTTCAATTATACCCATCACATTTTGTGGAAGGTTTCTCATTCTCATTCTACAAAACGAACACAGGAAGTTGGGGTTCTTAAAAGGATGGTTTCAATCACTAGGAAAAAAATATACCTTATATAATTACCTCAAGGATCCCACCTTAGCCTTCTGTTATTTAATTTATTTATGAATGATGTCCAAAAAAATATTTTTGTCGGCGACACTGCAATTCTAACATCTTCATTTCGAATCTCCACTATAACGAATAGACTAAAAGAATCCTTCTTTAAAACCGTGAAATATCTCAGTCAGTGGGATTAAAAACCAACACGGAAAAAAACAGAAACAATGGTATATACAAAACGCAGTCCCAATCTTCCCTATAGTATACAACTCAATGACGTATTAATAGCCGTTTCAAAACACGTTAAATATTTAGGAGTCATCCTGGACTGTAAAATATTTTAAAACATTAAAAATTAATATAAAATAAATAAACCTTAACAATAAAATAAATAGTGCCCGTAAATTATTATTTAAAATGTACCCCTACTGTAATACAAATTCAAAATTATCACCAAAAAACAAGCTGATATTATATAAAACTGTTGTCAAACCTATAATTACATATGCATGCCCAGCCTGGAGTCTTGCAAGCAAAACACATAGAAACAAATTGCAAGTATTACAAAATAGGTGTCTACCAATCATTAATAATTATCCGACATACCCGAAAATAACTGCCATACACAAAGAACTGGATATCCCAAAAATACAAGAATCAACACACTAACAAAAACTATCATTTTTCACAAAATTGCAACTGGTAGACGATACACTTATTAAACAAATTATTAATTATACTAAATTATCAACTAATAAATATAGACATAAGAGATCTAAACATACCCGTGTATTGTTATAAATATTCTAAATTACTAAACCTTATATTATGTTTTTGATATCTGTAATTTTATTTTTGTTTGTCTATTTAATTTTATTTTCCATTTGATTTATCTTCTTTTTTTAGTTTTTTTTTTTTTTAATTTTTACCATCAATAAAAACAATTGATGTACAAAATACATTTTAATAAATAAGTAGTGCATTGTAATGGAGTTACATCCAATGTTTAGTAACTGTGCAGATTTATTCTATGCAAATAAAGATTGATGTTGAATAAAAAAAAAAGTTATATAACTATCTTTTTAGTTTTATTTATAAAGTAGTCTCCAAGTATTCATTTTATTCATCATTAGGTATTCATAAATTCTCTATTCATATAACTTAGACGCAGGTGCGGGGTAGGCTATACAGTACCTCCAAAAGTGAAATGTTGTGAGGGTTAGCATTCCTAAAGAAGATCAACGGTCGGACGCACCTGAACTTTTTATTGGATAGTCTTTTTATTTTATTTTTTTATCCTTACTAGCAGGTATACATATGTTTATTTATACTGTTTTACGCTACTTTTTTCAGTAAAAATACATTTTTTTCCTCTTACATTGCAGAAAAAAAAAATACGCAAATTAAACTACATTAAACAAAGAGTAAATTACTTAAACTTTTTTAATGTATTAGTTTTTTTTTTATGCATCGTTTTGAAGCCGATGGATAAGGTACTGTTCAAATGGAAATATAATAAAAATAGGACCTCTTTAAAATGTTTAAAGAAGTTCTAAAGATTTATTACAACTATCAACTTTTATATCTTCAATGTATTTCTAAAACTGATTTCCTTAAAACTTTTAAATTGTGTTGTTTTCTAATGAATTTTATTGTTGATCGTATTATTAATTAAAAATAAGTGTAAGTTATCTATAATATTTTATTTATTTATAGTAGTATATATGTATTTTTATTTATTTTACATTTAGGTGCCGTGTACCAAAACATTAGGTTAGAGGCACCGTTCGTTGGATACATTACAATTGTTTGTATAAATTAATCTTTTTGATGAATTCTATAACTTTATTGTGGAACTTCGTGTCATTTCCTAGGAGCTGTAGCTACTCGAGCCCGTCGATTTCATTCATTCTTCTTTCTTGTTGGTATCTGTTGCACTCTACCATTATGTGTTTTGCTGTGACTTTTACCATACAGTGTTCACATATTGGTGGAGTTGTACCTTCCAATAAATGACTGTGCTTGAGCCTTGTGTGCCCTATCCTCAGTCTGGTTAAACATGCAAAAATATATGATTTCATCCGGAAATGTATTAAATAAATATTTAAAATTCTGAATATTTTATCCTAGTATTTTATTGTTTGGTTCGTTACAATAGGTCTCTATTCTAATATAGTAGAAAATGTAAAAAAGCTATGCAGACCTAATTATTGTATGTATAGAATTATATTATAATTATATTTTGGTTTATTATTACTTTTTTGACGCGAAATGGCCTTATAGATAGACCACGTATATACTCTTGTTTTTTCCTCACTCCATACTCTCCTCTCTTTCACCTCTTTGGCACCCACAAGGAACTTTTTCTTCCTTAATTTTTCCCTATATACATCTCTATTGAGAAAATCCTGATTTGAGATTCCAATCCTCACTGTTTCCTTCCTTATCTGCTTCATGCACCCTCCGTTCAGTATATATCTCCACATTTTTCCAGAGATATCATCATTTATTCTGCTCGGGCTTTTTCTTATTATAGAATAGAATAGAAAAAAAATTTATTCTGGGACAATGTCCCCTTAGAATAACATTAATGAACAAAATAATAATTTATATCTGGCCTAAGACAATATATAACTACATTTAAATAACAAAATAAAGGAGAAAATATAAAATAAAAGGTCATTGTGACATGTACTAGGTACATATTCTAGAAATAAATAAATATGAATTAACCTAAAATATATCTTTTACATCTCATTAAGTACATACACAAATCAACTCACACAAATTGGCATAATAAAAATTAGCTTACATCGGACTGTAGAGAATGGAAGTATTGAAAGAGGAGGGATTTAAACGATGATAGGGAAGGAGCATGTCGGATGTTTGACGGGAGAGTATTCCATAAGGCAGTGGAACGGGCTAATAAGAAGCAATCATATTTTTTGGTTCTGTGGAAAGGAGTTTGGAGGTCGGACAAACGGGATCTTGTTTCCTGGTGATGGGTTGAGGATTTGAATACCAGAAGGCTGTAGACATAAAATGGATGGTGGGAGTTAATGATTTGATAAAGGAATGATCCATGGAAATATTGTCTTCGAAAGGTTGGGGATAACCACTTTAACTCGTCGTACATGGGTTAATTATATAGAGAATAGTTCGCACTGGTCATAAAATTCACGGTCAATTATATTGTAGACTTGACACTTTTTTGTATTGCCTAAGAAAATGTCCGGTTTGATGTTTTATATTTATGTTGAGGGAAAGCGATAAGCTTGAATGAGCAAACTCTATTTTAAAGTTAGGATTTTTTTTTATTGTGGCACTCTCTTCCAAATCAATAGGATGTTTAGGCCTTTTAGGAATATAATCCACTAATCCATCAGAATCCTTCTGTTATATAACTAATCGAATTATTATTAGTCATCAAAAAGGTCTAACATAAAATCGTCGTAGACGTGAGGGCAAGTAACATGCACGTCATGTTAATCAGAAAACACCTTTAAGAAATAATATAGTTTCGACGATGAGTCTCAACTTTAATAAAAAGTTTGAATCTACTTTTTTTTTTTAAGTTTCCTGTGATTTGTAATTAATGATTGAAGCTCACCATCGAAGAAGTTTCTTTCGCAGGTAGAACGCTTAAAAGCTGAGAAATCTTTGTAACTTGAGTTAGCTGATTAGAGGCATTTATAACTTTTCTGATTCTTTGCCTTTAAAATTAGCTCTGTAAAAGTGAATCATTTTTATTCATTGATTAATCTTCAAAAACTTCACTTCTTCCTTGGACGAGTTTTAACATAATTATTTATTTTAAATCCTTAAATTAAAAGAAATAGTAAATAGAGTTTAGTAATAGTTTGTTGAAGACACGATTGAATTTGTGTTAAGAAATATTATGTATCTACTGAATATAGAAGCATGAAATTAATGAATAAGACGGGACATTTTAAATGTAAAAACACCACCGAACATTATTAGGTGTTGATTAAGTTTTTACAAAAACTTTTATTTTATTTAACGTCACTTTATGCTACTGTGGCTAATCCGACGATGCTACCGTGAGGGTCCTAAATTTTGCCTATCCATTTTTAATTATAATAGGGAGCTTTAACGAGTACTAACATACGTCGCATAGGCTCGGAACCACCTTTTTACGTCCCCTCCGAAAGACGGTATAACTAAGGATTAATGGGAGTAATAAATCCTAAGACCCCCTGAGGGTTTGAACCCGTGACTTTTGGCTGTTATGCTAGCCGCCCAGCTACAAGTGGTGCTACAAACATCTTATTGTAATAGGCTCATAAAACAAAATATTTTTGTTTCATTTTAAGTAATCTGGTTATTTAGCTATGTAAACTACTTAAACTATATTTAACATAAGCATCTGGGATTTTCTAGAATTTAGTTTTTTATCCATGTAAAACTATATATGTGTATACATATATATGAATAACTAAGCCATTATGAATAGATACGTCAGCAAAAGAATTATTTATAAGTAATGTGTTTAAATTCAACGTAATATATCTCAGATAATTCTCCTATTTCCACGATATTTATACATCTTACTTAGTTTTGTTATCAGTTTATTTTTAATTTTCCTTGATTTTTTTTTTTAATTCATTATAATATACCAACCCAATCAATAATTATTTTAACGTTCATTATTTATTTATCAAAATTTATGATATTTATATATGTATAAATAATTATAAGCATTTAAACATATTTTCTTAATTTTATATTTGTCTTCATAAAACGTCCACAATTAAAAATAAAAGGCTTGGCGTGCGTGCGTTCGTGACCGTTTGCATGACAACTTTGAACATCACTACTCAGCTTTAATAGATTCAACGTTTATTAATTCTTACAACATGTTTCCCATTTTTACTAACAACTTTTGAAAAATACGGGTTATTTATATATTTTAACTGTATTGATTTTATTGTACATATCTGTTTTTTTCCTGTTTATTTATACTGATACAATTAGGAACAAACAAATATTTTATTTTAACCTTTATTGTGACAAGATCGAAAAACCATTTGTGTCAATAAAAAACATGGATTTTTTAGGCTTCTGAACAAATAATACAACTCACTCAACTGATGTGACGATGCCATATATGGTATATATATAATATATGATATATGATATATCCATGTAACCATTATATCCAAATAAAAAAAAGCTTACGAAACTGTGCATGCACCACTTAAGCTTTACTAAAGCCTAGCTTAACTTAATATATTTAAAATTCATTAGGCTGTTGAAAATGCGGTTAGGGTGACCCATTGGGTGCCCAGCAACCAGATAACCAAAAACCTGGAATAAAATAATAACCAAATCGCGTCTCGGTGGCAGGGACGCATAGCTCTGGTATAATTCCCCCGCCCTCACTCCTGACCCTAGGAAGCTCTCGTACAGCCTAAAAAGGCGAGATAAGAGTGAAAAGAAAAAAAAAAAGTTATTGCGCTGTTAAACCACCGTACAGTCTGCACTAATCAGATAGATTTATTTTCGTAATTACTCACTTATGCAAAAGTACTGTATTTCATTTCCTTTTTTTTTATTTTTTTTTTTTTTTGAATAATGAATCTTTGAAATCGAACAAAAAAAAAAAAAAAAAATTATCCCTCCCTAAAAAAATTGAGATCTAACGCTTCAAGATACGTATAACCCGAATACCGAATAAAAAAAAATCATTTGTCCCCTGTAAAAATTAATACATAAATAAATACCATAAAGTTTAGTCGTAAAATCGAAATTAAAATTCCTACAAAACGAAAAAAGAAGGTTTTGAAATAACAGAGGATAAGTGTTTTAAAATTAGCAGTGGTGATAAGCCATTTTCTTTTAAATTATTTATTGCTTTTCTTTTAAATTATTTATTGCTATTTTGAAGGTACAAAAAAACATATTTTTCTGTATCTTCAAAAATAACCGAGTTATGGCCGTATTTGGGATAAATTTCAATTTGTTTCTAGTTATTAGCGGTTTTTTGGTTAAAAAAAATAAAAATATTTTTTTCTCTATCTTCTAAAATAACGAGCTTTTATGCGTATATGAAGGCAAGATGTCATTTTTTTCCGTTTTAATTTATTTTATTGTTTTTATCGCGCTTTACTGATTTTAAAGCACCTCCGTGAGTAGAAGCAGAAGCTGAAGATATGGTCATCGAGGAGAGACCAGAGTGAAAAAACTGGGAATAGAAGAAAAAAAAAAAATTCAAGATTACTACTGGTAGCACCTCAGTCATGGCTACCGACACCCGTATTCCCATCTGGCAAGGTAGGGAGAAATAAATAAATAAATAAAAAATGAACTTATTCCCCTCAGTATTCTCAATACATAACATTTGGCACGAAAATATTTTAATTTATGGTTTTATATTAACGAAAGGATAGAGATTTACTGGCCGAAAAATCACGGAAATCAAAAATTTCGAACGGCAAGGTCTGTACGATTTCGAATAGATTGACCCGTGATGAAAAATGTTATTGTTATAATGATTATGGGCGAACAATTTTAGCTACTGCATTATTTTTTAAACATATTATAAATTGCTGTCAGTTGTGGGGCAAATAAATTTTTTTCTATTGAACGGCAGACAAAAGGATTTTTTTTTATTTCTCTTTCTTATTCTACGCATCATGAAACGTAAGCCCTCAAATTTTGAATGAGAGTATTTTTTTTTTTTTTTTTTTTTTTTTCGGTCGATTTCAAAGGTTCATTATTGAAAAGAATAAACTAAAAGTAATGTAATATTTTTCTTTCAGTATTAGTGTAAAATTTATTAAGGTCGATATTTACAATGGCTAATTATTTAACTAAAGAGGAGATTCATTAGCCTAATCCTGATATAATCGGCTAAGAGGGGGCGAATTGGAGGTAGAAAAGAGGCCTAGAAGTATAGCCAATCCATCCCCACCCTTGGCCCTCCCTGCCTAAGGTAACATTCATTTACTGTACTGCTCCTCCGGGTCTACTATATCACTTCCTCTACAGCTTCGACAATCCTCCTCAATCTTAGTCCTGCTTCGCTACTTCTGTCCTAAAACTCTCCTCTAGATCTGGAGTCCTTTCTTGAGGAAACTAGGTTTACATATATCTTACAGCTATAATCTTATGGCGAGGAGAACTTATTTCTTCCTGATATTAGGAATAGAACGATAAAAAGAAAACATTTTATTTACCATATAATTTATTCATTTATAGTAATTTCTATTATGAATGTATTATTCGGAACAATCTCTTTTTTTTATTTATATATTTATTTATCATAACATATATAAACTATGATTTTATGACTATTTGAAAACATTGAATAATACAGGAACGGAATTAGATGAAATGCTAATTTAGTCTGCCTGATAGTTGCAAGTGTTTGGCAGCAAAATGTTGAAGGAATTATTATGTGATGATGAAATAATAGATTATTTTAACAGACTGACAGAATTATTCATATATAGGGATTAAATATGAATAATACTACAATATTAAATGACCTATATTAGGATATAATATGGAAATAAATGTAAGTAGAATTTTAATGAAAAAATTTATAAACAGATATTTTAAGTAATAATTGAAATCTAAATCATTGAAAATGTTTGTTATTGTTTGTATGGTTGCTTATAATATTTATTGAATTGTATTTTAGATGATTTTTAAAGATCTGAAGATGACGCATATAAAGAAGTACCTCGAAACGTAACAGTTTTATAATCATAATTTATATATGTTATGATAAATAAATATATAAATAAAAAGAAGAGATTGTTCCGAATAACACATTCATAATTAAAATTACTCTTCTATAATAATAATTGATTTAAAGTAATTTCTAATAGTTTTTAAAGTAAGATAAATAGTGGACGGATTTCACCCAATTTTAACATTGTAGTGTTATGTATTGAGGATACTGAGGGGAGTTCATTATTAAATAATTGTAATATTAAATAAGTAAATAATAATAAGCCTTTGTTGCCAAAACATCAAAAGGTGTTTACCCCCCTGTTTCTCCATCGGTCTGGGATACCGGAGACCCCTGGTAGTTTCCCTCAGCGGCCGCCGACAAGAATATTAAGGGTGGCCAAAAGATAAAAATAAGATCACAAACGTTGTACCGCCAATCGGGGTACTAACCATGTCAGCCCACCCGAAGTGACTAGGATGAGAGAGAAGATTCGGAGGGGAGTCTTATTCCAGCCATGAGAGTGGAAGTCCAGCAAGAGAACAGCGGAGGTACATCCGCAAGAAGAGATGTCCGTCTGGGGGTCAGAGAAGCTGGAGAATGAAGCCGAAAAGTGACGCCAAAGACTGATTCCATCTCTGCCAGCCAGCTAAGTTTTAGTAAAGATATTTCTTTTTGTAATATTGTATGGCAAAGGTAGTAGTGAAAATGTCCCTTAGTATTCTCAATCGAAGTATTAAGCAATGTAATTATATAATGTACATGTTTAAGTTAATAATTATAATAAAGTATTAATTGAATCTTGTTTACTTTAATCTTACCCTGCATGCCACCTATTGGATTGGTAAACACGATACTTTTGGAAAGGAGATCCAATGGTATCATTAAATGTATTACTGGATTAAATATATTTGGATTAAATATATCAAGTAAGTTAGTTTTCGAAGTTAGTGCCTTAGAAAAGCAACCGGCCAAAAATATAGCAGTAGTATTAATTTGAATACTTCAGAGGATTTGTGAGAGAGTATTGAAAATTTGGTAGAATATTATTATAAACAATAGCAATGGAATAATAAGTCTGGTGTGTCGTCCATGTATATTTTTGTCTTGGCACCATTAAGCTGTAGTAAGTGTTTACTCTTGTGGAAAAACGGTGGTCAATCTTCCTGACTTACTCATAGCGTCTAAAATACAGCTTTTTCTTAATTGAGATTATGTATACTTTTTTTCAGACATTACATTAAATTTCGAGAATATATTAATTTATGGGGATCTTGGATTCATACCAAAAATTACAATATTAATCTTTCTCTGCACATTCTTTGATTAATTAAACTATATTTAGTAAGGTAATTTACACAAATACCCTTTCTTTAATATTTCCCTCTATTGAAGAACAGTAGACAAAAATAACCATGTTATTATCTGCATACAAATAAAGTATTACTGGTATTTAAATATTTTTCAGGAATAACATATACTAATCTGGAAAAGCTATAAGAAGTTGTAGGGCATGTGAACTTACATTATATTTCAAGAAAAGTAAATGTTTTCCTTTTAAATACGTTCTAGTCCAGTAATCAAAGCATCACATATTTGTTTTACGCAACTTCCAAATACTTATTTTAAGAACATTAGACAAATCGATTCTAACGTAAAATATTTAGACCAATCTATGGATTTAATAGCCGGTACATGTTCAGTCTTATTAAACTGCCTAATTTATTAGATAAAAGATAAATAGAAGCAATAATATTTAGTTGATGAGTTTGAAATACTGCAAATTGTGTAACTAAAACAAAAGGGTATCCTGTCCAGACGTCCGGTATTGGTAAAGCTACCAACATAAACACAAACCCGTGATCAGTCAAGTTAGAGCATTCGCAAAATTTCATTTCTCGATTTTTATATAAAACCAGTGGTACTCTTTGTCAAAAGCAGGTCTTACGGTCATTGAATGAATTGGCACAAGATTATATCATCCGTGTAAACCAGAATTCTCCAGAAGCCTGAAGCCTCTTACACCTAAACCACAGGAAGCTGCCTAGCCATTTGTCTGTGGGACATGCAAGAGGAAGACAGATCACAAGGGTTTAGACGCCGACAACTCCTTTGATCTCGGCGATTGCTTCAAGGTCTAATTACCTATCTCAACTCAAAGCCTAATTACCTTTGATTAGCATCCTTGCTGTCGTGAGCAGCATTCAAAGAAAGACTATTGAAACAAATGAAAATTTAAACAATCCGCAAACGACAAAATTTTAACACGGAATGAAATCGCAAAGCTGTTTTTATTATGTGATGTCAACGTTTTTAGTTACATTATTTTATAATTATAATAAGTGATAGTGACAGATAATTTGAAATTCTTCAATTTTTTTTTCTCTAATCTCTTTTATTGTAAATACAAGAAACAAATGTAACAATTGCATCAATATAATAATGCAACAGTTCAGATATTTCAGACCGTACACTAACTTTTATGGTAATTTTAGTTGGACAGTTTTATGTCCACAATATGTGATGGTTGCAACTGCAGGCTTTCACTTCAACATGTCGTCTAAAACAAATCATGTGTATTAAGAGAATGCATTAGTAACCTTTATCAAGTAGAATCTAGGGACCTATCTATCTCTGTATGGCCTTGTTTATACTGAAAGCAGTTCACTAGGAACCTAGCGGGAAACTGAGAATTTGCTTTTAATGTTTTAATAATTGATGAATACATATATATGTATAATTTATTTAGTTAAATCTATTGCACGTATTACCCCTCTTACCATTCCTGGATCAGTCCAAGCAAGCAATCAAATCGTAGTTTGTTTTCTCTATAAGTTCATTTTTATTGACACTTTTTATATGAATTCCAATATTATACAGGATTTTTGAGTTGATGATGTCTTAATTTTAATTGATAATGTGGGTGCAATGATTTTCAAAAACATGGCTAATTTCATTATGTAATACAAAAAATTACCGGTTTACTATTAGAAATTATTTCGTAAGATAAACCTTTGAAAAAAAAATTATTTCATTCAATTTATTATTTATTGATATTTTGAAAAAAATTCATTCTTGGACCAAGTCTTCAAGTAGAAAAAAAAAACAATTAAAAAAATAGTTGCATATGTTCTGGCTACTATTACATATATTTCACAATTGAACGGAAGATTGAGATTCAAGTAGCCAATGAAAGAGATGATGCTTGTTGAATGAATACATAGCTGTGGTTTTTAAAGGTAGAGGTAGGTAGCTAATTTCAAAAGGATGGGAAACGAACGAGAAAGGATTAGTGAAAGGATGCAGGTCTATCTGAGTGAGCATAGTATTAATTGATCGGGATATGGTGTTCAATGAATAGATCTCGGAATAGAGAGTGAAGAGTTCAGCTATATAGAAAGGTTTTCTATTTTTTAAGGTTTGGAATTGGTAGGACGTGGACATTTTCCAGTCTTAGAGCCAGAAGTTAAGCCGCATCTGCGGATTACAAAGATTAATCTTATGAAAATATTCGTCGGACGTTCTAATTGTTGTTTTAGCGATGCCTTAGCGAAATCGGTCAAGCCGTTCACGCGTGATGCGATGACCAAGAGAAAAGGTGCTTAATTTATATATATTATTATTTTACAATATTGTAGGTTGACTCCATCATGCTAGCAAGTTTGAAGTAGTAGTGGGGACATCGATCTATGTCGGTGTCATGGTTACAACTGAAGTATTGAGCTAACCCTAATCAACCAATTTAAAGATAAACCCAACACTAGGGCCACTCAAGCTTGGACTGAAGAACGAAGAAAGGAGCTCAGCTAGAGGATGAATATATTTTGGAAGGAAAAGAAGGCCAACACATCAACTGAGCAGGTTTAACCGTGCTCGTGAGTCGTGCATAACTTATATAACATATATATATATATATATATATATATATATATATATATATATATATATATATATATATATAAGAAGAGAGAGAGGAGAGGAGAGAAGAGTAGATAGATAGATAGAGAGAGAGAGAGAGAGAGAGGAAGAAGAGAGAGAAAAATAATAATCACAACTAAAAAAGAATTAGCGAAATTGGTCAAGCCGTTTACGCCTGATGCTATCAGCAATATATATATATATTATATATATATATATATATATATATTATATATATATATGTGTGTGTGTGTGTGTGTGTGTGTGTGTGTGTGTGTTTGTGTGAATTCGTCGTTAAACCCACCATACACCAGGCGACCAATATTTCTGATACATGGCTATCATTTTTTTGGAATTAAGATTCTTATTAAATAATCTGAAAATTAATTCATTTTGCATTTCAACTATTACCTATTCTTTTCGTGCTTACGGGTGGTTTATTGTCATGAATAAATTAGTTTTATCCGGAATAATCTAAGCAGTACGAAGCCTTGTAGGTTTAAAAATGAATTTTCTCCAGTTGAATAAAATACGAGGCGCTGAGAGGATTAATGGG
>JAJSOM010000022.1:0-88045 GCA_023052935.1 Piezodorus guildinii
TTTTTCCTTCTTGATTTATTGGTATTTTAAAATGTTTACCCTTATTTATATGGCTAAAGGGGTAGTAACTTCTTAAGGCGGGTTTGGTCTAAGTAGATAAAGTTTTTGATCCCTCATTATAGATGTGCCAGCCAAGCTAGTTCCTTCTCATACTTAGTTTAAAACTTTATTTTTGGCTTGCCCCCAAATATTGTACAATATCCTTTACTAACTCTCTTTTTTTTTATTCATAATAATAAAAAAAAAAGCCCACTACTGAAAAAGTCGGGCTGCTGCCCTTATTTTTGAAGCATCTTGAAAAATGTGACATAAAACTTAATAATTTATCTCGTCGTTCTTCTAAGATACACGTTCTGTCAGCATTGGTATGGTATTTTGTAACTCTCATCTGTTGTGTAATGGCTAGGACAACAGCCTTCTATGCTGAAATCAGCAGAAGATCCTAAGTAGTAAAATCCTAGAACGTAAGCCTTGAATTAGCTATATTTTGGAAGGAACGTAATATGGTTGTTAAAAGGCAGTGAAATGTCAGGTAATTTTTTTCCTATTTAAACCTGTATGAGGAAAATTTATTGCTCCAGCTGTAGCATCGTCCTATTAGCCACAATTGCTTAATGTGACGTTGAAAGTATAAATAAAAAAATATAATTATTATACGTTTCAAGGAGGGTTCTCGGTTGAGTATATAGTAAGGACAGTCCTGTTTCTTGTACAGCGGTTGTGTAAGGAGGTAAATTTATGTTCAGTCATCAGATTTTTGGATACCTACTTTATACAGATTGAGTGTGCCGCGGAAGGGTAAAATACAATAGAATAAATAATTATCTAATAAAGACACAGATTATAGATAATCAGATTTTATATTCCAACAATGGACAAACAATAATAATACGATTTTTTGCATACATACTTGAGTTATTAAGTATCATACCTATAAATATTTTATAATTGTAATTAAATATAGATATTTTGGGTTGGACTTAAAAATAAAAAGCTCTTAGAAATAATTTCTGTGAAACTTTCTCAAACTCGAAAATTTTAATAACATTCTGATATTTAAAAAAATTCTTTTCGAGCTTAAATATATTCGTTGACATGTCATTTTTTTTTTTTTAAATTGAATTATTACAATACAAGTAATGTGTAAACATTACTTTTACTCTCCGACATGTAACCTGCCCTTCAATATTCCTTGATAGAAGATCATTCGACGGAAGAATGACATGAGGCCCACATATCAAGAACAGACAGATAAAGCTAAACAAAATGCTAAAACTTTTATATTAACTACTTTCAAGACGTTCAAAATTAAAAGGTAAACAAACAAATGAACACTTACACTTAACCTAGGGTTACCTGTAGCTCGGTTGTTAGCATAACAGCCTCCTATGCTCAAGGTCCCGGGTTCAAACCCGCATGTACCCCTAGGATTTTTTAATGGGAGTAAAAAGTCCTTAGTTATGCCGTCCTTCGGAGGGGTCGTAATAAGGTGGTCCCGAGCCTGTTCGATGTCAGGTACTCGTTGAAGATCCCTATTCTAATTAAACCTGGATAGGCAAAATTTAGGACTTCCACTGTAGCATCGTCCGATTAGCCATAAAGTGACATTAAATAAACAATCTTACTCTTACCTACTGAAACCCATTTGGACTTCACAGATATACGGGATTGCAAAAAAGACACCCTTCACTAATATTTAAATTTTCCAATCAAAAGCTCCTTTGCGCGTTAACAATATTATTTTACATACAGACCTTCATCGACCAACAGTCAATGAACAAATCAGGACCCTCTACAAACGTTTCCACGGTAACTTACACGGACATACTAACACATTAATACGACATACACATATGTATATATAATGGAAATGCAAAGTTATCTATTTTGGTATAATGTCTAAGATATTTTTCTAAAGTATTTAGTGCTCAGATGTTAATTATTTAAATTTTAAACTGAGTAAATTAGTTAAATTTAAATTTCACTTCTGCTTGTCACAAACAGCGTTTTAGAAGGAAAAGTTAGGCCTCCGAACTCAATTAACTATCTGCCCAATCACCTCGAGGATTTTCCTACCCAACCCTTCATCCTGTTTAAATTTTCCCTTTGATGTTTGAGATAAATGTTTTCGCCCGAGATTGGGACGTGCTGTACGTTTGCATTTGGGTTAAACAAAAACGTTAATAGTAATTATTTCCTTAAAATTGCTATTATTCATGACTGAGTCAATAAACGTTGTGAGGTCTCCTGATTCTTAAATTGTGATTTCAATTTTAAATAACTAAATTTTTTTGTTGTTTTATTCGCAGCGATACTGACTGACATCTGTCGATGTTTCAACAATTTCTTGGTATGCATCCATAAGCTTCCATCGTCAGTTGATAGTTATTTAAATATGCATCATAGGTAGTTCTACTGAAAAGAAGATGGTTCATGGGCCTTGTCAGATAGAGAAAAATCAGAAATTTTTTCTAATCATCTTTCCTCTCTCTCTATTATCTAAATCATCAAAATTGAAACTTAGACAGAAACTAAATACATATACATAACTAATATGGACTTACGGTTCACAGATTTTCGGTTCAGCAAAAAAGACTCACATACAAAAACTGCAATAATTTCAATAAAAAATTTTAAGACTCATAACCACAGCTCCTTGGTACGTAAACAACAAAACCGTACATACGGATCAACAGTTGACCAACATATACGAACACTCTAATTTCGTTTTCACAGTAAACTTAACGGACACGACAATAGACTGATTAAAGACATGTCAATAGCTGAAATGCCAGTCAGAAGAAGGCTAAAGAGAAGCTGGATTAGAGACCTTTTCTGCTAAATTAAATCCTAGAAAGGGGTACTGCTGGGCACTTTCCTTCCCCATGTCTACCATGTTTGATATCACATTTGTATTGCACATATATTGATTGTCAGAAAGCTTCTGACAGATGGGAATACAGATATATGAAGATAGAGAAAAATAATAACTTAGGCTCGCAAAGTGTTCTATGTGAGTTTATGAATGACGCTAATCTAAATTTCTGTAAAAAATATATTATGTATTTAAGAAAATAAATATTCTTTTAAAATTTTGGAAAAAATCCGACTAACCAGTATTACCACGTTTGTCTCCTCTTCTACTTATTAAAATTGTATTTATTAATTTGTTTTTAAAAATAACTATTTGTATTAATATCGAAATATAAACCTAAAAGTTAACTAGTTATAATCAACCACTTCACTGGAAAATATTTTATTTGTTGTTGATTTATTGCGTTTCTTTTTTTTTTTTTCCAAAAGGTACTTTTTTTTATTTTATTGAGATATATTACAATTTGTTTCTATATGAACATTAGTAATAGTGATATATGATCCCATTCACACAATATATACAATGATAAAGTCAAATAAATAAAATATAATATATATACAAAATAAGAAAACAAACAACAACCTATAACTGAGATAAATACAAATAAATGATATATATAGAATTAAATAATAATAAATATAAAAACAAAACAAAACAAAACATTAACCTATAATTGAGATAAATAAAAGTTTGCAAATAAACAAACATCATTCAAACAAACATAACTATATACAAAATATACAAGTGCTATAGAGGGACCCCAGACTGGGCTTTTCCCCCCACTTGTGGAGGAAAAAGCGGAATCCAAAAGATTCTAGACCCTCGCTCTCAACCGCGTCACTGGTGTGAATCAGTGGAGGCCGAACTAGGGCGTAATAGCCACAAACATACATTACATGAGTGGAGGATCTGACCAGTGTCAGAACTCCAATTTAAACGTTTACAATACGTCTCGCGGCCACTGCCGTTTCAATCTTCGAGGAGGATTGTAGGGATGGGTGGTACTGGATAGGGATTGTGCTAGAGGGTTAGGATGATGACTAAGGTTCTGATGAAATTTGGAAAATTTGGATGGTACCAGGTCTAAAATAAATGGAATTTTAAGGTCGTGGTGTAGGGTAGAGTTGGTAACGTAATAAGGAGCATTAACTATTGTTCGGAGAACTTTGGATTGGAAGGATTGGATGCGTTTGATGTTAGAATGTTTAGCTGTCCCCCACAGTTCAAGTCCGTAGGTCCATATTGGTTTCAGTACTGTCTTGTATATTAGTAATTTGTTGTCAACTGTAAGAAGAGATTTTCTGTTTAGTAGCCTGTATAACTGGCCGAATCTACGGTTAAGTTCTTTTCTTTTAAGTCTTGTGTGTGGGTTCCACGTCAGTCTTTTGTCTAGTAAAAAGCCAAGATACCGGACTCTGTCAGAGGAAGGAAGCGGTAGGGAATTTAAATAAACCGTTGGACAGGATTTGCGTCGAAGAGTGAATGTGACGTGTGAGCACTTGTTTTCGTTCACCTTAATACGCCAAGCGTTACACCAGTCTTCGACAAGGGAAAGGTGATTTTGTAAATTAATCGATGCTACTTCAGGATCGGAATTGGATGACAAAATGGCGGTATCATCAGCAAATGTTGCCAGAAAGGTATCGGGATCGGTAGGGATATCGGCGGTGTAGAGGATGTAGAGGACGGGTCCCAAGACGCTGCCTTGAGGAACACCAGCCTCAACAATATAATGTTTGGAAAATTCTGAGCCACAGCGAACTCGGAAGGAGCGGTTTGATAGATAGGATCGGAGGACTAGGTATAAGGATTGGGGTAAATGGGTTTTGAGCTTAAAGAGCAATCCCGGGTGCCACACCCGGTCGAAAGCTTGAGATATGTCCAGAAAGGCACCCGAACAAATTGCGTTTCTGATAAGATTAACCTGTCATCTGACAATCAGTTACTTATCATTTATTTAATACCAAATTTTAATTTTGTTCTGTCAAATTTACAATAACATACCAATAGTAGTTAGTATACACATAAGCCTTATATACGTTTTAGCTTTGAAATATAAAAGTGGTATATCATCTTCTCTCCTTTAGAGCATAAATTAATTAAAATAAATATTTTCTCTACTCACGGGACAACCCTTTTATCTGAATAATTCGGTTTTTTTTATTTTATAAAATTCAGAAACAAGTTCTAGTATGTTATTCAAATAAAATGTTTTTAGAAGACCACGGAGCTTTATACCATTAAAAAAAATAACTTAAAACGTTTGAACTTATCGCAAACGCCTGCATACACGAAACGGCGAAAGGCTAGCATGTTTAAATATATTTCTTATAAAGTTATTATTATCATTTTTTGTTGCTAATTCTAGACAGACTAGAACGATTTCACTTTCATCTATGTATGTAAAAAACAAAACAAAAAACAACAACATTGGTATTGCTGCCGGTACCTGTTTTTCAAACATATATATTTTCATTTTTCACAGTGCACAAAAAATTTGTTCGTCAAGTATTCGATTTTTTAAATATTTTAACAAAAATGGGCTTAAAATCAGTACACATAATGAAATAATTATTATCTCTAAGCTAATAGAGCTACTATTCTTTACTTATACTAAGTGATAAATATATCTTAATTAAAGAAAATATAAGAAAACATTTCCGCGACAGTATCTTCCCCTGAAGATCTTTCCCCAGCACGTATTGAGAAAATACCGAAGAAGAAAATTGGATTGCTGATTTGACACCTCTGCTTCTTCTCCTTAGGGTGTCTATTCCAGGTGAGCACTCCTCTCTTGGGCCTTCTATTCTCAGGTCGTTATCACTTTTTTCTTATCTAACAATCCTCTCTTATTCTTTTTATTACGTGTTTTATACTTCTTTCTATCTTATAATCTAAAAAGGAATTTTCTGATGTATAGCGCAATCGCTAATTGAGTTAATATTAAACAAATTTTACATCATGTATTTACTTGTATATATAAGATTATATTGTATGTATAAGATTTTATACATACAATATAATCTTATTGTATAACGATTATTGTATACGCGATAAAGTATCGCGGTCGTGAAAATTTTGAATTCCAGTTTTCAACAGATATACACGTTTAGGGTCCCCTGAGTCCAAATGACCAAGTTCCGCTCGCTAAAAGGTCTGTGTGTGAGTATGTGTGGTAACTCCAGCGCGAAAACGAAAAATCAACTATACGCCCGAGATGTTACAGTAACTTTTTCATCAAAATCGGCTTACCAGAAAAGCCACTTTATACCATGTATTTTGAACATATTTAAAATTTACTCAAAACCGGCTGGAACGATTTTGATTTAACTCCCTATATTGATGTAATATTTAATAGGCTTTAATATCATGTAGGTTTCATTCCGATTCAAATAGTCTGATAGGGCTTAATGCCAAAATTTCAAAATTTCTTCCTCTAAAATACCTTTAATTTTGTAGTTTTTATGAACTTAACCATATCATCTGATTAGCAAATCTAAAAAAAAATTATATATATAAGTTGAACGAATTCGATAACCAACTAAAGGAAATTTGCGAAAATACTTTTTTAATGCAATTTTTGTTTTTAACTTACATATGTAATATACCGTTTGAATACTAAATATTTTAGAAAAAATAGTAAAATAGTGATAAAAAGCCGATAAAACAAATTGATTGTTGTAGATTATGATATAATAGATTATTTAATAAAATACATGTTTTTTAAAAAAAAGTCAATGTTAAAAATTCTTTAACAATTTATTTTCGTTCTTAAATTTGTTGGAAAACTCTTAAATTAATATAAATAACGTAGGTAAGTGAAAGTCGCATGTTGCGCGCAACAGATTTTTTTTTATTTTGTGACAACTACATCACTATTTTAGAGATTTTTTAATTATTATTAAATTTTTGGTTTTTACATTGACTTACCTATATATGATATATATATATATATATATATATATATATATATATATATATATATATATATATATATTAAGGGAAAGTATTGCGATGATGAAAATTTTCGAATTATAGTTTTCAACCTGAAATACATGTTTTAGGGTGCCTTAAATCCAAATAACCAAGTTGCGCCAATAGGTCTGTCTCTGTGTGTGTGTAGTAAGCCATGCACGATAAATAAAAGTTGTACCAAACTGAAATTTTATGTTAATGACAACTATATGCTCTCAATGTTATAGCAACTATTCCATCAAAATCAGCATACCGGCAGTGATACTTTATACTATGCATTTTGCACCTTTTTTCGAGTTTCTCAAAAAATGCTGTAACGATTTAGATTAGAATCGATTTAAAATTTGATGAGCTTGAATATCATGTTGGCTTTCTTCTGATTAAAGTAGTCTGAAATGTCTTAAATGCCAAAATTTTATACTTTCTTCTTCTAAAGTAACTTTAATTTTCCAGATTCTAAAAAAATAACCATATCATCATGTAAGCATTGACAAAAGACGGATAAATATATAAGTTGAACGAATTCGATTTAAAACTGAAGGAGAAAAGAGCAAACATATTTTAAATACATTTTTTGAGTTTTTAAAAATATTAAAACATAATATAGATATATAATATACCTTAGGAAAACTAAACATTTCAAAAAAAAAAATTATCTTTTAAATAAATTGTAAATGTTAATGGAGGGTAACGAAAAGCTGTATGAATGAAAAAAAATATAATAGGTTATTTATTAAAACACATGCTTCTATCGAAAGTCAACGTAATTAATTATTTAACCTTATAATAAAATAAAATAAACTTTATTCACATATTTACATATTGACGAGATGTTAACTATGATTTTGGATGAGTCATCCTTACAACCTTTTTTCATCGTTTAAATTAATTCAAGAATTCTCACATTAATTTTGACAACGAAAGTAAGTGAAAGTCGTGTGTTGTGCTCACCAGATTTTTTTTTAGAATATGAATTGTGAACAGTACATAAAAAATCTATTTGGCAGTCTTTTACACAAGTTGGACTAACTTAAAAAAAAAAAAAAATAGATCGAGTTTATGGTGCTAGTATTATTCTCTGGATCACTTTAAATGGTGGAATAGTTACAAAAACGTTTGGCTAAATATCTGATTAACAAAGTATATATATAGTTAAATTATCAAGCAAAAGTTAACAAAAACATGCTAGAAAATTTAAAGTATATAAAACTTTATATAATCTTTGTGGAAAATATATTTTCATAAACTTTAAAAGAAGCGATTTAACGAGCGCTGGGTATATATACCATTTCTAGAGTTTAGATAATGAATAATTTGTATAATAATGCAGGTATATTTTTTGGCAATCTTCAAGGTAAATTAATTGAGTGATAAATAAAAGAAAAACATTCATAGTAAGAAAAACGATTATTTTATTTAATAGTTTATTTTGCTTTGTTTATATTTCTGATACCTGAATTTTTTTCTTCATAATAAAGGAGTTATAATTTTTCATGATAATGTTTAAAATATTACACCTTTATGTAATTAATCGGATGATAGGGACCACCTTGTAATTTGTTTATTGATTATTGGTTTATTTAACCAATTTAAAAATTTATTATACCTCATCTAATGTCGTCGGCTTTGAAGGAAAAGTGATATTTCAGGAAAATTTTAATCACCTTACAATTAAAGGAGCAGCGTGGTCTGGAGGATAGATCACTAGACCACTGATCTCTGGGTCCTGGGTTCGAATCCCGGCTATAAAAGAATATATTTATCCTGTTAATTCATCCGGGAGAGATCCACCTGGGGGCAGACTCAGCCTCTTTGGTACCTAAATTGGGTAAAAAACCTGGTGGCTGAGTGTGTTCTCAGCTCATTGTACGGGCGTTGGCCTAGAAACAGTACGAACTCTACATTTAATGATCCCAAGACCCTTCGTGGGTTTTAGAGGTACAAGTTGTTGCTGTTGTTACAATTGAATCTAACTATTCTATTGCTTAAAAAAGGAAATGTTTAGCCTAAAATAAAAATAAATTATGATGGTTTCAGAGCATCATGGTAATTTATATTTACCATATAAACAAACAAAAATCCTAACACTATAAATTTAAAATTGTTTATTTTAATTTCGTAACATTCATTATGTAAAAATACGAATTCGCTGTTAATGAAATTTGAGTGTTTAAGCATTAAGAATTAGACATATTTTTGTACTCAGCACTTTATACTATTGTAGAATACCTTATATTTGAAAAAGGCATATCGACGTTAGCAGTGTTGAATTCAAATTAATCGTTGAATTGGACCAGCGAGTATTGCTGAAGTTAACGGTGAAAGCAAAGTACCTTGAATTAGCGATTCGGAGTTTATTTCATTCCGAAGTTGAGAAAAATGCACACCGGATACACTCCAAACATTCTGTCCCCGTTCCACGGACTCTCCAGAAAGGGGAAGCAATAAATGTCACAAGGGTATTATACCGAGGGTCCTTAAAAATACTTCCACCTCCGGGCCGCAGTTGAGAGAGGATAGGAGAAGCGAAACCCGATCTTTGATTTCCATCTGGAGAGAGATCCCACGGGGACGAACTACATTCATATGCAGGGAAGGCGGTATGCCAATGGCGGGCCAGTCTCTGGGCTGGGGATTGAATAACAATGGGAGAAGATGCTAAGAGACAAAGGGAAACCATGTCAACCATCAACATAAATATAGTTCCTTACTCTGCCTCGTCATCTTCAGCTTCTTCTGTCTTCATCTATCCAGCCACTCTATTTTCAGCTACCGGGAAATCTATCTGCAATCCTGGAATCCCGTGTGGGGTGGGCTTCTTAGAAGGACGGACTGACTCATAGCTTTTCTACTCAACTTCATCAGTGAATTTAGAAAAATATGATACATACACTGACACTAATTTATTTACTAATATCACTCATATTATTTTTTTTTTAAATCTTATGATAAGTAAAATATTACAGAAGACTAAGTTTATTCCGTAATAAAGTCCGTTTAGACTAGCTACTATATAATTATAAAAAAAGATTTATCTTATTGATATTTACAACTGCAGAAATATATATCAAGTAAATGTCTTAGAAAGATAATACTATGACATGAAATACATATAGAGATGCAACATATCAGCAGTACTTTAATAGGAATAATAAATCAAAAGATCCTGAGGCCATTTTCATGTCAGACTCCTATGAGGATTATCCGGAATCGAAGAAGATGCTAAGCTAACTAGCGGCTTTGAGTTTGAAATTAAGGATTGATACCTGTTTCGGGCCAAATTAGTAAAAAATGGAACCTTTAGATCTTATGGATTAGTTTATTAGTGACAAAGTAAGCAGCATTAAGGATTTTTCAAATCAACGAATTAAAAAAAAAACGTGGACCAAAAACAAAAACTGGAAAGAAATATAAGTCACAATATAAAAATAGCAAGTTAACAGTAAAACTTCTTCGCGCAACCCACTACTTGTAATTATCTCCCTTCTTAAAATAAATTTTAAACTCAATAAAAAATGCCTATTTTGAGTTCTGACGGGAATTTTAATAGTAACATGACAATAAAAATTATTAGCTACAATAATAACTTAAAATTTTGCAATTTCCCTCACACTTCATTAGATTTGATGGTTTTTATAACAAGAAAAGAATTTCTTTATCTAATTTAGACCATATGCCAAAAAATAAAAATATATATATATATATATATATATATATATATATATATATATATATATATATATATATATATATATATATAAATAAAATAAATAACCTGGAAATATAGACAAGCTCCTCTCTTCTCAAATTGATTATCAAATTACTCCATATTTCAGGAGAAAATAGTCCGAACGCTGTTATCGCCCTAGTAAAGATCTACAATTTGGATCGAAACGTTAGCACTGATGAGACTAATTCGTTGTTTTTCCTTGGCTGCCAGCCGGATTAACATCCTTCTGAATGTTCCAACGATCTACTATTTGTATATATATATAGAAAATATAAATAGAAAAAAATAATTAATATATATATATATATATATATATATATATATATATATATATATATATATATCAATTTATTTTTTTCTTATCAGCAACAAGAAATAAAGAATTATTTGAAAAAATAAAAAATAAAGGAACTTAAGACAAAGAAATTGTCGTGTGAAGCTGTTTCTTAGAGGGTAAAACTGTTTTTAGTTGTTGTTTTATTAAATAAATTCTTATTCTGGGAATACTAGTCTCCAGAGTGAAGAAATGATTAAGAGAGAAATTGCTATTTGGATCTGCTGCTCAACTTCGCAGAGTTGCTATGAGTGCACAGGATTACTTCTGGCTAAAAAAAAGTAATGCTATATTTACGAATTTGGAGTAATCCTTTATAAACTTATAGACATACACCTACACACATATACACCTATACAGATACATACAACAAAAACAGTCATACTGCCACCACAAAAAATATATGAAACATAAAGTATAATAGAAAAGCAAGAAATTAAGAAGTTATACATTGTTGTGATGACTTTTATCATATAAATAGTAACAGATTTCGGGAGAAAACGGTTAAGCCGTTATATAAAGATGCTCTTCCTGTAAGCTGATATTAATGAATACATTTCTACAACATCCAAGCTACGTCCTACATAATTTAATATGAAATTTAATTAAGGTACGATATATTGTTTTAGATTTAAACCCACCATAAACACGGAAATATTTCTGGAATTACAGGAAATTGAAACGTATTTTTGCGTTGAAAACTTAGAATTCAAATATTTTCACAAAAGCAATGCTTTGACTTACTGCATTATTCCATATGAGATAGGGGAAGTAGGAAAAAAAAAAAAGCGTAATATAATAATATTTTGAGTTTATTTAAATAATTGAGTCATTTTACACATCACACATAAAATTAAAAATCTGAAATAAAAACGAGAATATTATTATCTTTATAAATGAATTTCAGTGAACAAGGAAAGTCTGTTCTTCTACGGACTTGAGTTTGTAAGTGATTTTCCCTCTTCCAAGAAACCCGTGGAGGGGAGAAAAAAGTCTGGTTACACATTTCTTATGTAAGAAACCACTTTAGAGAATTCACGATCGATTCGGGTTTATAACTTTGACTGGATATCCTCGAGTGTAAATCGTTAGCGATTAATGGGGGTTAGGGCCACTCGTCCCTGGCTCAGGTTTCATGTTACCGCCCGTGTGTGGCATCTTCAGCTATCTCGAATTCTTTTTTGTAGAATCATCTCTGATTCACCAAATTTTCCATTATTCCCTTCCTTAGCGTTTAGTTTTATGTTATACAGATTTATTTTTTTATTTTATTTGAATAATCGATAACACAATCTGCCACCTACTGGGGCAATGAGTATTACAGCTAAAAGAAGTAATTCATCCCACATGTAGAAATAGAAATAGAAATAGGATTTTTTTTTTATTATTCTGGGACAGGGTCCCTTAAGAACAATTGATATGTACAATTAAGATATACGATGTGTCTGGCCAAAAGACCAAAGGATTTTAATTAATTTTTATTTACAATGATATCAGAAAAAAATGGATTAATGAATATAAAAGAGTAAATAAAAATAAAAGAGTAATATACATAACATCTTATGGATTAAAGCGTTGAATAAAATAAAACATTGAAACTGGTTCATAATAACATATTTATTAACTGAGTTTAATATAAACAATAAATAATAAATTTTCTTTATATATAAGATCAAATAATAAATTTGATAATGTACATTGTAAATAAAAAATAAAATAAATAATTTCAAGAATAATTTATTTATTTATATAAATACATCTACCCTCATTGGGTCATTAGCATACTGCATAAAGTTTTGATTTCACAAGTACATTACAAAGTTGTTAATAATTGTTCTTCACATATTTGTTATATAAAAACAAAACAAAACAAAAATTTCACTGTACTCAGTTTTACTTAAGGTCTTATTCATTAATGGGCTCACAGTAAAGGATTCCGGTCAGATATGTCTTGTGGGTCCAACAGGCGGTGGGTATGATTTCTTCGGAAGATAGCTGTGCTGGTTTTCCTTGGAAGGTTTTCAGATCTCGGGATTCTAGCAACCATATAGTTATCTTTATTTTTTTCTGATTTTACAAATTAATGTTCACTGCTGTAATCCGGGTGTACTACGGTTTCTTTCATGTCACACATTTTTTTTAAGCAGCTTGGTTATAGTTGATTTAGAACGCCGATCTGTCAGAGATTTTTTTGCATGGACTAACATATTGTTTAGACCTTCTATATCGCTTGTGAATTTTTCAACTAATTTACCCAAATTATTATAATTCGAGAACATTTCGATAAATTTTATCATATCATTGAACGAGATGGGGTATTTTATGTTTTTCTCTATGTACTGTCAGGCTTCCTCAAAATTTACGATGTAATGAGTATCATTTTTTTTTTTTTTTTTTTTTTTTTTTTCTCTTTAAATCTATATTTACGCCTGTCAGAATATATCTGGCAATCAGCAAATGTGCTGTACAAATTAAGATCAGGCATGGTAGGCATAAAGAAGGAAAATGCCCAGCAGCACCCCTTCCATGGCTTTATTTTATCCGAGGAGGTCCCTCATCCAGCCTCTCTTTAGCCTTCTTCTGACTTGCATTTCAGCTATTGACATGTCGTTAATCAGTCTATTGTCGTATCCGTTAAGTTTACTGTGAAAACGAGTATAGAGTGTTCGTATATGTTGGTCAACTGTTGGTTGTTGTAAGTCCGTATGTAGGGTTCTGTTGTTTACGTACCAAGGACCTGTCGTTATCAGTCTTAAAATTTTGGATTGAAATGTTTGCAGTTTTTGTATGTGAGTCTTTTTTGCTGAACCAAAAATCTGTGAAGCGTAAGTCCATATTGGCTTAAGAAGGTATGTGTATGTATTCAGTTTCTGTCTAATTTTTAATTTTGAAGATTTAGATAAAAGTGAGTATAGTACTTTCAGTCGGTGGTTAAGAGTCTGTCTTTTCATCTTGACATGTGGGCCCCAAGTCATCCTTCGATCGAGGGTCAGTCCTAGGTAATGTACAGAGTTGGTTTGAGGAATTTGGTTGTTGTCGATAAAAATTGGTGGGCAAGTGTTTTGTCGTAGTGTGAACGTTACGTGTTTTGACTTGTCGTGATTTAAACGAATTTTCCATAGCTTGTACCAATTTTGTAGTATCATCAAGTGATTTTGTAGAGTCAGTGAGGCGAGTATAGGATCGTCGTTTGAAGTTAAAATTGCAGTATCGTCCGCGTAAGTTGCAGTCAATGTGGTGGGATGAGTTGGTATGTCATTTGTGTATACAATGTATAGGAGCGGAGCAAGTATCGATCCTTGCGGTACTCCTGCCAAGACTGGTCGGATTGAAGAAGTTTCTGAGCCCTGCCGAACAGAGAAAAATCTATCAGAGAGAAAAGAGTGTATAATAAGATAGTATGTGTAAGGTAGTACGTTCTTGAGTTTAAAGAGAAGCCCCTCGTGCCAGACTTTATCAAACGCTTGGGCAACATCCAAAAATACCCCAGTTGCGTATTGCTTTTTTTCTAGTGCTCCTGCAATGAAGTCAGTAACTCTGTGTAATTGATGGGTCGTTGAGTGTGACGTGCGAAAACCGAATTGATGGTCAGGTATTATTTTTTGCTCAGTCAGTATGTCAACCAATCTTTTATAAATTAATTTTTCGAAAAGTTTAGAACATATGGGAAGGAGACTAATAGGCCTATAAGAGGATGGTTTGTACATGTCTTTGTCATTTTTGTGTATCATTTTTATGATTGAATATTTCCACTGTATTGGGAATTTAGCTGTCCTAAGTATGCAATTGTATATTGTCGTGAGGAACACCAGAGCTTTCTTGGGCATCAGTTGGAGCGCCTCGGCAGTTATTAAATCATAACCTGGGGCTTTTCTTTTAGGTAAGTGTCTGATTTGTTGTGCGACTTGTGAAGGAGTGAAAGATATAGGAGGTAGTGTCAGCTGTAGTGGAATGTCCAGAGTACTTTTAACTAAGTTTTCATGTTCTGTATTAGGGTAGTCAGTAGGTGGTATAAAAACAGAGGAAAGGTGATCAGCAAAAATTTCAGATTTTTCTCCATCTGACACGGCCCATGAACCATCTTCTTTCCGCAGTGGTACTGACACCTGTCGATGTTTCAACAATTTCTTGGTATGCTTCCACAAGCTTCAATCGTCAGTTGATAGGTTGTTTAAAAAGGAATCATAGTTAGTTCTATTGAATTTTTGTATTTGTCGTTTAAGTTCGTTGTTCAGTCTGTTAAAGTTTTGTCTGTCAGAAGGAAGTCTGTTAGTCTGCCATACCTTACGAGCTCTTCTCTTTGCTGTGATCAAGTCCCTTATATATTGAGGGTATTTTGGCAGATGATCTAATCTCGATGTTATCTTCTGAGATGATGACCATGCTGCTCTTTGGACACATTTAGTAAATGTTTCCACCGCATCTTCTAATTCTGCTTCTGTTTTGATGGACATGGGTATTGAGAGATTTGTTTCAAGAAATTCTCGGTATAGATCCCAGTCCAATCCGCTATTTATAAGCATGGGCACCCTTTGCGCATTGCATGGTTCGTCGAGAACGACCAAATGTAGAGCAGAGTGATCAGAGCAAAGATCAGAGATCGTTTTTATTGAGTAAGGTATGGTACGTAGTCCTTTGGTATAAAAAAGTCCAGTAAGTCCGGTGTTTTCCGTTGCGAGGTTGGCCAGTAGGTTGGTGTGTCTGGTGATATAGTGTCTAATGAAAGCTCGTGGATGGCAGCCCTCAGATTCCTTCCCCTAGGGGTGCAAAGACGTGACCCCCAAAATTGGTGCTTTGCGTTAAAATCGCCGCCTGCTATAAAGCAACGCCCTAAGTTTTGAAAATAATTGCGAAACGCCGAAGATGTCAGCACATATCTTGCAGGACAGTACACCGAAGCTATACTTATCACGTGGTGTTTTGTGTGTAGTGTAATGCCAGTGGTTTGAATGTCAGGTGCAGTTGGTAAGTGTAAAAGGTTATGTTTGAGTGGTGTCTTAATGAGGATAGCAGTCCCGCCGTGTGCTGTGTTGTCCGGATGGTCTGTTCTGTATGTCAAGTAACCTGAAATACCAAATTTTGATCGTGGTGTAAGGTGTGTTTCTGTGATCAGTGCAATGTCAATACGTTTTTCATGTAAGTATATGTCCAATTCTGTCCTATGTTGTAGTAGTCCGTTCGCGTTCCAAAGAAGGATGGACAAAGAGCCCCCAGTCAGCTGATTACGGGCCATTAGGAGGGCAAATAGCTTGTGTTACCTGTGCGAGCTGCTGTAGAAGGCTAAAAAGAGGCTGGATAAGATTACTCAGACCGCTTAGTAGCTGATACAATTGTGGTGGGATATCAGCTGAAGTTGGCTGCTGAATACTTTCCCGCCTCATACCTTCTGTAGATTGGTTAGACTGTAGTCCCGAGGGTGTAGCTTGTTTCACTGCTATCTGGTGACGAGCTGATACCTGCTGCTGCACGGGAGCTTGCCGTTGAGATGGTTGTTGCTGCTGCTGTTGCATCTGAGGAAAACTTCTTGGTGGGATTGATTTCGAAAGATTGGGGTATTCTGTTGGATTTAAAGGAGGAGGTGGAATACGTTGTTGTTGATGGCTCCCCATATTTCTTTGTGATCTCAAATCCTTCAGTGTTTGGCACCCTCGATAGTTTGCGGGATGTTCCCCTTGGCAATTCGCGCATTTCGCTGGCGTATCTCGGGTTTTGGTGCATGAAGAACTTTCATGCCCTTGTCCACACCTTACGCACCGTGGTGCGTGGTTGCAATAGGTCTAGGTGTGACCGTATTTTTGGCATCTAATGCATTGTGGGAGGATTCTTTTCTTTCTAGGTTCTTCTATGACTACCTTGGTGTAGAAAATTGTTTTTATATCAAAAATCTTTTCATTGAATGAATGTTTAGTGATATCAAAAAAAACATTGGTAATGGCCGCTTAAATCGTGATATTACGTTGGTAATGGCTACGGTCTGATATCCGTGGTTTTCAAGATCTTTTTTTATCTCTTGAACGGGTGTGTTGTGGTGTAGACCTTTAATGACTATTCTAGGATTTTTGTCATCAGGGAGCTGATATGTATGGAATTCAGCTCCGCTGTTTTTAAGACAACTAACAAGTTTTCTGTAGTCATCTGGAGTTTGAGGATATACAGTTACTCCTTTATAAGTTGTTTTCAGTAAAAAAGAATTAGGGCTCGTGTTAGTTTGAAGATAAGCAACCAAAGCTGCATAATTTTGTACATCAGAAACAAAAATAGGAGGTGGTTTGAAGTTAGATGATGATGGATTACTTTGCTCTTCATTAACACTAGAGAGTACTGCAAAACTATTACTAGTGGGTACCTCAGACTCCGTGCGCTGTTGTTTCCGAGGATCCCTGTCTGCTACGCTGTTTCGTTTTCTTCCTGTCACAACTTCCCAGGCACTAGAATTGTCCGTAACACCTAATTCCATACGATTAGCTTCGTCCATGTTGGCGGCTAATTCCGCCTTGTTAAACTTTTTCTCTCCCAACTTCAGTCTAAACCTTTGGTTTCGGTACGATATTTAATCGAAAATAGCTCCGAATTCCAACGATTTTTACTTAAATAAAAGTTATACAGTTTTTTAAAGTTTTTTTATGGACGGATTGTGTAGCTGTCATTGGAGGAAAATCTTCGAAATTGTTTTGGTCTTCACCTTCTTCTTGGGGATCTATTGTTAAGTTATGCTCCATAGGGGGTATAGAGGAAGGAGGAGGACTTAAATGGTATAGTTTGACGCCTGAAACAGACGTCGGTAGTAATATTAAATTGTTGTCCACATTTAAACCGTATCTTTGAAGAGTTTATTTTCAATATATTTGCAATGAATGGAGTTGCCATGGTTACCTGGTTGGCCTTTCTTCGGTTTGTCTTCTTTGATTCCTGCTATGGTGTGTTGAGTTGTTGTCATGGCAACCGGTTAGTGTTGGCTGTACTGTTACACTGTTTGGGATGGTATAGTTATGTGTAGATAAATAGATAGATAGATAGAAAAGTCTGTTTATTTTTCAAAATTACAGCAAATATAGAATAAACAAATAAAAAATAAACTATCATAATAAAAATCAGACACACTACATGGTCTATTGACCGTCCGTGGAGTCTGTGTTTATTGACAAAATTAACCTTTAATCAATCAATATAATTAATTAATAACAAAATAAGAAACAAACACTTCAAATGTTATTTATGTACTAAAATAATCTATTACAGAATTCGCAGTAACTTCCAAGTATGTAATATCTCCTTTTATATCATTCTTCACACGGCCATTTAAAATAACTAAATTAAAATCGTAACAAAGCTCTAATATTTTTTTCCCATTGACATCTAAATGAGTCTCTAGAATTTCTATAAAAACATTCAATATTGGTATCAAAATCTATATATTTGTTTGACAACAACAATCAACAAATATGTTGATCTGATACTCTACTATTAAAATCCCCGACCAAACAAACATTTAAACTATTTACCTCATAAAGGAATGCTAATAAGCTTTTGTAATCCCTTTCCCAGCTGTTACAGTTAAAATACACTGGCAAAACATAAACATCAAAGTTATATAAACCTAACATTACTAAATGTTTTTTTGAGATTTCACTGAACATATCATTTTTAAAAAGGTTTTTTTTTTTTTTTTTTTTTTAATTTACACCATATAAACTGCCGCCTCAGAACTACTTTCTAATAGCAGGCACCCATATTACATAAAAATCTTTAAATAAATGTGCATACCTTGACTCATCCTTATTGTCTCAAATAAAAAAAATACATCAAACTTTTTAATATATT
The DNA here is from genome assembly GCA_023052935.1 of Piezodorus guildinii. Lineage (NCBI taxonomy): Eukaryota > Metazoa > Arthropoda > Insecta > Hemiptera > Pentatomidae > Piezodorus > Piezodorus guildinii. The sequence goes on from JAJSOM010000022.1 coordinate 18,736, forward strand.
GAAAAAACTTAAAATTATCTTTTTTACTTAGCATGACACAAATATTATATACTAAAATTTTCACCGATTGTAATTTCGAGGAATTCCCAAAAATATTTCCTTGATGTGAAGAAATTTTGTCCTTAAACTTTGATATAATACTAGTTGATTTTAATTTGTGTAGAGTTTTTTCAATATGACGGTATTCTGGCGTGAAAACGAAATGCTTCTAGTTTTTCTTTAGCTTTTCTCCCAGGATTTTCATTTTCAACATCCAGCAGTATATTTTCTTCAGTGAATTTTTGATTTTCTGGTGAACTTAAAATTGTTTGCATCTCATCAAGTGTATATAGAGTCCCTTTAAATTTAATCTTATTTTTAATTATACCAGATTTTTCATCTATTTTTCGAACTTTTATCAAAGCTTCATGTAATTTTTTTCTTCTCTTTCTATCCAGGAAGGTGCGGTCGTGGGTAATAGAATAATTAAAATCCCTCAGTTTTTCCCTCTTCTCAAAAAGACTCATTTTGTCCCTATGGCTAACGAATGAGACGAGAATAGGCCTGGGGGCCTCACCTCTCCCTAGCCTCCTGCAATAGGCCACGTCTTTCACTGTTAACTTAGCCTCGGTTCTATTAAATAAATTTTGTAGCGTTTCATAGACGTCTTCAAACTGAGCTCTATGAGGTTCAGGAACTTTGTAAATTATGCTATTATTTTTAATCAATTCTCTTCTGAGGTTATTAATTACCTCCTCCTGCATCTGTACTTTCTGTTCTAAAAGGGCTTGCTTAGCTTTGCTTGCTTGAAGTTCCTCAAAGATTTGTGACATTGTTTGTTTTATTTGTCCCAAATCATTACCAATTGATTGAGTATTTTTCGAATTATTTTTTATTTCTGACATAATGTCTTCTAAGGTTACAGAGGTTGACATTGTATTGTACGGTATTTTTCTTCTTACTATTATCGATTGATCTCAACAGCTGATGAGGTGGGTGGAGGGGATGATTCCTTCGCGACGAAGATATCTGATGTATTTTCGACAGGTTGCAATACGTATACCCCCACCACTGCGTATCTTTCTCCAGCTCGTACCCGAAGTCTGAGACACGAAAATTATATTAAAATATAATTCCACAACCACTTTATAAATAACTACCAAATTTAATTAAAGTCTTCTTTAATAGTTAAGGTAACTATTAGACACTTTTAATTTTCGATTATTTAAGTTTAAACAAGTGAAATTAACAACTGTTACGGATCCGAACTGCACTGTTTCACGGCTCGAGCCAGACTCTAATAGGGAATGGTTGGCATTTATTTGTTTACTATTATTGTTTATGTTGGGATTTTAATTATTGAATCTATTTTCACTTGAATATTATTGTCATTTTCACTCTCAGGGCAATCAGTAGATACGTGACCAGGTTGTTTACATATAAACAGGTTAAAATATCTTCAGCAAGAAAAATTCGGTAGAAAACATTATCTTTTTCTATTATTAGAGATGATGGAAGCTTACTGAGGTCCTCAGGTGGGATGTGACTTGCCGTCGAAAACTAAGTATATGTGCCAGCCGTGGGTCTTGGTATCCGGCCTGAGGAAGTGCATGGGGGAGACTTATCTAAGGCTAACCTTTTAAGTTCGTTTTCTATTGTCTCATGAGGAATTGAAGGGCAAGCATTTGAGATAATTATACGCTTAACCGGATTAATTAGTCTTTTTATGAAAATATCTTAATTATCTATAAGAATCGACTTATGATTGTTCAAAAGGCGGTCTACTGCATCTTTGCTATTAAAATGAATGCAAAATCGAGAGTTTGAATTCTGGAAGTATAACGAATAAATTTTGGGTCTATCAGGGCTGTGATTTTGAAAAAATACTCTTTTTGCATTATACCGGAAAATGTTTGTAAAACTATTGCATTTTCTTGTTTAGAAAAACTTTCTGTGGCGGTGGCTTTGGCATAACTGATGGATTTTTCTGTAGGGTTGAGGTTAAGTTGGTCTTGCAATGCATTTCTTTTTTCTGTTTCTACTTTTTTCTGAATTTTCGGTGACATAGAATCTAAAGAAAATAGAGACATTTCAGGGGCTGACATATCGATACAAAGGCAAAACCTCTGGGCGGCTATTGGTGATGTGTAACCGCTTTACTTCTTTTGGATATCTCAATTTTCTATTAAATAATGAAACAAACTCACTTAGATTGTCTAAATCGCACAAAATAAAGTTCATAACGGCATAATAAACACTTTTAACTATAAAAACTTTGAGACTGACCTGAAGCGAGTCTTCATTATCAAGAATAATTATTGAAGGCTAAACAAAAAAGTTTATATGTATATATATATATATATATATATATATATATATATATATATATATTTTATTATATATTATCATAATATTATATTTTATAATATTATATTATTTATATAGCTATATAATAAAATTTAGTGGCTGAGACTCAACTAGTATTATTAATTTGGTCTGTCTTATAGTCGATTGAGATGAGGGACACTCTGGCAAGGCAAGTAATATTCAATGCATTATATTTAAAAAACAAACTGGGTCTTAACCACTAAATTTTATTTTATCTTAGTTATTTTTAGTATTTAGTATATTTTTTAAAGAAAACGTTACTTTAACAGTTAAGAGAGTTTTACAACTCCGGAACCACCTTAGTCTCAAAGACCAAATTTATTTCACTTAAAGAAATCGTATAGATAGGTAATATGTATTAGCTTCATAATTTTTCATTCAGTACCTTTTGAGATATTTCCGTCTAAACATCGCGAAAAATCACTTCTTCCTAATTTTGAAAATTCTTATACAAAAAAGATCCAAGTTCTTACGATCGATATGTTTACAGCAAGTAGGACTATGACTAAGCTATATAAGAAAAAAAATAATTAAAAGTGAGACTCTTTTTCCTTTATATTATTTTATATCGTTAAAAATCTCGTTTTTTATTCATTTTCGAGAATTTTTTAAACCACTTTCTTCACTATTTAGGTAATGAGTTGTGGGGACCAAATATACAAAGTTATCTTATCATATCGTAAATTTTGATTTGATATCTAAAAAATATAGGAATTATAAAGGTTTTCCATCGCATGTTTTCGCCCGTGAGGCTGACTTATAACGGCTGCAACACTATAAGTATTGACTTGAAAAAAAAAATTTATGGTTTTATATTCAGGAAAGGATAGAGTTATTAGAGAGAATAAGTGGTCAAAAAATCACGAAAATCAAAAATGTCGAGCGGCAAAATTAATGAAAATTGGACGATTTCAAATGGATTGATATATATATATATATATATATATATATATATATATATATATATATATATATATATATATATATATATATATATATATACATAGATACATTGATATATATAATGAAAACAATAACAACCTTGATCACATTCATGCCTCCAGATTTATTTAGTCCAGTTGTTTTATTATTTTAGTTTAAGTTTAATTTTTTTTCATTAGTATTTCTAGTCGTCTTTGCACCAAACTAACAAAAAACCAATCTGATGTTTCGATTTTTTTTTTTTAGGCTGCGGCGGGAAGAGAGATAGAAATTTGATTTATTTTAATAATGATTACTATTAAAAGAGTAAAGTATCTATTGAAAAACCAACGCGTCGCAACGTTTCAACCTACGTTGCAGGTCTTCTTAAGGGTTGAAAAGAACCAATGTTTGAATAGAGTAATACTCGTTTAACTGATTATTGATGAGAAATAAAGTAAATAATATTACTTGTTTGTTTATTCATTTAAAGTGACATTATGCAACTTTCGGTAATATGATGATGCAAAAGTGGGGATCCTACATTTTAAGTATCCAGGTTTTGTCAGAGTAGGGATCTTTAAAGAGTACCTGACATTGCAAAGGCTCGGTACTACCGTAACTAAGGACTTTTTAGCTCCCACTACAAAATCCTAAAATCAACTGCTGGGTATGAGCCCGCAGCCTTAGCTATAGCGTAATGTTCTTATACTAACCACTATTCTACATATGACCATATATTACTTTATAAATGTTTAAATTATTTTGTTTAGTTTAATATCTGCCATTAATTATTAGTAATTTAATTTTACTATATTCTCTTATATATAAAATCTTTAACTATGCATCAACTCATTTAGTTGTTGGTATTTATTACTCTTTTTCTTTTTTTACTGACATCATTAATGATTTTTATCGGAATATTAATTCATATATTTCTTTAATATTTACATCTTTATTCCTTTTAGCTTTGATGACAGTTAACTACTCAATATCCATTTTTTTTTTATTACAATAAAATCCATACATATAAAGTACTTAATAAGGGAAAAAAAAAAATACCATCCATTCGATAACAAAAAACGCTGCAACTTATTACACAATGGTTTATTATTTTCCAGTAACAATAATACCGTAACATTCCTGCAAATGAAACTGTAGATAGACAATTAAGTAATATGAAAAGCTATAAATAATTCAAAGGATAATGGCATGTCACCACTGCTAATTGCTGAGTTATCATAATTATTATAAGTTGTAGCTATAATATAAGATATAAATTTTTTTTCTCTTTTCTTTGTTCATCGCATTGTCTCTATCTCAAAAGTCTTTTTGATTTTTGTCCATCTTCAATAACAATCGAATTATATATATTATAATTTGTGACTTGAATATACAAATCTACTGTTTTTTTCTTTCTCTTATTAAACGGCTTTGTCTTGTATGGGTGCATTTATGGAAACAATTTCAATTGTTTTGTTTTCTCTTTTTTATCAGAATTCCCTTTAAAAAAAAAAAAGAATTCTTAAGAGAAATAAGAATAAATAAAAAATAATTTATTTATTTTTTTATTAATCTTATTTTTAATTTTTTTTTATAAGAATTCTTAGAGAGCGGCGTGGTCTAGTGGGTAAAGCGCTGGTCTACTGTGCCCCGGGTCCTGGGTTCGAATCCCGGCTGTGGCGGAATATTATTTATTCTGTTATTTCAGTCGGAGGGCGATCCTGGGGTTTGGAGACCCTCCTGGGGCACACCCAGCCTCAATAAAGTGGGTAACCAAAAATGGTGAAAAACCTGGCATGATCACGGCCGAATCACCTCATTGCACAGCCGTTAGCCTAGAAACAGTATGAATCTCCACCTGTACTGAGCCCTAAACTCTTCATGGGTTGTAGAAGTACTGGTTTTTTTTTTTCTATAAGAACTCTCGTTTTTTTGTTTAAAAAAAAAACAAAACACTAATAAATATTTTCTCTATCTTTAAACATAACTGAGTTCTGCTAGTACATATGGGCAACATTTCAATTTTTTTCATTTTTCCCTTTTTTTTAATGTTTTTCTAGTTTATCGCGCTTTATTGATTCTAAAACTCTATACACACTTTTTTCTCTTTTTTATAATAATTCGCAGTTTTTTTGGTTTATAAATACTGATAATTTTTTTCTCTATCTTCAAAAATCACTATGTTATTAAATTAAATCACTTTTAAACGGCGGCCATTTTAAAAAGTAACATGTTGATATCAGCGTCTAAGTGTTAGGATCATCGTTGCATTACCTGATATTTTTGTGGCAAAAAAAAAAAAAAAAAATGGTCCAGTAGTTTCGAATAGATGCCGGGACAAACATATATTTTTTTTTATTCGTTATTCGGGTTCTGCTTATGATTCAATAGACCGTCAGAAGCTATATAACATCATGATTGAACAGGGAATACCTAGAAAGTTAGTAAACCTAGTAGAGATGTGTTTGTCGGAAACATTCCATAAAGTTAGAATCGGTCATAATTACTCCGAGAGATTTGAGGTGCGATCGGGTTTGAAACAAGGTGACTGCCTTTCACCTGTGTTATTTAATATAGCTTTAGAATATGTCATAGAAAAGGTGATGTGTACCGAGAAAGGCTTAAATATGGGTAACAAGATTCCGGTTTTGGGGTATGCCGATGATCTGGTACTGCTAGGTGAAGACACGGAAACCATACAACTAAATACAAGTGTGTTAATAAAAACCGGTAAAGAAATAGCACTCGAATTAAATACCGATAAGACGAAATATTTGATTAGTAGCAAAAACGGAGTCGATCTTCGTGATATTGATGTATCAGGGCATACTTTTGAACACGTAGAGAAATTCAAGTATTTAGGTTCAATTATAACTAGAGAAAATGAAATCCAGGAAGGAATAAGGTCCCGGTTAAAGGTGGGAAATACGTGTTATTATTCAGTTACTAAGTTACTTAGTTCGCGGCTTCTATCTAAAAACTTAAAGGTTAGAATTTATAAAACTATTATTCTTCCAACGGTTCTTTACGGATGTGAAACGTGGCCGCTTACTTTGAAGGATGAACAACGGCTTAAGGTTTTTGAAAATAAGGTATTGCGTAAAATATTTGGTCCGAAGAGAGATGAGGCCACTGGGGAGTTTAGAAGGTTGCATAACGCGGAATTGCGGAACTTGTATCCTGTGAATATAATTGAGTTGATTGCATCGCGGAGACTCAAATGGGCGAGTAAAGTTGTTGGGCTCGATGACGAGCGGATTCCGAGAAAGTTGGTATTTGCTGATCCGACTGGTAGGCGTCCGAAAGGTGGGCCGAAGCGTAGATGGGAGGATTGCGTTAAGGCTGATCTCGGGAGCTTGGACTTGAATGGTGAACATTAGACGAGTCTGTGTAGGCGGAATTTGGTGATATCGGCATCGAACCTTCGGGTTCGCTAACCTTTTTATTATTATTATTATTCGGGTTCTACGCATTTTGAAATGTTAGTATTCAAATTTCGAAGGGGTGTATTTTTAATTAATTTTTTTTTATTGATTATAAAGGTTTATTATTGAAATGTGATAATAAATAATGGAAACTTAGTTATGTGAAATTTGGAACAATTTAACGGAGTGAGCCAGTAACTAATTATTCCAATATAAGATTATTATTATTATATTATTATCATATATAAGAATATTACAAAGATACAACAATAAAATCACAAACAGATAGCTTAAAAACGAAGAACAAAAAAATATATTTACTCTAATCCGCACTTTAGGTGCTATGGTTTATCCAATTAGAAAAGGTTAGATAAAATGGGTTGATGTGAATCGAGACAGGTGTTTTTACTTCGATTCATTCTCGTACGAAAAATATAAAAGCTGTCAGCTTTATGAAAAACCCTTAGAACCCGAAATAGCCCAACCTAAGGTCAATCAAGCGTAGGTTGTTTACTGACAGGTTCAATTTTATCGGAGCTTCTATTAAAAAACCTGCGGCTACCTATATTTAGTATTTATGAACTTTTCTAAAAATAGTCTCTTGAGGTAGATACCAATTACGTGTAATGGAACATTAATAATAATATGCACTAACGAGCTTGGTGGGTCAATGTATTCATCTAAAATATACCAGTACTTGGGTGAAACATTATGATGAATTAAATTATAAGTATTAGTTAAGCTTTTAATCAGGATATATTTTTTTTACTCGTAAAAAAAACAATTTTTTGTTGCGAAATATTACAATCTGTCCTAATTTAGACATTAATTATAGTGGTGAAAGATAATATTCATACTACATCCATACGATATTTACATAGCAATACAATTATAATAAAATAAATATATATATATATATATATATATATATATATATATATATATATATATATATATATATATATATACAATAATAATAATAAGCTTACCGAACTCGAAGGTTCGATGCCGCTACCACCAAACTTCGCCTGCACAGACTACTCCAATGTTCGCCGGTCAAGCCCAAGCCTCCCAAGATCAGCCTTAATGCAATCTTCTCATCGACGCTTCGGCGTAGCTTTCGGACGCCTACCAGTCGGTTCAGCGAATACCAACTTTCTAGGAATCCATTACTCACCGAGCCCAACAACTTTACGGCCCAATCGAGTCTTCGCATCTACCGTTTCCAGACATTAAAAGTGTATTGGGAAAGTAAAAAGCTCGATACATGGGTACCTCATGATCTCACTGAGCGGCAGCAAGAACCCATGTTTCAAAACATACCGTGCAAAAGTTGAAAGAACTGGGCTACGAAGTTCTTCCGCACCCACCATATTCTCCCGACTTGTCTCCAACAGATTACCACCTGTTCAGGAATTTAGACAACTTCGTCAAAGGAAAACTTTTTGAAAATGATGATTAAGTAAAAAGTGCGTTTTCAGATTTTGTTTCACTTCAAAGCTCAGAGTTTTTTAGTTCGGGGATAAAAAAGTTGGTGTCACGTTGCGAAAAATGAAGGTAAATACTTCGAATAAAATTATCTTGTTTTTATATCATATTTTGAATAAAAATCCTTTACCTTGAAAAGGGACATTTCATGTGACACAACCCAATAATAATAAAATAAAGTAAAATTAATAATAAAATAAATAAATAATAATAACAAAGTAAAACGAAGTATTTGATGATACATCGTATTTCCTCTGATTGTGGTTTGATGAATCATTAGCTGTGAGTGGGGAAAAAAACTCATTCAAGAGAAGCTGTTTACAATGCAGGGTCACAGCCACAGAGTGTATTATGTTTCATTGAAGAGGAACTTAGAAAGTAGTTTGTGTCATCTGTTTCTAAGTATTTTGATTGTGTCATTTCTCAAGGTAGTGAATTTAAATATATGTCATTTGATCTCATGAGTAATTATTATTAACTTTTTGCATTATTGTATATAATTATCATTGTTTGTATGATGTGTGTATATATATATATATATGAATTTATTTATTTTCTATTTGATGTAATGTGACTTTTATCTTTATTTTCTGTACATATTGTATGAATGTGTTCTCATATCACAATTACCATTGTTCATTTTGAAACAAATTGTAATATATCTTAATAAATAAATATTCATGATTAAAAAAAAAATTAGCATTATAACTTAATAAAAATTATTTGTATCTTTATTAAACGCCACTTGAGGCTACTGTTGCGAATTAGACGATGCTAATGTAGGAGTCCTAAATTTCGGATATCCAGGTTTAATCAGCATAGGGATCTTCAACGAGTCCCTAACATCACCCAGGTCCAGGACCACCATTTTACGTCCACTCCGAAATATTACAAACGATTTTTTTACTCCCTTTAAAAAATTCTGATAAAAGATATCTGCTGGGTTTGAACTGAGCCCATAGGCATAAAATCCTGTTATACATCTGGGTAATTGCCAATATTATTATTTTATTTTATTTTTTCATTTAGTAGAAGATTGCAGGAGTAATTTGTTTTTTAGAAAAACATTTTCGACGAACTGATCTGTAAGTAAAAAAAAAATCTTAGTTTCTTTACTACAAGTTTATTAGTATTTTACTAAACAACACTGCATTATTCGAGCGTTAATTAGTTAATAAATTAAATAAGGTTGTCCCGAAAAGGTTATAAATAAATTATTTTTAATGTCGCAAAGACATTGTTGTTACACTAGTTAGAGGAATGATAGTTATTAATTTTTCTAATGTACGTATTGTACACTCTAAATATAATCCAAATCCTCACAGGGTGTTACTAACAATTAATAGGCCAAAGGGAATATTTTGTTTTTAAATTCTAATACTGTAAACTGTAAGAAGTCTCATTTTTCATGTTAATTGATATTTATGCCTACTTTAACATATATTTGTATATTGATTAAATATTTTTCATTTGATTTATTACGAAGATAATTTCTAAAGAAAAAATAGCTGGCAAGATAAACATAAATCGGGAAATATCATATAAATGTGGTTAGGATAAAAATATGGGAAAACGAATGGAACAGTTACTAAAAATAACAATTCTGAATAATTAATAGAAAATAAAGAATACAAAAACCTACCTTAACAAAATTTCTATGGAAGTTGATCAGTACCACCTCTAAATATTAAGCAACAATTTTATGTAAGGTGCAATAATTGAGAAGCAGTATCCTTATAAGTTTTTTCTTGAGGGACCCTGCAGAGAGAGATGCCACAATTTTTTTCTCGATGGACAGGATAACCCTGAGGAGTGTAACCGGATTTTATGCAGGATACTGTCAGCTTAATAAGCACTTGTATACTCTAGAGTTAGTAGGATCACCGATCTGCAAATTCTTCATGAGGAAAAATGAAACTGCGTGTGATATACAGTTGTAAAGGAAAAGCTTCTTTTTTTTTTTGAATTATTTTATTGAAATTTACAACTGTACACAGTACAATAAGTAAATGAGCTATTTACAGATAATTGGTTTAAAAATGTTTTGAGAAGAATATACCCAGTGGTAGCACTTCAATGTTTATTTTATCAGCTGGTCTCGAGGTCATCGTATTTTCAGACTCCTCGGAGGATTATCGGGAATGGAAGTCGATGAGAGGATACGGACAAGCGGGTTTGTATGGGCGGGTAATTTGGAATGAAAGGAGGTGTATTTTTTTGGGGCGATTTTCAGCAACCAGTGGGATATTCAGGTTTATATGGATGAGTTTATTGGTAACAAAGTAAGGAGCGTCGACGATTTGTCGAAAGCCACATTAGCATAGCATAAAATTACCTTAATTGAATATAAAAAAAACTAAAATTTTAAACAAATACAAGAAGGTATATATTTAAATTCTGTTCCTTAAGATCATTATTTTCGAATTGTTAAAAAATGACCAATTTTAAGGTTTGGATTCTCCAGTAGCAAGTTTACCTGTCAATAAACAAGCAATTATATCATTTAGTAAGTTAAATTTTGTCTGTGTGAGGTGTGAGATTTTTATTAAAAGCCAAAGATTCTCAAATATTTTACATTGTGGTAATATAAAAATATTTTTCAATGACATTTTGCGGACCTCTAGGAGTCCGCGGACCGCCAGTTGGGAACCACTAGCCTAGAGCCATGCTCAGCCGCCAGGTTTCCCTCTTCCTCTCTCCCTCTAATTTTTAGGGCCCACTTAATAATGGGTGGGTGTGCATCAGGAAGGTTCGCTCTACGATTGAAATAAGAGAATAAATGATTCTGCCACAGCCGAGGTTCGAACCCAAATCAGACCAGTAGAGTAGTTCTCAATCTACTGTAGCACACTATTTCCTAACTCTTATCAAAACATTTGAAAATACCACTATTAATGAACATTTAACGTGGAATACCCAAAACCACCACTGATCAACCTAACTCTTACCCGTACTACTCAACTATCAATAAACAATTTAGTTTGATGTGCTAGTTTGCAGCGTTTTTATTGTTAAGATTTCTCTAAATATAATGTATTGAAAACAACAAATGATGAAGATTATACTTTTTATGAGTACAAGATATCATGACAGCAGCCATCTGGCTGATATGCCCTCTCTCCAGCCCCACTGCTAGATGTCAACACAGAGGGCTTTGATTCGGTCGCCAGCTTAATTTAATTATGAAAACCTCTCTCGCTAATTGTCCTCAATTTTTCAAAAAGTCCATTTCCCTTTCAGTAACAAAGTGCCCATCCCCCGCTCCTTATCTAGTTGCTTTTTCTTGAAATAATTCGCAACTGCTCTTAACTCTGATTAATTTGCTAAATCGATAGAAATGTTTTAAATTAATTACGCTGTCACTTGCGGTATACAAATTGCTTTAGTTTTGTAATAGTATTGTTTTAGTGGATAGTTTCCAAATGGGATCTGGAAAGTCGACGTCCTGTAGTTAACAAACCAGTTTGTAAATATGAACTTACTTTAACAACTTTTTCACTTTGAAGTTTACATGAATCAATTATTCTGGACCACCTCGTAACCATTACAAATGATATTTTACAACATTATTGTAATCTTATAAAATTGAGTTAATGTGGTAATTCAGCGCCTTAGAAAATTGACTCCTATTAGATTCTTTTTTATGTATTATTTTAGAAATTCACTGGTTATGTTTACAGTTTATAATTTTAATAAATATTGAAAATTGTACCTAAAAAGTACAAGACGACATGTCCGTAAACGGACCATATGATACATTTGTACTAGTTCTTAATTTATTTATTTTTCCTAGTTGGGACATTTTTTTTTTTATTGATTTTTATTTCATTTATTAAGGAGAAATTATATCATATGGTTATATTGTAATGTGGAGAAATTATATTGTTATGTGGTTAATGTTGTAGTTAAATTAAGAGACTGGTCTAATGTTGGGACAGCATTATTTATGGTGTGTATATATTTTATATACTGCAATAAAGTTTCAACAAAATCTACAAACACAGATTTTTATAGACCGTTATTAATTTTTTTTAAATATATATATTTTCTACAATTGACATAACTCTCACACTGATTAGGACGTCGTCAAGAATGACCATGAAAACGCGTGATTGTTTATTTTCATTTTAATTGTTTTTTCGTTTTTTTATGTACTTAGAATATTAAAATCGGCAGCCCAAAAAAACTTTATCATGGTTAATCAAATACTCTCAACATGCATATTTAGCCGTTATTAAACAATTCTAATAAGATGATATTCATATTTTTTTTTAATCTACAATGTTAAAGGTACTTAAGAGGTAGAAATTATCGCCTTTTAAGCCCTTTCTGTCAATCAGAATGAAACCTACATCATATTGTAGCACATTAAATTTTACATCCATATAGCGAGTTTTATCAAAATCGTTTGAACCGTTTTTAAGAAAATAACAAAAAATGCTAAATGCCGGATATAAAGTAGCTCTTCCGGTCAGCCGATTTTTGTGAAAAAGTTGCTGTAATATATCGGGCGTCTAGTTTTCTTAAATATGAAATTTCAGTTTTGTTCATCTTTTTTTTTCGCGCTAGACTTACCACACACACGCGCACATACACACTCACACACACACACCTTTCTGCGGGACTTGGTCATTTGGACTCAGAGGACCCTAAAACGTGTATTTCCGTTGAAAAGTAGAATTCGAAAATTTTCACGATCACAATACTTTCCCTTACTATATTGTCAAAAAACAACCTGTATTGGATAATCTGAATATAACTGTAATATTCTTAGACGACAGCGTCAAACCTCATGTTTTACAATTGACGAAGAAGAAACTACGATGTGATAAGAAGACCTTCCACACTAACCTGATTTGCCAAAATAGTAATAATCTTACAGATTCCCATCTTTTTAGAAAATTCTACTTCCTCAAACATAAAAAAAAAAAAAAAAAAAAAAAAAAAAATCTGATGAAATACTTATTTTCTACATTTATTATATCTTTGCGTAAATTTTCCAATTCTGAGGTTGAATATGTAACCTTTTATACCTATTAATTTTTACAATTACTCAACAGAAAAATGTTGTCCGGTTCCGATTTCGCATGCACTTGATGTCTAACCTCAGGTTTCGAACGAACCGCGCACCGCGCAGTTTCGTAATGATTAACAAGCGGTCTGAAAATAGGCTTGTTGAAAGAGTGACCCCTTCCGTGAAGGATTAGGAGCATTTGTCGATGGGAGCCGGGAGCGGCTGACGTAGCACCATCCCGAAGCTCGCCTTCGTTAACAAAAACACAACGAGTTAGCAGATTAACACTGACAGCCACTTCGTCACGACCGATCGCGCCGATGCGGGCCTATGAGATATGGCCCGGTGGAAAGCACTATCGATATCTCTTCTGCTCCGATTCCCGCTTTTTGGAACGACTGCCCTAGAGATGTATATTGGCCTGGAGGGGGACAACAATCGTTTGGATATTGCTTTAAATCCATATCCAGGGCACCAAGGATTACTGACCATCGGAATTAATTGCATTTAATATTATCCATAAAATCTTATAGCTCTATTATTATTGTCCAGTCGAGGCAAATTGTAATATATCTGAATAAAAAGTTTGGTGATAACTATTGATATTATCTAGAGGCAATTAGCGACAACACAAAACATTGATCACAGTTTATCCATTCTTATTGTTATGGAAATGCCTGATCGAACCGCACCTTTCGGCAGATTCTTCCTCATCCTATCCCCTCCTCTTCCGTATGGAATTCCATTCCTTCATATATTCGTCATTCTGGTGCTCTTCCAACCTTCAAATCCCGCTTATTCGATCACTGCCTCTCTATTCAATTTTCAAATAATCCTAGATAGATTTGCGATTTTTTATAAAAATAGTAAACAAGTAACGTATAGATACGATTTTTTAAATACAATATTTTACATTTTGTTGCTTTTGCACATTTAAGTTTATTATTTCATCAATATTGTAAAGCATTTTTAATTTAAAAACTTTTTATATATGCACATGTTTGTGTTTTATATTTTGTCTAGTTTTTTATTAACTATTTGAATTATTATTATTATATTTTTAGTAATATTGCTTTATTGAGAAATAATACAATCTGCCACTATATAGGGCAATAAGTATTAGAGATACAAGAAGTCATTCATTCAATATGTATAGAGTAAAACAAAAAAAAAATAAAATCAGTAAACTTAAAGTCAAAATTAATATTAGAGGCTACATTTTAATTTATGTTTGAACGTAGTCAAGATTATTATTATTTATCTATTTTATTTTATTTTTCTCTTGATTTAGGTTTATTCATTATTCTTTGTAATTTTTTTATTTACTGTACACTTGGAAGGAATGGCTTCTTATAGCACTAATTCTCATTTCCTAAGATTGTGGCATATTGTATTATTTCTAAATAGAACAATAAAATACAATATATCTATAATAACCTTTTAATTTATTATTATTGTTCGCTTTAGTATATTATTTCTATTATTATTTTTTTTTTTTTTAACTCTAAGACAGTAAAGTTCTTTATATATATTTTGTAAATAAAGAATTATTATTTTTATATATTGACATTTTTGAATAAATAACAATTTTTGTGAGAGGTTTTTTGAGAAATTGTAGACAAAATCAACTATTCGTGATATGAAATACGACCTTGTTTTTAGGTTTTCTGATAGCATTTGACCAAGTCTTCTGGAAGACTTTGTATTCTTCCTTACATATTCGTAATAACCCTCCGAGACGAATGAAAGAAGGTGACCTCAGGACCTAATTCCTTAAAGTAGTTAATTAAGAGCTATTAATAGGTAGTTCTTTTATGATACACTTTCACGACTTGGTATTGTTCCTACCAATAACCTTATTTTATTTGTTTAATACTGTTGTAAATTACAATACTAAAAAAAATTTTTTGAAGTTGTTTTGTTTAATAATTTATTTTTCTTTTTTTTTCAGGTATGTTGAAGCATAAATTGATTATTCATTTAACTAGGTAAGATATTAGAAATATAAAAATACTATTATTTTTAGGGTTTATTCTCTATTTCGTAATTAATCATTTAAGTTAAAAAAAAAAAAACTTTCTATATACAAATATATGAGTATCAGTCCAAACATTGTGCTATTTAAATCAATACTTAATTAATATAGGAAGTATTTATGAACTTTTTATAAAATTGAAGAGACGATTGCAGAAAAATGAACCATGGCTTATGTTTGGAAAAGATTCTGTATAATCTTGTTCCATTACTAACTGTCAACATTTATTAGGTAAAATTGATTGAGAACTGTATGGAAACATCGATATAGGGACATGGCAGGTGTCCCCACGATTGTTTAATAAGAGTTAAAAATCCTTTGTTATACCGAACTTAAGCGGGGACGTAAAAAGGTGGCCCCTAGTCTGTGCGATGTCAGAAACTTGTTAAAAATCTCTATCCTGAAATGAAACCTGGATAGGAAAAATTTTAAACTCCCACTGTAGTTTACAGATAAAAAAAGGTAGAAATAATTAGTCATGAGAACTTACAATCTTATGAATATATTATTTTTTGGAACCCTCTCCGTCGAGCAACCTCTCTTACCACTTTCAAATACCTTCTGTTTCAGTATCTTCTCAATTCCCATAATAACACTGTCTGAAAATAACGGTTGTCCTGTTAGATGATAGTAAATAAAAAAAAAAAAAAAAAAAAAAAAGCGAATAACTAACAAAAAAAAAAAAAAAAAAAAAAAAAAAAAAAAAAAAAAAAAATATATATATATATATATATATATATATATATATATATATATATATATATATATATATATGTATGTATATAATTTTGTTTTAAATCATTTCGGGTTTAATGGCCCAAAACCCGAATGATTTAATTTTTCCATTTTCCATCTTTTTACGATTTTCTCAAAACCGGCTCAAACGATTTTTATTAAATGAGCTACATTAATGTAAAATATAAGAAGCTTTAGTATCATGTATATTTTATTCTAATTGAAATAGTCTGAGAGAGGTGAAATGCCTATACTACTTTAAATTTTGTAGATTTGAAAACAGTAAATATTTCGCATTGAAAAAAAAACGGGTAAATTTACATGATGGAAGTATTTAATGGCCAAATGAAGTAGTTAACTACAGACATATTTTCTTTTCTTTTTTTTTTACTTTTATAAGATAAAAGTAATTTAGATACATAATATTGTTGTAAACTAAAGTTAAAATATTTTCCAAAACTATCTTTAGTGCATTCACTCATATCCACTCCATTTGTTGTGCGTTGACCGATCCACGCTACTTAATACTTATTATTCTTCAAAAACATACATTAAGGAAATATCAATTGGACCTATATTCATAGGTAGGATGTTTTCAAGAAATATGATTTAATCTATGGTGATATATATTTTTTTTCCATTGATATCAGCCATTCATTGTTCCTTTTATTTTTAAATTTCTGACTGCTGTTTACATTTTAATGTATATAATGTTTGTATTATTATAGTAATAATTTAATTTGAACAATAGAGCACAACCTAATAGAGTAAACAATCATAAAATTTCAAAGTATAATGCTTCTAATAAGTAAAAAAAAAAGAAATGATACGACTAAATTCCTTTAATATTTGAAAAATAAAAGAGACGATGAATTCCAACAAGTTTATATTTTGGAAGCTTGTTTGATTTCTTTTTTTATTTTATATCCTCTTTTATTCCGAGGTAATATTTCAGGTTTGTTTATGTATGGAAATGCAAAATAAAGCTATACAAAGGGCCCATTGTATTAATGCTGATGTAAATATTTCCTCTATTGTCAGGAAAGAGAATCGTCTTTCTTAGGTCCCCATTCTTGGTGTCACTTCTTTTTCTCTTTTCTGCATACTTACTGTTTTTTCTCCGCTTCTTAAAAAACGTAAACGAAGACCATTTAGGTTTGGAAATGGTTTGGGATTAAATTTCTGTTAATTTATCTGAATCTATACCGTCTTAAAGTTTAATGATTTGTTTTTAGTAATATTTAATTTCGTGGTAATACTTTTTATTCTATTCCTCATTGTTTTTGTTTCCACGGTTCTTAGTTAAAATACTAAAAAATTAAAATATAAGATTCTAGCAATAAGGAATATTTAGAAATCTCACAATTATGTCACATTTTTACTAAAATAATATTACTGAAACATATATTAACTTATAAACGAATGTTTAATCATAATCTATGCAGTAAAATTTTATTCCTCATTTACATACTAAACAGAGAAAAAAATATTTATTTTAGAATAGAATAGAATAGAAATTGTTTATTATTCTGGGACAGGGTCCCTTAAGAACAATTGATATGTACAATTACGATATACGATGTGTCTGGCCAAATGACCAAAGGATTATAATTAATTTTTATTTACAATGGTATCAGAAAAAAATCTAGTACGGGCAACACACGACTTTCACTTACCTCCATTTTTAAAATCAATGAAAGAATTTTCAAATACAGTTAGAGACAAAAATACGTGAAATTATTAAGGAATTAATCAAATTGAATTTATATAGAAACATGTGTTTTATTAAAAAATCAATTATATTATTATCTTAAATAATCAGTAAGTTTTATCTTATTTTCATCACTCTCCAATAACTTTTAAAAGCTTGTGTATGAGATGATATTTTTTCTAAAATCTTTAGCTTTCCAACGGTATATCATACATGTATATTACTGCTCTTATGTTCAAAAACGAAAAATTGCAATAATTTTTTTTTTTCTATTTCTCCTTTAGTTGGGTATCGAATTTATTCAATTTATATATTTACCAGTTTTTCATCAGCGTTAACAAGATAATCTAGTTATTATTATTGAATCTACAAAATTAAAGGTACTTTAGGGGAAGAAAATTTAAAATATCGGCATTTAAGCCCTGTCAGACCATTTTTATCTAAATAAAACCTACATGAGATTAAAGCCCAATAAATTTTACATCGATATAGCGAGTTTAATCAATATCGTTTTTTTTTTTAGAAAATCGAAAAAAGGTGCAAAATGCATAATATAAAGTGCCTCTTCTGGTAGGCTCATTTTGATGAAAAAAGTTTTGTCACGTCTCGGGCGTATAGTTGTCTTAAATATGAAATTTCAGTTTCATAGGAATTACCGTTTCCGCCCGGGAGTTACCACACACACACAGACCTTTTTGCGGGACTCGGTTATTTGGACTCAGGGGACCCTAAAACGTGTATTTCCGTTGAAAACTGGAATTCGAAAATTTCCACGATCGCAATACTTCCCCTTACTACATATAGTAAGTGAAAGTAAAAAAAAGGTGGATTAAAGTATATAAAAGAGTAAATAAAATAAAAGAGTAATATACATAACATCTTATAGATTAAAGCGTTGAATAAAATAAAACATTGAAACTGGTTCATAATAACATATTCATTAACTGAGTTTAATATAAACAATAAATAATAAATTTTATGTATGAACTGAAATTTGATTTGAAATATCAGGCTTTTAGTTCAGCATCTGTTTGGGATGACAGTAGCTACTGGAACAACTGAGACTTGAATGATGGTAGGGATGAAGCATGGCGGATATGAGTAGGTAAGGAATTCCAGAGAGTAGTAGAGCGTACAAGAAAGGAGTGATCAAAAGTTTTTGTTCTATGGATAGGAATATAAAGGTCGGAATGGCGTGATCTTGTTTCGAGGGAGTGGATTGACAATTTAAATTGCAGAAGATTGTGGATATAGGGAGGTAGCTGGGAGTGGATGATTTGGAAAAAGGTATAATCCTAGGAAATATTGTCTGCGGATAGAGGGAAGGAGCCACTTTAACTCGCTGTATAAATGGGTCACATGAGACCTCTTCGGTGTGCCGAGGACAAATCTTAAAAATATGTTCATAATTCGCTTAAGCCTGTCCTCGAGCGCAATGGAGAGTCCACCATATACCCCGCAGCAGTAGTCAAAGTGGGGGAAAATAAATGAGGGTACAAGGAGCTTACGGGTGGATCGCGGAAGAAGATGGCGGGAGCGATGGAAAAATTTAAGGGTACTTATTGTTCTACGGGATATTTGGGCAATATGGGGTTTCCAGGAGAGGGTTTGGTCAATGGTAATCCCCAGGTTTTTGACAGAGGAAGTGAAGGTGATTGGGTGGTCATTTAGGGTTAGAGTTGGAAATGTAGTATGGGATCTGAGGAGGGAATTGGAACCTATAACAATGGCTTGAGTTTTCATAGCATTTAGCCTTAATTTATTTAGGGTTGCCCAGGCACAGATTCTATCTAGGTCTTCCTGAATATTGGCAAATGCTACTAGACACATTATTCACATTATGCAGCCAAAATATAGCGGGTTGCTATATAATGTACAGTATGCTGAATACTGAATTTATAAAAATTAAATGCTAAACGTATGATTTTATTTATGTGTCTCCGTAATTTGTTTATCTAACGTCACTTTATGCTAATCGGATGATGCTACATTGGGAGTCCTGATTTTTGTTTAGGATAGGGAGCGAGTACCTGGTATCGCACAGGCTCGAGATCACCTTTTTACGTCCCCTTCGAAGGGACGTAAGAAGACTTAACACTTAGACCAAGACTTAGAAGCATCGCTTCTGGGCCTATTGGCTAAGATCAAAGTATAAAAAATAATACATCTGTAGTTAAAATATATCTAACAACATTTAAATAAAGTTAATGTTGAACTAATTTCAAGTTGATCTAATTTCAGGGTCGTTGGTCTAAAATCGCGTTTATAAACATTCATTCTCCCACCGAAGATAGTGATGATGAAGTAAAATGCGAATTTTATGATAAACTAGAGTCGGTTTACGATAAGTTACCGCGAAATTACATTAAAATAATACTAGGTGATGCGAACGCAAAGGTTGGAAGGGAAGAATTATATCGTCCTACAATCGGTAAAGAAAGTTTGCACGAATATAGTAATGATAATGGGACCCGACTAATAAACTTTGCCATTTCGAAAAACCTAATAATCAAAAGTACTACGTTTAAACATAAGGACATTCATAAGTATACGTGGACATCGCCGGATGGACAAACTCGGAATCAAATAGATCATGTTTTAGTACAAAACGGATGGCAAAGTAGCATAATTAACGTGAGATCGTATCGTGGTGCAGAATGCGGTTCTGATCATGAATTAGTAATCGCGAAACTTCGACAAAAACTAAATACAAACAAGAGAACACCGAACTATATTCATCCCGAGAATTTTGATGTTGTTAAATTGAACAACCCCGAAATTAGAAAACAATTCGCGATAGAAGTAAAAAATAGGTTCGATGCTTTGGAATCTTCAGACGAGGAACACGAAGATGTAAACAAATTATGGGAAGGGATCAGGGATAATATTAAAGAGGTCGGTAACTTATGTCTTGGGAAAATCGAAAATAAAAAGAACAAACCTTGGTTCGACAGGGATTGTCAAAATATGTGTGAAAAAAGAAAAACCGCTAAACTAAATACCTTAAATAATCCAAGCGATAATAAAGTGGCTTACTTTCGGTTAGTAAAAAACGAAACTTCAAAATTCTTAAAACATAAGAAAAGAGAGTATCTTAAAGGCAAAATAATAGAAATAGAAAAACACAGAAGCGAAAATAACGTAAGAGAGATGTACAAAGGTATAAACAAATCGCGTAAAAGATTTGAACCTCTATTGAATCGGGTTAAAGATGCGAATAAAAACATAATTGCGGATCCGACTGAGATATTAAATAAATTTAAACAACACTTTGACGGCATTCTAAATACGGAAAATAATAATCAATCTCCTCCCTCTGAATACCAGAGCGCTGAACCATGGGTAGACGCACCGAGGAAAGAGGAAGTTGAAATGGCGATAGGAAAATTAAAACGTTATAAAGCTGCAGGAAATGATAATATCACGAGTGAATTTATCAAAGCGTGTGGAGAAGCGGGCGTTTCCAAATTACATGTTTTAGTTAAAAAAGATCTGGGAAAATGAAAAAATACCCGAAGAATGGAAAGAATCAATACTTATTCCGATTCACAAAAAAGGACCGAGGACGGATTGTAACAACTATCGTGGGATCTCTCTTCTCCCAGTATGCTATAAAATATTCTCGTCAATACTAACTAGCCGAATCACGGAATACGCTGAGGAAATTATCGGAGACTACCAATGTGGTTTTAGGCGGAATCGCTCGACTATTGATCAAATATTTTCCTTACGTCAAATATTAGAGAAGAAGCTGGAATACAACGGTGTAGTCAATCAACTTTATATAGACTTTAATAAGGCTTATGATTCCATAGACCGTCAGAAGCTTTATAACATCATGATTGAACAGGGGATACCTAAAAAGTTAGTAAACCTAGTAGAGATGTGTTTGTCGGAAACATTTCATAAAGTTAGAATCGGTTATAAGTACTCCGATAGATTTGAGGTGCAATCGGGTTTGAAACAGGGTGACTCCCTTTCACCTGTTTTGTTTAATATAGCCTTAGAATATGTTATAGAAAAGATGGTGTGTACCGAGAAAGGCTTAAATATGGGTGACAAGATTCCGGTTTTGGGGTATGCCGATGATTTGGTACTGCTAGGTGAAGACACGGAAACTATACAACTAAATACAAGTGTGTTAATAAAAACCGGTAAAGAAATAGGTCTCGAATTATATACCGATAAGACGAAATATATGATTAGTTGCAGAAATGGTAGCGATCTTGATGATATTAATATTTCAGGTCATACTTTTGAACACGTAGAGAAATTCAAGTATTTAGGTTCAATGATAACAAGAAAAAATGAAATCCAGGAAGAAATAAAGTCCCGGTTAAAGGTGGGAAATGCGTGTTATTATTCAGTTGCTAAATTACTTAGCTCGCGGCTTCTGTCTAAAAACTTAAAGGTTAGAATTTATAAAACTATTATTCTTTCAACGGTTCTTTACGGATGCGAAACGTGGCCGCTTACTTTGAAGGATGAACAACGGCTTAAGGTTTTCGAGAATAAGGTACTGCGTAAAATATTTGGTCCGAAGAGAGAAGAGGCCACTGGGGATTTTAGAAGGTTGCACAACGCGGAATTGCGGAGTTTGTACCCTGTGAATATAATTGAGTTGATAGCATCGCGGAGACTCAAATGGGCGCGTAAAGTTGTTGGGCTTAGTGAGGAACGGATTCCGAGAAAGTTGGTATTCGCTGAACCGACTGGTAGGCGTCCGAAAGGTAGGCCGAAGCGTCGATGGGAGGATTGCATTAAGGCTGATCTCGGGGGCTTGGGTTTGACCGGTGAACATTGGACGAGTCTGTGCAGGCGAAGTTTGGTGGTTTCGGCATCGAACCTTCGGGTTCGGTAAGCCTATTATTATAATGTTGAACAAAGTGCTTACGACTGGTAGTTTCTTCACAAGACTTTATCCAACTTGTAGTTGCAATTTTATTTATTGCTTTTCCATAGATATTAATTTTAATTATATTTTAAATACGGCTGATCGGCATTCAATTCTCTTATATATTTATTTCATATCTAGATAATTCAAAGTAACAAAAAATTTAACTTTATGTTGTGTAATGTGCACAGTTTGTACTATAATTTTACTTCCAGTTAATTAATTTGTATCGTGAATGTTTCTGAAGCATTTTTGGCATTGTTAATTTCGAATGTCAATTTCTTACGTCTTATCTTGTTTCTGAATCAGGATTTTGTTTGTAATCCTTATGTTTTTATTTCTTTTAAAGCCAATTTATGCAATTGTGGCTAATCGGACGATGCTGCAATGGGAGTCCTTAATTTGATCTGTACAGGTGTAATCCACATAGGTATCTTTAACAAATAACTGACATTTCACTGGCTAGGGAAGGCCATTTTAGGTTACCTTTAAATTATAGCTATCAATTTTTTTTCTATTAAAAAAATGTTGGAATCATCTGCCTGATTTGAATCCGTGAGCTTGATCATAGGCTGTTATGCTGTTACTCCACATACAATTCCTCTCGGATATTTTAATTCGCAGTACCCTATTTTTAGGATGATTGAAATAGTCATCAGAGTCAGAGGGTATACCTGGCATTGAGAACGCCTTTTTTTTTTTTTTTTTTTTTTTTTTTTTTTTTTTTATAATTTAGTTTAAGTCAATTTTTATTATATTTCAGTTTTTTACTAATTTGTTTTCTTTTTTATAATGTCGTTTCATAATTTTCTTTTGGTCTTTTAGAAGCATATAGTTTATACTATGCTAAGAAAAAAATTGAGAGGTTAATTTGGGTTTAGCAAAAAAATATTTGGAAAAATCTAGTTGCGCCGATTTTTTTTTTTATCGCTAGTGTAGTTTATTATTACAGGGCAAACTGAATTGGCAAATATATGGTAGTGTAAAAATTTTTTTTAAAAAGGATGCTGTATGCCCTTCATTAGATATTCTTAAATAAATTTGTTCTGTTCTGTTCGAATAAATTTTATCTTATACTTGCCTTATAAGCTTGTATATTGGTATTAATGCGTGGATATAACGACTGAGACCTGACCAGAGGCCAGATAGGCCGTGACTGAAGTTCATAGATCTCAGCTTTAAGCGATGACGATGTGAATGGGAGGTCCTCACGCGAGCATCTGCTCACGGCAAGTATCTCACGAAGGTCAAGTGTCGTACCCAACGCACAATACCACTCGGGTCCGTCGGGGGAAGGAAAAAAATATTGATATAGAGCAGCAAAAACAGGTGGGAAAACGAGTGAGGGAAACGAAAAAGACACAATAACAAAAAATCGACACGCAAACATGTCCTGAAAAAGATCGTTAAAAAAAAAAAAAAAAAATGGACACATTTCAAAAATAGATCTCTATTACATAACATAATTTAAACCTCATTTTAAAGTAAAATGTTAATCAATAAAACCAAATTCAAATGTAACAACTTCATTAATAGGTTTGGTACTGAATGATGAAATATTTTCATCATAATGATAACATGGTTCATATGAATTAATGTTTACAACAAATTTAAATCAGTCCTTAAAATATTAAAATGGGGCATATCCTTTGAAATAGTAAAATTAGTCATCTTCGTGCGTCACGTAAAATCACCCCTCTTCCCATTTATTTTATTTATTTTTTTTTTTTTTTCATAGCCGCATATTTTTCTCTAGTTATCTCTCTGCATGTTAATTTTTTTTTAATATTTACATTTTTATGAACTAGATCCGGTGATGGGACTCACCTTTTAGTTACTCTCCCTCCATTATATTCTCCCTTCGGGAAGAGAGTTTCTATACACTAGTGATGTTTGCCGAAGGGCTTGCTATTTTAAATATATTATCAATAACAATTCATAACTGATGTATGGAGAGAGCTAATAAATGGAGTGATAAATATAACGTGAATAATATAAGAGAGAAAAAAAATTATAATAATAATAAAATGTAATTTGCTTGAAATTATTAAGGAAATTTAAAATGTATTTACTATTGTCATTTACGTGGTGGGTAATCGGAATATGATTTGTCATTAGCTTATAATAAATGTCACACATGCTCTACTCAACTCATTCAACATTTTAAGTGATAAAATTGCTAGTGTTCACTAACAAGTGACTGCCACTCATAATAAGAAATTTAAATTATGCTTATTTTGTAACATTTAAAAGATAATGGACTTAGAGAAAAGATTTATCTTCTTATAAGGTAATTAACAATATTTGAATTTTTACTTTCACTTAGCTATAAATGGAATATATAATCAGGAAAATTATTGCGATCGTGAAAATTTTCTAATCCGGTTTTCAACGGAAATACGCGTTTTAAGATCCGTTGAGTCCAAATAACCAAAAAATAAAAGGTCTGTGCGTGTGTGGTGAGTCAAACGAAAAGTCGTCTGAAACTGAAGTTTCACATTTAAGCCAACTATACGCCGAGATGTTACAGCAACTTTTTTACTAAAATCGGCAGACCGGAAGTGGTACTTCATACAATGGATTTTACACCATTTGACGATTTACTCCAAAACGGCCCTAACGATTTTGATTAAACTCACTATATCGATGTAAACTTTAATGGGCTCTAATATTATGTAGGTATTATACTAAATGAAATAGTCTGACAGGGCTAAAATGCCAATATTTTAAATTTTCTTCCTCTAAACTACCTTTAATTTTGTACATTCTAAAAGATTAACCATATCATCTTAATGACATTAATAAAGGACGGCTAAATATACAAGTTGGACGAATATGATGACCAATTTAAGGATAAAAGGGAAAAACTATTTTCTTATGAAAGTTTTTTTTTTTTGTTTTTTTTTTTATATTAAGAACAATAATCAAGACGTATAATATACCGTTGGAAAGAGAAAGATTTTAGAAAAATATTATCTGAAACACCTAGTTGTAGAAGGTAATATAAAGTGACGAATATCGAATGAACTTATTACTGTTTATCATACAGTGATATATTGGGTTGTTTTACATGAAATATCCGTTATTGTAGTTTCTGAAATACATAAGGATTTTGCAGGTCTCTATTGTTTTCTTCCGAATGTTTACATATTTAAAGAAAACAGTTAATCCTCTACCTTTGTATTACAAACATTAGCTTCCCAATCAATTATCCACTTTTTAGTATACCTCAAAATATGAACATGGAAACACGCGATTTTCGAGTAATATTTTTGTACGAGTTTAAACTCGGCCATTCAGCAGCTGAGGCCGCTAGAAGGCGCAAGGCGTTTGGGGAAGGGAGTGTTAATGAACGGACCATTCGCCGTTGGTTTGCTAAGTGTTCAGCTGGGAGTACCGACTTGAAAAAACTTGTCCCGAGGAAGACCTCCGTCCGTAATAGACAACGATGTCCTCAAACATACAGTAGGAGGAAACCCCTCCCAAACAGTAAAAAAGGACTCTCAGCACAACTAAATGCAAGTGCATCTACCGTTTCCAGACATTTAAAGTGTATTGGAAAAGTAAAAAAGCTCGATAAATGGGTACCTCATGATCTCACTGAGTGGTAGCAAGACCCCATGTTTCAAAACATACCGTTCAAAAATTGAAAGAACTGTTCTTCCGCACCCACCATATTCTTATTACCACCTGTTCAGGAATTTAGACAACTTCGTCAAAGGAAAACTTTTTGAAAAAGATGAATTGAGAAGTGCGTTTTCAGATTTTGTTTCACTTCAAAGCAGTTCGAGGAAAAAAAGTTGGTGTCACGTTGGGAAAAATGTGTAGAAAAAGAAGGTAAATACTGCGAATAAAATTATCTTGTTTTCATATCGTATTTTTAATAAAAATCCTTTACCTTAAAAACGGTCATTTTATGTGACACAACCCAATAGTTATATTATTTAATGTAATATGTTTCTAACGAAACTGAATACACTTTTTACTTAAAACTGTTTTCATAATCTTTAGGTTTATGTATTAGTTCTTTTATTGATTTTATTTTAACTACCTAGGTTAGTGAAAGGTAGTGCCTTGTATTAGTTTTAAATGTTATTAATTTCCTTCTTCGCAGATAAAGTAGAGCCTTTTGTCTTAATTTATTTTTCTCTTATTTGGCCATTTCAAGCATACAGAGTTTCGATAACAGTTGTATTTGGCATAAATCTACGTAATTAGGTCTAACCCCCTTACAATGTATATTCATATCTAATGCATATTTAGGATTAGGATTTTATCAATGCATTTTATAAAATAAAAGTATATAAAATAGAATCAATAATAACCATTCCATTTTAAATAAAAACACACACATACACCCTTCATTTTTTGTAGAGGCCCTTATACCTTCCTTATTACTTAAGCACAACTCGTGTTATTATACTGAGAATACTTTTTCCTCGTGGAACTTGAATACGTTTCTCTTTCCCTCCCAGTCAAAGGAACGAATGCACAGCTCATTGAACAAAAGAATCATTTGGACTCTAAAAACCGAGCCTTGTTTTCATTTTATTATGGTCAAAGCCTATTTTAAAAAAGAAAAAAAAGGAGAAAGAAACAAGATCCCAACAAAAAGTTTTGAAGCATTCTCTTAAACGTGAAGAGATGAAAGAACAAGACGTTACCTAATAAATGAAGTTGAAGATCATAACAATGAAAACTTGAAAGAAGCCCGTTTCAGCTGAGTTGTTGGTTCATTTAAGTTTATAATAATTATTCATTTACTAATAGGTTGTTAATAAAAAGTCCATTTAACTATGCTGGTGTTTGTATTAAAATTTCCTGAATTTCTTACTTAATAAGTTGTTAGATACTTACCTTTAAGAACAACTTGAAAAGTGAAGATCTTTATAAATTTCCGCTGTTCATCTTACTTCTGGGATTTCGTGTTGTCAGTCTGAAATATAAAACATAATCGTTATTGCTTTATTATTTTCAATAATGAAACTTTGTAATCGACCAAAAAAAATAAATACTCCTCCTCTCCACTCAAAATCGGAGAGCTTACGTTTCATTCCCAGTCCTTCCGGAATATCAGGAAATGAGGAAGTCGACAGAGCAACAACAGAGGCATATTCGCTAGAAGAAATAACGCCCTCTTTTATCTCATCATCTGAGCTGTTTCAGCCAATAAACGCGAAGATTATAGACGAATGGCAACAGTCTTGGACTGCTCTTGAAAACAACAAATTGAAAAATGTCAAACCGATCATCAGCTGCTGGGTCATATCATCAAGAAAGTGCAGGCGTGAGGCGTCCACTCATGACATGAAGGGATCCTCACAGTAAGTGATGTTTTTGAAGAGTGTCCTCGTTCCCAGTAGGGAATTTGTAAAATGTGGCGTACCACGTAAAGTCTCGGAGGCATTGAGCGGTAGGGCCGTCTACGGTGTCATTCATTTGGTGAAGAACATTCGATTATATCACCTCATTTAACACATTCAGGTTATTTTACGCACTTTTTGATAATTTACTCACACTTTTTATTTTTTTACCTTTTGTTGCTAATCATCGAGTTTGCAGTTCCGATTAAATTATAGTGTTTATTGTCCCCATTTTTCTGTTTTATTCTTATTTATTTCGTCCTTTTAAAATCGATTTATTTATTTTTTATTTTTTTCCACCTCTCATCAAAGGTAAGTTTGTTTTGGGCAATAATAACCACTCGCAGTTTTTTGCCCTTAAAACCGAAACAACAACAACAGCGAATAAATAAGAATCCGTTTCGTTTAATTAATAAATTAAAAAAGTACCATTTGTATTTCATTGTAAATCCCATAAATTTTCCATTCGATAGAAAATTAAGTTTTCGACAAAATGAAAAAAAGAATCATTGAAATTGGTTTTCAACTAGCTGAGATATTGCGTTTTGAAATCAGCTTTAGTTATATATTATGCTTTAAATCATTGCTTTTCATATTACTTAATTGCCTATCAACAGATATGTAAATAGTTATACCCTAATATTGTTATTTGGAAATAATAAACCATTGTGTAATAATTTGCAGCGTTTTTTTTTTGTTTTGTTTGTTTTTAATGCTAATGATACCCCACAACTATTAATTTGCTACTTCTTCACACCTTCAGCTTAATTCCTTTAAACATCTGTAATATAAACTTCATAGTTTTTCAACAAAAACACATTTCTAACAGCAGTAGGTATTTATAATTTATTAATCCTCCTAGCGTCCGCAAACGACATCATTGTATTTGGGAATAAAGGAAGGAATCTCCAATACAATCACCGAATCCTCCAGGAAGAATTAAAGTTGCTGAGTATGTAAATAAACAGCTACAACACGAAAAAAAAAAAAAAAAAAAAAAAAAAAAAGGATAAAGAGAGAAGAAGGAAGTTAGCCCTTCCTTCTTCTCTCTTTATCCTTTTTTTATTATTTTTTTTTTCGTGTTGTAGCTGTTTATAAACAGCTACAACACGAAAAAAAAAAAAAAAAAAAAAAAAAAAGGATAAAGAGAGAAGAAGGAAGGGTTAACCAAGTGATACGATTGAAGAGAAAATAATTGAAAAATGTAAGAAACTTCAAATATCTTGGTGTCAATTTAAATGAAAAAGGCTGGTTAAACGAAGAAATTTAAAAAACAAAACAAAAAAACATCAAACTATTCAGCAAATGCTTCAATTCACTGAAAACAGGCTTTTTAAGAGACAATTGAAGAATGAATGAATGAAAAATTATTTGCATTCTGGGACACCAAGTCCTGTTACAATAATACAAAAGTACATATTTGATATTCCTTTTCTGACTATACAAATCTCTATATACATAAAATGATTTTAAATAATGATAAATTTTGGTTTCCGCTAACTCCTCCTAAACCACATGACGGATTTTGATGCGGATTTCACTATTATTTAGGGCATTATCTCCTAAAGATTTATAAGCATAATACATTCCGATTTAGCTTTTCTTTAAACGAGAAAAATAAATTTTCTGTAACCAAGTCATAAAAAAGTTATCCCTGAAATATAAGTTGTAACATGGACGTATTATATAGTCTTGGAAAGAGCAAGATTTTAGAAAAGTTAATATGCAATAAAAAAAAATCGTACTAGTTAATATAAAGTAGTTGTAAGCCCATACACTTATGAAAATATTTTATTAGTAAAGAGGAAGGTTATAGTTGAATGTAAAGGATTGTGCTGTTTAGGATTCTTCCATTTAGTACGCAAGATTTAAGAAACAATATCACGTACCGAACTGTAATTAATTTGTTAAAATATATGGAAAGTTGTTTTTAATCCATTAACTAACTTTGTTAATAATTATTTCTATTTTAAGATCATTATTGAAAACAGACGTTCCTCTGAAAACTATATGCTAGGAGCATGGGAACTAAATTAAACTTTAAAAATCTATTTAGAAAAAGTTCATTCCAAATGTAAGATAATAATAAATCGGATGAAGTAGGATAATGAATAAACGTCATGTAGTAAAGATAATATTTTATTGCTAAGTGAACTTTTCTTTTAGATTAACTCAAAATCATAAAGTGATAAACTCTTAATTTGTGAAATTGTTCTTTTTTAAACATAAATGACCTTTAAACCATCTTTAAAATGTACCCGTGCGAAGCAAAGGTGGATCGCTAGTATTATAATATTATTTACAAAATGTATATACATAATAGATATCAAATTATATTACATATAATGAATTTATTTAGATGTTCAAAGGTAAAGAATTTTAAATAACAAAATTATGTGCTTAAACAGAAAAAAAAATGAATAAAGAATAAGGAGGCTAAATAATAGGCTGAATAACTTAATAAAGACACGGCAGATTGGTGTTCTAGGAGATGTATTAACAGTTGATTTTTGAAGTCAGTTAAGGATTGACGGATCATCTGTAGCAGGGTGGCTAGCATAACAACCTTCAATGCCAAAGATCAAGGGTTCAAACCCGCAGTAGGTCCTATGATGTTTTAATTGGAGTAAAATATCCTTTGTTATACAGTCCTTTGGAGGGGACACACCTGTGCGATGTCAGGTACTCGTTAAAGATCCCTATTCTAATTAAACTTGGACAGGCAACATTTATGACTCCCATTTTAGCATCGTCCAATTAGCCACAGTAGCATAAAGTGACGTTAAATAAACAAACAAAGGATTGAGATGTACGAATCGACTTAGGTGAGAAGAAGAAGACTGTATATAAAAAAAAATTCATTCAAATAATTACGTATCCTTGCGATTCCTTGATTATTACTTCAAAGCAACGAAGCCCACTTCAAGCAATGAAAATAAGATTGCTGAAGAGTGTAGAAGTTAAAACAAAGGGGTGCAGGATATGATATGATATAACAAGAGTAATATTGGTGTACAGCCGGTTGAAAATATTATAGAAGAAAATAAACGACGCTGGTTTGGCCGCATGAAAAGAAAGAAATGATAGCCAAAATACGAGGCTAGGTCGAAAGGAAAAAGTGCAAGAGAAGACTCAGAAACTATTGAGAAGGTGGCTCTAGAGAGAAAAATCATGGAGTGGAGCAGGCGTGGGCAGCTGTTTTTGGATAGGAGCTGCTTAAGGCAGGCTATGTTAAGTAAGAGTCTCTCTACTGACCAACAGTAGGGAAGGAGACGTTTAAGAAGAAGAACAATATAATATAAATTGTTTTATTGAGCTTCGTATACCAATCAACAGATCAAATACATTTTCAATATTTCATTAAGTATATTTTAAATGTATAAAATAGCCCTCATCCAATTCCCAACTAACTTAAATTACCACATAATGAAAACAAAGGATTGAAACAACAGCTGTCAGGCACAATGAAAAGTGATGTATACAAAATATATGTGTCCATCAATAAAAGCTAAAACGGCCTGTTTAAACATTTAATATTTCATTTCCCTCGTTTAATTTCTATTTCCATCCTTATATACTATCCTGCCATAAGCACACATAATTTCTAATTCATGTCATATTTCGAAAGTGGAATTGACGTATCCGATTTCAGAGTGAACTAAACGCGTTTTGTTAAACAAATATAATACATTTTTTATCATAATTTTAACTGAGCCAAGCCACAATTCTTTTAATTCATCAGTCGAGCTTTTTGATTTGATGGCAGTATATAAACTCATAAAAAACCCAGTAAGTCTTAAAAAATGTTTAAAGTTGCGATTGAAAAATAAAATATAATAATAATCATTTCAATATTAACCATGTTCTTATTTTTCTTTTTACTTTAAATTAATTTAACTGTACATGAAATATATGATCAAATGACCAAGTACCTCAATCAGGCCTGTGTGTGGAAAGTCAACCTCGAAAACGATAAATTGTTTTAAAACTAAATTTTCATATTCTAAAAGCTCATATGCCTGAGATGTTACAGCAGATTAAAAAAAAATTAGCCATATCATTTTATTAGCATCGATAAAAAACGCCTAAATAGACTTGATCAAATTTTATCAACCAATTAAATGATAAAACAGCAAATACATTTTTTAGGTAATTATTTTATGCGAACATTAGAATAGTAATATAGATGTATAATATACCGTTGGATAGCTCAAGATATATGAAAAAATGTGGTATTATAGACAAAGTTGTGAAATGTTATGTGAAGTAACGAATAGTGCATGAGCGTAAGAGGTTATTGTAAATAACAATTTTATATTGTTATTTTAATTAATCTACAACAGATATTCTCAACGAAACTGAATAAAATTTTTTAACTTTTTTCAACTCTAATTGGTTTAGTTGTTCTTTAATTGATTTTATTTGAACAACCTAGGTAAGTGAAAGTCATGAGTTGCCCGCACCAGATTTAATCACGTTATAGTAGCATTTACAAATATGTTTTATTTGTAGAATACAATAAGTGGAACTACCTATCAACACTTCAATATCATATGTAAGTTAGCAGATCTCGAGCCCATCTTCATTTCAGTCTCCTCGGCGTTTTATTGGGAACGCTTGACCGATTATTTAGAGGTTCCAAACAACTGGGTAGAGTTGATTACAAGTATAAGCGTGGGCAGAGAGTTATTACTCCCTTAAGTCTGCAACAAATGGGAAATCGAGGTCTTAATAAATTACTTTATCGGTGACCAAATAAGGAGCTGAGAGATTGGATGCTGGTGGAATGTGTACGTTTAGTAAAGCCCTAATACTTAATTATTTATGTATAAATAGGTCCAAAGATAGTGTCATTAATGAGATTTTAATAGTAGATTTAAAGTTTGGATCATTTCTATAGTAAGTGTTGAAGTAAAATGTATGAGTGTTCCGATTTTAAAACTCAAAAATCGACCCTTAAAAGCATCTTAATAAAAAATATTATCTACACAGATTTTATAATATAATTTTTTCAATGTAAATAAGAATGGATTATGTACTTTGGGTCTTTTGGCCTGACGTTGTGTACTTCAATTTTACATATATGTTATCCTTAAGGAACCAAGTTTCAAAATTAAGTTATTTTCGATTATATTATATTAAATGCTAAAATAAATAAAATATTGATGTAAATTAATAAAATAGCCAGCAGATTTCAGGGCTTATTCGTGAAATAGGGTAAAAACAGGCAAAATGGGCAACACCTATGGCCCAAACCGTTGTGACGTTGAGTCTGAAGTAGACTCAAGCTGAGAAAAATATATAAACAGGTAATGAAGCGGTTATAAATCACCTCTAGTTCATGCTTTTATTAAATCTTCCTAATTTATGGCTATTTGAAAACATTAAACTATCTTTTTATTTATGTTGGAGAAGATATTGATCCTTTATGTTTTACCTTTTTTTGCCATTAAAGAAGAAGAAGAAAGAAGAAAAAAAAACTTTATTCTGGGACTGAGTCCCCTCAGAATAACATGAAATTTAACACAGTAAAATAGTCACATCTGGCCAAGATACAAAATTAATGAGGAAAAAAATTGATTTAACATGAGAAAAAATAAAATAAATAAATAAAAATAATGATAAGAAATATAAACATTTGGTGTCAATATAATTAACTAATATTTAACGCTTTTCATAGAACTAAAAGAAAATGCACAAACAAAAAATAACAACAAATGTACAGTTATTTTAACTTACTTAAACACTTGTAAAAAATTAAAAGTATTGATTATCCTCTAACAGTCAAATTATTATTGTCAGCTAGCGTCATTATAATAATCATCAAGTGAGCAGATACTGAAAAAAAAAGGTATTTGAAAGTGAAGTGAGAGGTTGCTCGACGGATGTTTGTTGGGAAAGAATTCCAAAAAGTAGTGGAGCGGGATAGAAAGAAACGTTCATGTGCTTTAGTTCTTTGGGAAGGAACACAAAGGTCGGAATGTCGGGATCTAGTTTCTTGTGAATGGATTGATGGTTTGAACTGTAGAAGATCGTATAAATAGGGGTTTTATTATTGTTATTGTTATTCTTGAGTTTACTATTATATTTTTGTTGATTTAATAATAATAGTCCTGTGAAGTGGTTGAGCAAGAGGCGCTGGAATCTCTTGGGATCTTCCCTTGACATCCTCTTATGGTTATTAAAGCTTGATTCGGAATTTACAGGGGCAACAAGTGTTGTATATAGGTATCAATGTGGTCAATGTATTTTTTCTTTTTTTTTTTTATAATTTTTTTTTCTGTATACTTAGCACATATGGAATAAATGATTTCTTATAGCTTGAATACTTAGAGGATGACAGCTTGTAGTATTATTTTTTAATAAATAAATAATATATAATAAATTTATATATATATATATATTTATATATATATATATATATATATATATATATATATATATATATATATATATATATATATATATATATATATATATATATATATATGTAATTCTTAAAGAGAGTAGACTTTAGACGATTCTAAAATAGTAGTTTATTATTGATAACAATATACAAAAGTAGATACATACAAACAGAATGAACATATAAACAACTTACCTAAAATAGTAGAATTGAATAAAAAGTCCCTTTCTACTCTATCTAGAAGCTAACAGTCAGAGATCACATGAAACCTACCCAATCTTTAAAAACACATGTGATCTACTTTGTCACTATGATAAATGGCGACACTATCTACAACTAAATTATGATTATAATTTACACCTCCGTTGGTCGAAGACTCTTTTTCCGCAGGAAAAGAGTATGGTACCAGCTTAGAGCTATGGAAGAAATTGGCTGCCCTATGTCTCGTATTGCAGTCAACTTCATAAATAGATGATGAAACCCTACTTTTTATGGTAAAAGGTCCTTTCCTAACTTCATCCAACTTATCTCTATTCAATCTATTGCCATTCGAAACGTACACCAAATCTCCTTCCTGAAATTCATGGTCCTTCCTCGTTTGATCTACCCGCTTCTTAATTCTTTCAAAACTTATTCTTGAATTTTCAAATGCTTTCTGCCGATCTGCACTCAAATCAGTTTCACGTTTCAATTCTTCAGGAACTATTTCGGATGTCATTCCATATAACAGATAAGCGGGTGAAAATTTAGTCGTTCCGTGAGGTGTGTTGTTGTACTCCTTGACACAAGACTCAGCCACAGTGGTCCAAGACACCTCATCATCAGTCTCATTTATTCGACAACGGATTCTGTTTACCAATGTTTGATTTAACCGTTCATTCAGTCCATTGGATTGTGGGTTGTCTACTGCTGTATAGAGGAGATCAATTTTCTTGTTTTGTAGGTATGTTCTGAACTTCCTTGCATTGAACGCCCCATATTGATCAACTAGCAACATTTTTATTTTGTTTCCTTCTGCCACTGGGTTGATCAGTTTGATGAAATCAGTAACACTTTGTCCACTGGAAGTACGGATCCACGCATACCTAGAAAAATGATCTACCAGTAAGTGAAGGTATTTCTTTGTTGAGTTATTTCTAGCAAAACCACCTATTGTGTCGATGGACATGATATGATAGGGATATTCTGCTGGACCTAACTGAGAAAGGATTCCGATTGCTCTTCCCGATCTAGATTTATTTTTAGCACAGATCTCACAAGCTCTGCAAAACTGATTTATAAGTTTATCCATGTCTTTAAAATAATAGAAGGGTCTCAATTTTTCAGCTATTTGGCTGGTGCCAATATGCCCGTAAAATTGGTGGATTTTGTCAATCAAGTTGAGTCCTAATCCCATTGACACATATATTCGTTTCCTATTGTTTAGCATCTTAAAGCTAATTTTGTCATCTTTAAAAACCTTCTTCGAAGCTGCAATTTCATCTTTAATTGTTTCTTGATCATTTATGATGTCATCGATTTGAATCATGTTGATCACCTTCAAACAATCATTTTCATCTTCAAAGCTTTCTAGAACTGGGTTTCTGGATAACGCATCAGCTTCTATATTGTCCTTGCCTTCTTTATAAATGACTTTGAAGTTGTACTGAGACAGATACAACATCAAATCACCCAACGCCTCATCTGTTCGGGATTTACATTTCAAATTTATAAGCGGTTTATGATCCGATGTTACAGTAAAAGCCTTACCAATGAGATAATGTTGCCAATAAACAATTGCTTCTTTTATTGCTAGGCATTCCAAATACATTATCTCTTTCTTCATTTGACCAGGGGTCAATTTCTTAGAAAAATAACCAACCGGATGTAGGATACCATCTGCTTGTGGCTGCTTCAGAACTGCACCCAGACCCGTACGGCTTGCATCAACTTCGATAACTATATCTTTTTCATGGTCATAGATTGCTAAGACTGGTGCTGTACATAGATATAACTTTAATTCTTGAAAACACGATTCACATTTATCAGACCATGTAAATTTTTCGTCTTTCTTCAAAAGATTATGTAATGGGGCTAATCTCTCTGTACAATGATCGATGAATTTTCGATAAAAATTAATTTTCCCCAGCAGTTGACGAACCATTTTTCTTGTCGTAGGACGTTGAAATTCTTTTATTGCAATCAAATTATCATTAATCGGACGAACCTTGCCATATTCTATTACATGGCCTAAGTATTTGACTGAACGCATAGCGAAACCACATTTCACTAGCTTTAATTTAAGCCCTTCTTTCTTAACTGCTTCAAGGACTAAGCCCAAATGTTTCAGATGTTCTTCATAAGATTGTGAAAAAATCAAAATGTCATCAATGTAATTTACACAAAAACTACTTAAACTGTGTTTACGTAAAATACCTGCCAAAAATTCGTTGAAAGATAGCTGGTGAATTTTTAAAACCAAACGGTAGGACTTTCCATTACCAATGGCCTTTTTGCGTTATAAATGCTGTCTTTTTCCGATCTTTCATTCGAAGAGGTATAGACCAAAAAGCCGAGTTGATATCTAAAGCAGTAAACCAGCTGCAGTCACCGACATTCACTACTAGATCATCGATTCTGGGAAATGGTTGGGGCTCAGGCACTACTAACTTGTTTAGTTCGCGAAAATCAACACATAGCCGCGTTCTTTTCCCATCTTCTTTCTTGAATGCTAATGTTACAGGTGATGCAAAAGGTGAACTCGATTCTTCAATCAAATCATTTTCTAATAATTTGGAAATTTGTGAGTCGATTTCCTCTTGATCAGGGTAAGAACATCTATATGGTTTCCGTGAAATATATCTGTCCTCTTTCAATTTAATGTGAGCTTCGCTATCTCCAACTATACCCACGTCAAACTTATTATTGGCAAAACACCTTTCGTATTCATTTAACATCTTCATAATGTCATGCTTTTTATTTTCATCCAAATATTCTAAATTTACTTCTAAGGAATTCTTATCATTTCCGAACGATTTAAATATTGATTTATCATCTCTGGTTACAACTTTCGAAGAATCCTTGTCAATTCTCGCGCTTTTCACTTCGATTATGCTGTCCTTTGTTTTCTGTTTAATTCTTAGATTTTCATCTTGTATAAGTTTAAACTTCTTTATAGCATCTAAACCAAGTAATAAATCGTAATTGAAATTACTATTTTTAACAACATATAGGTTAAGTGTATCTTCTATTTCCCCTATTTTTAAACGAAGGCTAGCCCGGCTTTTGCAAAAATTCACATCACTGATAGTTTTCAAAATACTTCTATTAGAGAGCAATTTCGATTTCAATAAACGAACAAGCTTTTCATTAACTAATGAACAAGTAGAACCGTTATCATAAACAGCTGTCACTACTTTATTTCTGTCCACTTCTACGTTAATCTTGATTAATGTACATGGTGTGAGCTTTTCCGGGCCATTTAGTTTTTTGAACTCTCTTCATTTTGAATTTCAATTCCCGAAAGATCAATTTTCAAACCGTCATCCAGTTCCGTCATATTAACTACATTTTTATTTTGATACGGTTTATTTCCGCATACTGACGTTGGATGAAAACGATTTTTAAAACCAAGTTCCTCGCATATGGTGCATGGTCTTCTCTCCATAGCATTTACTTTTTCCATTTTTCTTTTCACCATGTCAGTCTTCTTCGTCTCTACATTTTGTTTTTTTTCCAATATTTTCTTCATCACGTAAGAATCATTAAAATTTTTCATTTCTCTCAAAATATCATTTACTGTCTCTATATTATCTCTATTAAGCCTATCCTGAACATCTAGGGGTAAATTATACACTATTTGATATATTCTATAGATTTCGGGCATATCTTTGTCTGCTTCCAAAAGCAAACGTTCTTTCTTGAGAACATAATCGATCAGCGAACCGAACATATACTTGTAATTGAATGCTGTGCGAATCGCCGTCCAACCCTTTCTGCCATAAACTAATAAAAATGAGTTTTTCCAAACTTCCCAATCAGCTATTGGTAATTTAATTAAACTTGAACCGTACCATTCTTTTGCATTGCCATCCATAAACAACTTTAAAGCTTCTACCCTGGTGGAACTATCAAATATCTTAAATCTGATACATTCCTTCTCAAAAGAGGTTATCCAATTTAAAGCTTCTTGCTTTCCATTAAACTTGCTTAAAAGAAATTTGTGTTCTATTTCACTTAAAGTTACTGCATAAGTAGTTGAAATACGGTCCTCTAATTCCTTAATACGTTTCATCAAAAAAACCTCGTTGGCCGTTTTTGTTTCTCCTAATGCAATATTCATAGCACTAGCTTCATCTACATTATATTCTTCTAAATAGTGATCACTAATTCTGAAGTTATCATCTTCATCTAAATATTTATTTTTCAATTCCGGTTTAAAAGCAATAGCAACTTTTCTATAACCTCCTAATTTAGTAATAGAATTTTTCATACTCACAATTGTTTTACTTGCTAATAGTTCTTTGTGCAAGTCCAAATCCTTTAACTGCTCTGGTAAACTGTACCATACAACGTTGTCCACAGACAGAGCAGTTAACTCATACGTTGCTTCTCCTCTCTTGACAATATGGACATGAAGTTTCTTTTGGTTTGGTTTTTGTTTTATTTATTGGCACAAAACATCTTGGTCATCAGTGCCAGATACACTCAGTATAAGATACACTTAGATATATAATACCTAACTCACTATAAGATACACGTTTTTTAAAAACAGACAATTATGGCTTTAGTTGAAATATTAAATAATAATATTAATTAAAATAAATAATGAACCAATATAACAAATGATAATAATACACTAAATAATAATACACTAAAACAAATAATAATAATACAAAATGAACGAATACATTATGAACAAATAATAATACATAATAGACAATAATCATTTACATAATAAGTAATACATCCATAATACATGAATACATACATACAGATAATACATAATTTACAAATAATACACTCATAGATAGTGCCGGATACGCTCATTTTAGAAAATTAATTTAGACAAACTTTTTTTTTTTTTTTTTTTTTTTTCAATATTAAATAATAATATTGATTAAAACAGATAATAAGAATAAGAATAATCTATAATAAAAAATAAATACGACAACGTTAGTAAAAAATAAACATATATCAAGTTATATTAGTCTAGTGTAGAAGGGACATTCCTCGAACACATGGGTAATTGTTAGGATTTCCCTACAATGCTGACATCTTGGGGGCAACTCTTTACATATTAAATGCCCATGTGTTAACCTTGTGTGCCCTATTCTCAAGCGGGCCAAGACCACCTCCTCCCTGCGGTTGCTGCGACTTGAGGTTTTCCAATACTTTACTTCTTTCTTAATGGTTTTCAATTTGCTTGGATAACTGTTTTTCCATGCTTCGTCCCATTTCTTCCATAAATTTTCTATAAGAGGGCGTGCTAGCTCTGATGGTGTGAGCAGTGCCCTACCACGACCAGGGAGAGTGAGAGCCTCTTTAGCAGCCTTATCTGCCATTTCATTCCCTCTTATCCCCATGTGACCTGGTATCCACACATAATTGATTATTTTCCCATTTTCAGCCATTACTTTGGTTAATTCCAGGATTCTTAAAATTCCTGGATGACTGGAATGCATATTCTGTAGTGCTTTTAGAGCGCTCAATGAATCTGAGGCTATGGTGAAGTTCTCTATTGGGAGTGTTCTGGAATAATAAAGGGCCATTGCGATCGCATTCACTTCAGCTGTATATACGGAACAATATTGATGTAGTTTCGACTTGTAGGTGCATTTTAATGCGACGAAAGCTGAGCCAGTGGATGAGTCTGATTTAGAACCATCTGTGAAAATTAAGTTGTGGCTGGGCAATGCGCTGATTATCTTCTCAAAGCGGTCTTTAAAATTTATTAATTTGGAATTTTGTTTACTATATTTAGCCAACTCAAGATATACATGGGGTTTCAGAAATGTCCATGGTGGTGTTTTGTTTTCTATGGATGTTATATTGATTAATTTTAACTCGTTAACAACGGACGACATTCTTTCTGCTAATGGTAAGGTTGGGTTGGTCTTTAGTTGAAATTTCGCCGAATATTTGGATTTAAAGATGTATACGTGAGCAGGGTGAGTAGCTTGTGTGATTAATTTTGTGATATAGTTTATGGCCAATTTATCGCGTCGGTAGGATAGTGGTGATAAGCCAGATTCTGCACAAAGACTTTGAGAAGGGCTGGTCCTGAAAGCTCCTGTAGCAATTCGTATGCCTGCATGGTGTACTACATCGAGTTTAGCCAGATTGTCCCTTTTTGCCGAGCCAAAGACAAAGCAGCCATACTCCATCTTTGTACATATTATTGATAAGTATATCTTGAGTAAAGTGATGCGATCTGCACCCCAACTTGTTCCAGTTAAGACTTTAAGTATATTAAGTTTTTTTAAACATTTTTCTTTCAGAGATTTTATGTGATTTTCCCACGTAAGGCGTCTATCAAATTCCAATCCCAAGAATCTACAACTATTTACGTAGGGTAAAGGGACGTTGTTAAGTAGGAGGTCTGGTAGGTCGGGGAGATTTCTTCTTCTACTGAAATACAAACATTTTGTTTTAGCTTCCGAAAACTTCAGTCCAGAGTTTTGTGACCACTCGTTTAATCGGTTTAATGAAGTTTGTAACTTATCTGTTATCGATAGCAAATCTTTGGATCGACAGAAGATTGCCAGATCGTCTACAAACAGCATTGGTTTGACTCCACGAGGTAAATTGGTGGCCAGGTCACTGATTGCGAGAATGAAAAGCGTTGTGCTAAGAACGCAACCTTGTGGGACACCATTTCTTTGTTCATGTGGCATGGACAGCGAATTCCCTACTCGAACTTTGAAATAGCGATGGCTAAGAAATTTACAAATGAAGTTTGGCATGTTACCTCGGAATCCTAGCGACATTAACTTTTTCAGGATTAAATTAATATTGGTTTTGTCGAATGCCTTGTGCATGTCAAAGAAAATAGCGATGGCTTGTTCATCCTGAATAAATGTGTATTGGAGTTCCGCCTCCATTTGAACTAAATGATCCATTGTGGATCTACCTTTACGGAATCCACACTGAAAATTTTGTATGTAATTATTGTTTTCCAGGATCCAGGTAAGTCTTTTATTTACCATTCGTTCAATAACTTTGCACAAGCAGCTGGTTAAGAAAATTGGCCTGTAGCTTGTAGGGTATCTCTTATCTTGACCATTTTTCAAAATTGGAATCACCTCTGATTGGCGCCAGACGTCAGGAAAATCGGCAGTCTCCCAAATATGATTATAATAATTTAGTAGCCAGGTTAATGTGTTGTTCGGAAGGTGTTGAATCATGGAGTAGTTGATATTATCAGGGCCTGGTGAAGAACCCTTAACACTCTTTAACACAGTCTGAAGTTCCCACATCGTGAATGGCGTATTGTAGACCAAATTCGTATCTGAGGTTGAGAAGTCGAGATTCTCTGCACGCCCGCTAGCTGTCGGCTCATTATATATTTCTGAATAATAATCAGCAAAACTATTTCCTACTACTTCGGGATCGTCACACAATTTCTCATTTATTAATAATGTGTATACCGTTGGAGAACCTATTCCTTTGATCTTCCTAATTTTATTCCAAATTATATTAGCCGGAGTTGAAGAATTGATAGATTCTACAAAAGATTTCCATGAGTCCCTTTTATTACAGTTCAATGTTCTTCTACATATTGATCTTTGCTTTTTATATTCGATAAGGTTTGCAGGACTCATATTTTTTCTAAATTTATAAAAAGCTTTTCTGCGATTTTTTATTGCTTGTTTGCACTCTTTATTGAACCAAGGGACAGATGGTCGTTTGGAAAATCCTTTGGTTTTGGGTATGGAAGCTTCAGCGGCCAAGAGAATGACTTCTGTTATGGCTTGGCATCCTCTATAAATGTCCAGATTATGTGCTGATTCTAGAGGGGAGCTTACTAAAGACGAAAATCTTGGCCAATCAGCTTTTTCAATTACCCATCTTGGTTTCCTTTTGGATGTATAAAATGTGTTTGACAGTTTCAATTGTATAGGAAAGTGGTCGCTACCATAAAGTTCCGGTAGTACTGTCCAGTCTATGGTGTGGTATAGAGATGGGCTGCATAGAGAGAGATAAATTGCTGAAAAGGTGCCATAAGTGGAACTCAAGAAGGTTGGATCTCCTGTGTTTAAAGTTAGAAGATTGGTTGAATTTATAAACCTTTCGATCATTCGACCTCGTCCATTCATATCTTTACATCCCCAAAGTGGATTATGGCCGTTGAAGTCGCCAGTATAGATGACTGGTTTAGGAAGCTGTTGGTGGATATTGATAAGATGTTCCATCTTTATTGCATTGTCTTGAGGAAGATATACATTACAAACCGTAAAACTAATGCCTAAGTGAATTCTGGCTGCTACAACTTGAAGAGGTGAATCTATTTCTATTTGTTGTGAATACACCGTTTTTTTAATAGCGAGAGCAACTCCCCTAAAAGCGCGTTCACTGTTATCATTGTCCTTTCTTAAAATTTCGAAGCCTTTTATCAAAAATATGTCTGAAGGTTTTAAGTGAGTTTCTTGGAGGCTTATACAGACCGGGTCCATGTCTCTGAGTAATATTTTTTTTTAAAGAAGAGGTAGAGTACGTTTATTAACGTTTAATAACTGGATCTTATCATTGACATTGTTTATTCTTGTTTTCTTTGGACTTCGGTTGATCCTTCTTATTCATTTTCTTGTATATTACTTTTTTATACTGTTGGTCGTCAACTTTATCCTCACACGAAATGTTTTCTGAGGTATCTTCATCAGACGTTGTTGAAGTGGAGGCTGTGGATGTTGTTGATTGAGCAATAGGAGGCTGAAAGGAAGATGAAAGTATTCTTTCCGTCCTTGTTACACTTCTAGTTCGAACAGGCAGATGATTGGGAGTGAGCGCAAGATGGTTAACAGAGGTGATAGGAGTTGCCAGATTTGGCAGGGAGTTGACAGAAGAGGGGGATGGGTAGGGTGTAGGAAGAGGTGCAGGGGACAGGGTAGAGGCAATGGTATTATCCATTCTGATTTCTGATTCCGTAATATGCATTACTGCCGTTTGGGTACTATCCTCAGTTGACATTTCGAGCGTTTCTCCAGATGAAGATAAAAGGTTAACCTGAGTTCCTATTTCTTTTGTTTCGACGGGTTTAGTGTTTTTCTTAGCGGATTCTGCAAAAGATATGTTAGAACGGGTTGGATTTCTTTGTTTATAAATGTTTTTTGCTTCGTTAAATGATATTTTTAGAGAAAATTTAATATTTTTGATCTCCTTATGTAACAGAAATTCCCGGCAATTACGATTTAGCGCATTGTGCGGGCCTCCACAATTTACACATTTTGGATCCAAGCCACACCTTACATTTTCTCCATGTTTGGCCTGTCCGCACTGAATGCATACGGCTGCTTTTTTGCATAGTGCTGTTGGATGAGAAAAGCCGAGACATTTGAAGCATCGTGTCGGATTAGGGATGTATGGCTGGACCTTGATCGTTTCATATCCGATCTTTATATTATCTGGTAGATTAGGCGTTGGGAATGTGATAATGTATGAGTTAGTATTTATTTCTGTTCCGCCTTTTTTAATTTTAATTCGAACAATGTTTTTTATCACTGAACCTAATTCTTGCATTATTTCTTCTATTTCAAGGTATTGGAAATCGAAGCATCTGATGACGCCTTTAGAATAATTTAAGGTTTTATGGGGGACGACTTGTATCGGAAATTGTCCTCCAAAATCCATGCATTGTAGTAAAACTTCGGATTGTTGTCGTCTTGCTGTTTCTACCAATAGTGTCCCGTCTCTTAATTTCTTGACTTTTTTCACATCTCCA
Organism: Piezodorus guildinii; assembly: GCA_023052935.1. Lineage (NCBI taxonomy): Eukaryota > Metazoa > Arthropoda > Insecta > Hemiptera > Pentatomidae > Piezodorus > Piezodorus guildinii. The sequence continues at coordinate 63,017 of JAJSOM010000022.1, forward strand.
ACTAATCCTGAGATGAATTTGTTAATAAAAAAAGGGGAGATCTTCCGGAAGCTCTCTTGGTCTGTTCTTTTGATTATTAAGTATGTAGGGATAATTTGAATGTTAGATTGGGCAATGATTTTTTCGGTTGAATTTTTAACTCGGGGTCGAGAACGTTTAATGGTGCTAATGGGGTCAGGCGATTGGTCTCCCATTTTAATAATTTATTGCAATAAGAAACTCAGGAACGACTGACTAATTTTATAACTGAATATAAAAAACTAACGTAACTTAAAAATGACCATTGACCTAAGTTGATAATATAGAGTAGCGATCACAATATATGTATAGTATAAATTAATAAAATGCAAAGAATCAACAATAATTATTTAAACTAAACTAAACAAACAATAATTATTAAAGATTAACTAGACAATAATTATTTAAACTAGACAAGTAAATTAAATTAATCCATGAAAGTACTTAGAGACTAAGATTAAGTTGGATTGATTTAGAGCAGAAGCAGTTAAATTCAAGAAAAAACACTAGAAGGTAATAAATATATCAATACTAACTAAATAAATACTAATACTAAATACATCTATAAATAAAATGTAAAGTCAGATATAATATGAACTTGAGACAGAAAAGAAAATTAACTTAATTAAAGTAACAAATTTAACTTTAGTTGATATAAACAAATAAAAAAAAGTAATCAAACTGTAAGCATAGTAATAATAAAACAAGAAGTAAGTTCTATAGAAATTTTCAATAATAACAATCCAAAAGGGCTTATCTGGAGCAGGATAGCATCCGCTGTCGGCGCGGCTTCTGAAGATTGTTGTCCCACTATCAAAGATGCCGATACTTCAAAGACAACACACCGCGATGTGAACGCTACGGAAGCTGACTCAAGACTGAAGTTTCTTACTTGAAGCCATAGTTGAGTAGACTTTTATTCAATTTGTAATTCTTAAAGAGAGTAGACTTTAGACGATTCTAAAATAGTAGTTTATTATTGATAACAATATACAAAAGTAGATACATACAAACAGAATGAACATATAAACAACTTACCTAAAATAGTAGAATTGAATAAAAAGTCCCTTTCTACTCTATCTAGAAGCTAACAGTCAGAGATCACATGAAACCTACCCAATCTTTAAAAACACTGGGATCTACTTTGTCACTATGGCGACACTATCTACAACTAAATTATGATTATAATTTACATATATATATATATGTATGTATATATATATATATATATATATATATATATATATATATATATATATATATATATATATATATGCTATTTAAAAAATACTAATAGTATTCTTAATAGTATTGTTATTTATATTGATGGAAACAAGAGTTTTGTTCCTTGATTTTGACTTAAGAACTTTTACTCTTAATTCAGCTGTTTTTTTTTTTTTTCGTTAGAACTAACATTTTACAGTTTTATTTACGTTGAAAAGTAGAAACACCATCCGGGATCACTTGTAGCTGGGTGGCTTAGCGCCGATTAGCCATAGTAGCATAAAGTGACGTTAAACAAATAAACAAACAGAACACCATACACACGTGCCAAGATGACATCATCCACACTCCCTGAATAAGAAACACGTGTCGTGAGTTAATTGATAACTAGGAGGCGGTGCACTCATAAAATCGTACACTAATGAGTACTTAAGCTGACTAGCTCTTTGGGTTTAATTGACCAATTAGTCATTTAGGAGTTGGGTCATTGTCCTAATGCCTATCCCATTTAGGTGTCATGCTATGCGTGTTGACGGCTTCTTAAACGAAACCCTAAACGCGCGGATATTGTTCTGAAATTTATGATGATAGTTCGGGTATGGCCTTCGTTTTGAACCCAGTCATTATCCCAGTGAGGATTGCTTTTAGCAGTAATTTACTATATTGATTGATCTACAATTTCGATGGGCCGTACAGCGTTAATGATCACGTCTAATGCCATCGTCAACAGAAATGATTGAATACAATTTGAACCTGATGGTTCCAAGACTAAATTTCTCTATACATACACAATCAGAGGGATGTGAAATAGCTCTGGCTTTTCAGTGGATAAATGGGGTAAAAAAAAATAATAAAAAGGATTTTTTTGTAACTAAATATTTGTATTATTATTTCTTTAATATAATAAACAATTAATACTCAAACTATAGTCCATTGTGACCTACCGTAATAAGCTATTTGCTAACCAATTGTCCGATCCCAAGGTGATACCGTACCATTCTCTTGGACCGCAATTTCAACTTAGAATATCAATTTTTCCCTTGAAGACAATATTCTATGGATTAAAATAAAAGTAACCGATGGTGCGAGGACTGGAATATATGGTGGATGAGACAGGAGTTCGAACACATTGAGGTTCCTTAAACTTTTCTTTGGTTAGGGGTGAACTGAGAGGATGAACATTAACATGTTGGAATAAGTATCTTTTTCGGTTGCAGGATAACGCTCCGACAACTTCGGGTATAAGATAATTAACTCATTAAATTTAATGTTTAAAAAAAAAAATATATATATATATATATTTATTGACATATATTAGAATTTGTTTCTAAATGAACAGTACTAATAGTGATATGAGACCATTCGTACAATATATACAGAAAAAAATTACAAAGTCAAATTACATAAAACATAATATATATCCAAAAAACAAAACAAAACAACAACCTATAATTGAGATAATTACAAAGTGAGAAATAAATTAACATCATACGCACAATCATAACTATATAGAATATTTACAATCTGCTAAATAAACCCTAGACTGGGCTTTTTCCTCTCCTTGTAGAGAGAAAAGTGGAATCCAAGAAATTCCAGCGCCTCTCAGCCGCTTCACTATTGTGACCCAGTGAAGGCGGCTGAGCTAGGGCGCAATATTCAATATAAAATTAATAAAAATATGTCTCGGTTCAAGCCTAAATAAAAATCGTTTTATATTAAAACAACTTAAGAAATAAGGTGGGTTATTACATTTCTTTTAAGAATACTATTTTAATCAATAACTGTTATCAATTATTGTTTATCTTACAAGGTGAAGATATATTTTTACTTTCACTTACTATATATAGTAAGGGGAAGTATTGTGATCGTGAAAATTTTCTAATTCCAGTTTTCAACGGAAATACATGTTTTAGGGTCCCCTGAGTCCAAATAACCAAGTCCCGCAAGTGTGTGTGTGTGTGTGTGGTAACTCCCGGGCGGAAACGGTAAGTCCTATGAAACTGAAATTTCATATTTAAGATAACTATACGCCCGAGAAGTGACAAAACTTTTTTCATCAAAATGAGCCTACCAGAAGAGGCACTTTATACCATGCATTTTGCACCTTTTTTCGATTTTCTCAAAAACGGTTCCTACGATTTTGATTAAACTCGCTATATCGATGTAAAATTTAATGGGCTTTAATATAATGTAGGTTTTATTTAGATAAAAATGGTCTGACAGGACTTAAATGCCGATATTTTAAATTTTCTTCCCCTAAAGTGCCTTTAATTTTATAAATTCAATAATAATAACTAGATTATCTTGTTAACGCTAATGAAAAATAGGTAAATATATAAATTGAATAAATTCGATACCCAACTAAAGGAGAAAACAGAAAAAATATTTTTTAAATGCAATTTTTTCGTTTTTGAACATAAGAGCAGTAATATACATGTATGATATACCGTTGGAAAGCTAAAGATTTTAGAAAAAATGTCATCTCATACACAAGCTTATAGAAATTAATAGAGAGTGATGAGAAGAAGATAAAACTAACTGATTATTTTAGATAATAATATAATAGATTTTTTAATAAAACACATGTTTCTATATAAATTCAATTTGATTAATTCCTTAATAGTTTCACGTATTTTTATCTCTAACTGTATTTGAAAATTTTTTCATTGATTTTAAAAATCGAGGTAAGTGAAAGTCGTGTGTTGCCCGCACCAGATTTTTTTAATATCCCTTCCTTATCTCACTCTCATGCACCTTGGTAAAAATTGTATTTAGTTGTCGAGGCGCTAGCCTGCAAGCTCGGGTATAATCTCTCCATTCGATTTAAGAATTCATATAGCATCCATTTGGAACACCTTCGAAATTAAAAAAAAAAATAATTAAAACGAATTTTATTTCAAATTGCTTCTTTGCAGCAACTGAAAAAGACGTTTTACCGCGATTTAACCATTGCGGGTATCCGGATTACGTTAGTAAACCCAATTTTCATCACACGTGACAATCTTCTTGTAAAATCTCATAACAGAACGGTTTTTCAGTAAATTTTCACAAATTTGTAACCTATAGACTGATTCATGAGGAATGAGTTCGTGAGAAACCAGTTTATTTATAAAGTGTAAAAATTAGTTCTGTTCATCATTGATTACAGTGATTCCTTGATTAGGATAAATTTTAGGAAACTATGTAAGACCAACCTAAGCAATGTATCACCAATATATATTAACAATTTAAAACGAACTAAATACGAATTTATTATGAAGGTGTATGAAATTCAGAAGAGGGAGGGATATAAAAAAAAAACGGTGTCAAATATATGTTCTCCTTACAATGTAATAAATAATTCCTTACAGCTATTGATTAAAATGAGTGTTAAAAGAAAAGTAATTAGCAACCTTATTTCTTTCCTTGTTTTAATATAAAAACGATTTATATTTAGGCTTCAACTAAGTAATTCATAATTAGGCATATTTATATTAATTATACTTTAAAATTAATGAGTTACGTATATATAAATTAATAATTATGCATTTATTCCCTCTGAGCTCACAATTACTCTAACTATAGACGGAATGAATAAACTTTTAGGGAATTATAATTTAAATGTCACGAGTAATTAAAGTATTCAATTTAGCTTAAATCGGAAAAGTTCATTTAGTATAAATAAACGATTCGAGTTTCAATCAACTCTATAATTAAAATAAATTTTGACCTAAATATATATTTCTTTTGCTGATAATTTTGTGAAAACAATGGATTTACTTTAGCGACAATTATCTGTTATCAGTATCTATGTTTATTTGAGATAGAGATTTATCATTTTTATAAAATATCAGATATTTTATTAGGGAGAAATAAGACTTATATAAAGGTAAGCGCTCAGATTTTATGAATAGCCGCACTACGATATCCACTTAAGCATGGCATATAAAGTAGAAATCAATTTAGGTCAAACGATTTAAAGCTATAAATGAACCACAAATGACACCGGAAAACTATGACCTTTCTCGGTCCTTAAATGTCATTCTTACATTGTTGTGACAGGGAGGCAATTTCTTAGACAAATCATATAATTTCTTTGGCTATTTTAATTATACCCATCACATTTTGTGGAAGGTTTCTCATTCTCATCCTACAAGACGAACACAGGAAGTTGGGGTTCTTAAAAGGATGGTTTCAATCACTAGGAAAAAAATATACGTTATATAATTACCTCAAGGATTCCACCTTCGCCTTCTGTTATTAAATTTATTTATGAATGATGTCCAAAAAAATATTTTTTTTGTCGACGACACTGCAATTCTAACATCTTCACTTCGAATATCCACTATAACGAAAAGACCAAAAGAATCCTTCTTTAAAACCGCGAAATATCTGAGTCAGTGGGATTAAAAACCAACACGGAAAAAACAGAAACAAAGGTATTTACAAAACGCAGTCCCAATCTACCCTCTAGTATACAACTCAATGACGTATTAATAGCCATTTCAAAACACGTTAAATATTTAATAGTCATCCTGGACTGTAAAATAATTTTAAAACATCACCTTGACAATAAAATAAATAGTGCCCGTAAATTATTATTTAAAATGTATCCCTACTGTAATAAAAATTCAAAATTATCACCAAAAAAACAAGCTGATATTATATAAAACTGTTATCAGGCCTATAATTACATATGCATGCCCAGTCTGGAGTCTTGCAAGAAAAACACATAGAAAAAAATGGCAAGTATTAAAAAATAGATGTCTACCAATCATTAATAATTATCCGACATACCCGAAAATAACTACCATACAGAAAGAACTGAATATCCCAAAAATACAAGAATCTACACACTAACAAAAACTATAATTTTTCACGAAATTGCAACTGGTTGACGATATCCTTATTAAACAAATTAGTAATTATACTAAATTATCAACTAATAAATATAGACATAAGAGATCTAAACATACACGTATATTGTTATAAATATTCTAAATTACTTCTTCTTCTTTTGCTTCTCCCTGTTGTGCCGTATCAGCGTAGGGGAGCGTTCAGCCACCGGCTCCAATCCTCTCTATTCCCAGCTAGGTTCCTGGCCTGGCGGAGATCTTTCCCTCTTCCTCTGCAAAGCCTGTCCACGTACTCCAGGTAGGACATCCTTGGTCGCCCCCGAGGCCTTCTCCCATCTGGCACGTAATCCATAGTTTTTAGAGGATCTCTGTGATCCTCCATTCTAATAACGTGGCCGAACCACTTCAGCTGGCGGGTTTGTAGAATTTCCTTTAATGGCGCAACCTCCAGTTCCTGGCGTATCCGCTCATTCCTGACACGATCTCTTCTTGTCTTTCCGACTATTCTTCGCAGGAACTTCATTTCAGCAGCTGTGACTCTGCTCTCCTGCCTGTCCGTCAATATCCAGCTTTCAGCTCCATATAGTAGTATAGGCAAATATACTGACTTGAAGATATGGAGCTTAACACCTCTACCCACCTCTCGCTTCCCTACTACAGTATTGCATATCTGATAGTAGACTGCATTTGCCTTCATGATTATATTTGATATTTCAGAGTCTACTTTCCCAGATTTTTCTATTACTGTGCCGAGGTAGGTGAAATCCGTAACCACTTCCATTTCCTCTCCGTTACAGTATATATGGACATCTTCCGCTTGCCTTCCCACTTGTAGAATCTTGCTTTTGCTGGTATTGATTTTCATTCCCTTTCGGCTAAGCTCTTCATGCCATTCAGTCACCGCTTGCTGTAATTTATCTACGTTGTCCGCCACAAGAACAATGTCGTCCGCGTAGAGGAGAAGTTGAATCACTACTGGGCGAAGGTTTCTACGGCCCAGGAAGGTCCTCTCCGTTCTTCTTTTACATATGGTGGCCACTTCATCCATGTAGAGCAAGAATAACAAAGGGCTTAAACAGTCCCCTTGTTTGACCCCCCTTGCTATGCTAAAGACATCCGACTCCTGTCCGTTCAGCCTTACTACTCCTTTTGGTTCTTGATATATAGATTTAATGGCTTCCGCCACGCTCCTTGGGACATTCTTAACTCTGAGAGCCTCCCATATTTCATTTCTTGGAACGGAGTCAAACGCTGCTTTGAGGTCAAGGAAGGCGAGATACATACTTCTGTCTCTATCCCAAGATTTCTGGAGAACATTTCGCAAAGAGAAAATGTGGTCCTGGGTTTGCCGTCTTGGTCTGAACCCGGCTTGTTCTTCTCCGATTAGGTGCTCCACTAGGGGTCTTACCCTTCCCTCCAGAATAGCCGTATAAAGTTTGTAGACTGTTGGTGATAGGCATATAGGGCGATAATTAGAGCATTCTGCCTGGGACCCTTTCTTGTGTATCGGAATGATAACGTTGTATTCCCATTCCGTAGGGATCCTCTTCTCATCCCAAGCTTTTTGGAAAAGAACTTGTAGGGCTCTGACTAACTCTGGGCCTCCGGCCTTGATATATTCTGCCACTATGTTGTCTCGACCCGGTGCTTTTCCTGTCTTCATTCTCGATATTGCCAATTCAATTTCCTCCTCATCTATCACGTCATTAAAATCAGCCTCATTCCACGGTTCTTCCTGGTTCACTGGATAGGTATTATCTGCCCGAAATTGCTTCTCGTAATGTTTGCACCAAGCATCCAGAATAGCCTTATCCTCCGTGATCACTCTCCCATGCTCATTCTTTATATTTCTTATTGGCTTACTTTTTTGGCCTCTTAAAGCTTTAATCTTCTTCCAAAACTGCTTGATGTTATCTCCATGGTCTTGGTTCAGCTTTTCTCCAAATTCTTCCCATGACTTCTGTTTAGCTCTTCTCACTTCTTCCTTCGTTCTGTTGCGGACCCCTACATATACCTGCCATTTCTCTGGTGTTTTATTTTTGCAGTAGTCCTTCCATGCAATTTTCTTTTCTTTGATTTGTGCCCTAAGCTCTTCAGTCCACCAAGAAGTTCGCTTGCCCTTTGTGGATATTCTTTTTACTCCGCACGCTAGAGATGCTGCCTGCAGTATACTATCTTTTATGTGACTCCACAAGATATCTAGGGTAGCATCCGCGTTTAATTCTTGAAGCCTTCTTTTCAATTCTTCCCTGTATTCTTCACCCTTTTGGGGGTCCTGCAGCTTCTTTACTTCAATCCTTTCATAGGATTTCGGCTTCACTTTACGTTCCCTCAGTACCCGGGTTTCAGCCACCAAAAGCATATGGTCACTTCCTATCTCAGCCCCTCTAATTACCTTCACATCCGTGAAACACCTCCTGATGTCACGACTATAGATAAAATAGTCTATGACACTATTGGCGTTTCTCTCCGCAGCAGAAAAGGTAATTTTATGCACCTTCTTATGGGGATAGAAGGAGTTTCCTAGCAGCAGATCATTCTCAATGCAGAAATCTATTAAGCGCTGGCCACTTTCATTCTTGATGCTCTCTCCACCATGCAGGCCCATCACTCCATGTGCCCTAATGTGTTCATTTCCTGTTCTCGCATTTAGATCTCCCATTATCAATATGCTTCTGTTGTTACCCCTTGCTTTAACGGTAGCTCGCTCCAAATCACTGTAGAACTGTTCTTTCTCGAGGACATCAGAGTCATTTGTAGGGGCATAAACTTGGATAAGAGCCCAGTCTCCAATACGCAGGTTTATATTTGCAACTATGATGCGAGGGCTAACTGGCTCCCATTCGACAACCTTCTTGAAAAGCTCATCTTTCATTATGATGCCCACACCTTCTACAGCTCTGTTTCCCGGTGGAACTCCTGAGTAAACCAAAGTGTGCCCTCGGTCCATCCTGTACTCGCCAGAGCCCTTTCTCTTTACCTCACTCAGACCAAGAATATCCAGCCTGTATGCCACCATTTCCTCTATAATTTCGACTTCTTTGCCGGTGAGTGATCTCACATTCCATGTTCCTAATCGTATGTCCTTATCCGTGCCGGGTCGTTTCCTTTTAGACTGTCCAGTTCCGAGGCTGTTCACTATGTTTCTTTGAATCAGTTATACTCCCAAGCGGGTGATTGGCCCAGCTCTTCTAAATTACTAAACCTTATATTATGTTTTTGATATATGTAATTTTATTTCTGTTTGTCTATTTTATTTTATTTTCCATTTGATTTATCTTATTTTTTTTCTTTATTTTTTTAGTTGGGTTTTTTAAATGTTTACCAACAATAAAAACAATTGATGTACAAAATACATTTTAATAAATAAGTAGTGCATTGTAATGGAGTTCCAACCAATGTTTAAGAACTGTGCAGATTTATTCTATGCAAATAAAGATTGATGTTATATAAAACAAAAAGTTATATCATTATTTTTTTAGTTTTATTTATAAAAGTAGTCTTCAAGTATTCATTTTATTCATCATTAGGCATTCATAAATTCTCTATTCATATAACTTAGACGCAGATGCGGGGTAGGCTATACAGTACTTCCAAAAGTGAAATGTTGTGAGGGTTAGCATTCCTAAAGAAGGTCAACGGTCGGACGCACCTGAACTTTTTATTGGATAGTCTTTTTATTTTATTTTTTTATCCTTACTAGCAGGTATACATATGTTTATTTATACTGTTTTACGCTACTTTTTTCAGTAAAAATACATTTTTTTCCTCTTACATTGCAGAAAAAAAAAATATTTTACGCAAATTAATCTACATTAAACAAAGAGTAAATCACTTAAACTTTTCTAATGTATTAGTTATTTTATGCATCGTTTTAGAGCCGGTGGATAAGGTACTGTTCCAATGAAAATATAATTAAATAGGACCTCTTTAAAATGTTTTAAGAAGTTCTAAAGATTCATTACAACTATCAACTTTTATATCTTCAATGTATTTCTAAAACTGTTTTCCTTAAAACTTTAAAATTGTGTTGTATTCTAATGAATTTTATTGTTGATCGTATTATTAATTAAAAATAAGTGTAAGTTATCTATAATATTTTATTTATTTATAGTAGTATATATGTATTTTTATTTATTTTACCGTTTATATTGCCGTGTACTAAAACATTAAGTTAGAGGCACCGTTCGTTGGATACATTACAATTGTTTGTATAAATTAATCTTTTTGATGAATTCTATAACTTTATTGTGGAACTTCTGTTATCAATTATTGTTTATCTTACAAGGTGAAGATATATTTTTACTTTCACTTACTATATATAGTAAGGGGAAGTATTGTGATCGTGAAAATTTTCTAATTCCAGTTTTCAACGGAAATACATGTTTTAGGGTCCCCTGAGTCCAAATAACCAAGTCCCGCAAGTGTGTGTGTGTGTGTGTGGTAACTCCCGGGCGGAAACGGTAAGTCCTATGAAACTGAAATTTCATATTTAAGATAACTATACGCCCGAGAAGTGACAAAACTTTTTTCATCAAAATGAGCCTACCAGAAGAGGCACTTTATACCATGCATTTTGCACCTTTTTTCGATTTTCTCAAAAACGGTTCCTACGATTTTGATTAAACTCGCTATATCGATGTAAAATTTAATGGGCTTTAATATAATGTAGGTTTTATTTAGATAAAAATGGTCTGACAGGACTTAAATGCCGATATTTTAAATTTTCTTCCCCTAAAGTGCCTTTAATTTTATAAATTCAATAATAATAACTAGATTATCTTGTTAACGCTAATGAAAAATAGGTAAATATATAAATTGAATAAATTCGATACCCAACTAAAGGAGAAAACAGAAAAAATATTTTTTAAATGCAATTTTTTCGTTTTTGAACATAAGAGCAGTAATATACATGTATGATATACCGTTGGAAAGCTAAAGATTTTAGAAAAAATGTCATCTCATACACAAGCTTATAGAAATTAATAGAGAGTGATGAGAAGAAGATAAAACTAACTGATTATTTTAGATAATAATATAATAGATTTTTTAATAAAACACATGTTTCTATATAAATTCAATTTGATTAATTCCTTAATAGTTTCACGTATTTTTATCTCTAACTGTATTTGAAAATTTTTTCATTGATTTTAAAAATCGAGGTAAGTGAAAGTCGTGTGTTGCCCGCACCAGATTTTTTTAATATCCCTTCCTTATCTCACTCTCATGCACCTTGGTAAAAATTGTATTTAGTTGTCGAGGCGCTAGCCTGCAAGCTCGGGTATAATCTCTCCATTCGATTTAAGAATTCATATAGCATCCATTTGGAACACCTTCGAAATTAAAAAAAAAAATAATTAAAACGAATTTTATTTCAAATTGCTTCTTTGCAGCAACTGAAAAAGACGTTTTACCGCGATTTAACCATTGCGGGTATCCGGATTACGTTAGTAAACCCAATTTTCATCACACGTGACAATCTTCTTGTAAAATCTCATAACAGAACGGTTTTTCAGTAAATTTTCACAAATTTGTAACCTATAGACTGATTCATGAGGAATGAGTTCGTGAGAAACCAGTTTATTTATAAAGTGTAAAAATTAGTTCTGTTCATCATTGATTACAGTGATTCCTTGATTAGGATAAATTTTAGGAAACTATGTAAGACCAACCTAAGCAATGTATCACCAATATATATTAACAATTTAAAACGAACTAAATACGAATTTATTATGAAGGTGTATGAAATTCAGAAGAGGGAGGGATATAAAAAAAAAACGGTGTCAAATATATGTTCTCCTTACAATGTAATAAATAATTCCTTACAGCTATTGATTAAAATGAGTGTTAAAAGAAAAGTAATTAGCAACCTTATTTCTTTCCTTGTTTTAATATAAAAACGATTTATATTTAGGCTTCAACTAAGTAATTCATAATTAGGCATATTTATATTAATTATACTTTAAAATTAATGAGTTACGTATATATAAATTAATAATTATGCATTTATTCCCTCTGAGCTCACAATTACTCTAACTATAGACGGAATGAATAAACTTTTAGGGAATTATAATTTAAATGTCACGAGTAATTAAAGTATTCAATTTAGCTTAAATCGGAAAAGTTCATTTAGTATAAATAAACGATTCGAGTTTCAATCAACTCTATAATTAAAATAAATTTTGAACTAAATATATATTTCTTTTGCTGATAATTTTGTGAAAACAATGGATTTACTTTAGCGACAATTATCTGTTATCAGTATCTATGTTTATTTGAGATAGAGATTTATCATTTTTATAAAATATCAGATATTTTATTAGGGAGAAATAAGACTTATATAAAGGTAAGCGCTCAGATTTTATGAATAGCCGCACTACGATATCCACTTAAGCATGGCATATAAAGTAGAAATCAATTTAGGTCAAACGATTTAAAGCTATAAATGAACCACAAATGACACCGGAAAACTATGACCTTTCTCGGTCCTTAAATGTCATTCTTACATTGTTGTGACAGGGAGGCAATTTCTTAGACAAATCATATAATTTCTTTGGCTATTTTAATTATACCCATCACATTTTGTGGAAGGTTTCTCATTCTCATCCTACAAGACGAACACAGGAAGTTGGGGTTCTTAAAAGGATGGTTTCAATCACTAGGAAAAAAATATACGTTATATAATTACCTCAAGGATTCCACCTTCGCCTTCTGTTATTAAATTTATTTATGAATGATGTCCAAAAAAATATTTTTTTTGTCGACGACACTGCAATTCTAACATCTTCACTTCGAATATCCACTATAACGAAAAGACCAAAAGAATCCTTCTTTAAAACCGCGAAATATCTGAGTCAGTGGGATTAAAAACCAACACGGAAAAAACAGAAACAAAGGTATTTACAAAACGCAGTCCCAATCTACCCTCTAGTATACAACTCAATGACGTATTAATAGCCATTTCAAAACACGTTAAATATTTAATAGTCATCCTGGACTGTAAAATAATTTTAAAACATCACCTTGACAATAAAATAAATAGTGCCCGTAAATTATTATTTAAAATGTATCCCTACTGTAATAAAAATTCAAAATTATCACCAAAAAAACAAGCTGATATTATATAAAACTGTTATCAGGCCTATAATTACATATGCATGCCCAGTCTGGAGTCTTGCAAGAAAAACACATAGAAAAAAATGGCAAGTATTAAAAAATAGATGTCTACCAATCATTAATAATTATCCGACATACCCGAAAATAACTACCATACAGAAAGAACTGAATATCCCAAAAATACAAGAATCTACACACTAACAAAAACTATAATTTTTCACGAAATTGCAACTGGTTGACGATATCCTTATTAAACAAATTAGTAATTATACTAAATTATCAACTAATAAATATAGACATAAGAGATCTAAACATACACGTATATTGTTATAAATATTCTAAATTACTTCTTCTTCTTTTGCTTCTCCCTGTTGTGCCGTATCAGCGTAGGGGAGCGTTCAGCCACCGGCTCCAATCCTCTCTATTCCCAGCTAGGTTCCTGGCCTGGCGGAGATCTTTCCCTCTTCCTCTGCAAAGCCTGTCCACGTACTCCAGGTAGGACATCCTTGGTCGCCCCCGAGGCCTTCTCCCATCTGGCACGTAATCCATAGTTTTTAGAGGATCTCTGTGATCCTCCATTCTAATAACGTGGCCGAACCACTTCAGCTGGCGGGTTTGTAGAATTTCCTTTAATGGCGCAACCTCCAGTTCCTGGCGTATCCGCTCATTCCTGACACGATCTCTTCTTGTCTTTCCGACTATTCTTCGCAGGAACTTCATTTCAGCAGCTGTGACTCTGCTCTCCTGCCTGTCCGTCAATATCCAGCTTTCAGCTCCATATAGTAGTATAGGCAAATATACTGACTTGAAGATATGGAGCTTAACACCTCTACCCACCTCTCGCTTCCCTACTACAGTATTGCATATCTGATAGTAGACTGCATTTGCCTTCATGATTATATTTGATATTTCAGAGTCTACTTTCCCAGATTTTTCTATTACTGTGCCGAGGTAGGTGAAATCCGTAACCACTTCCATTTCCTCTCCGTTACAGTATATATGGACATCTTCCGCTTGCCTTCCCACTTGTAGAATCTTGCTTTTGCTGGTATTGATTTTCATTCCCTTTCGGCTAAGCTCTTCATGCCATTCAGTCACCGCTTGCTGTAATTTATCTACGTTGTCCGCCACAAGAACAATGTCGTCCGCGTAGAGGAGAAGTTGAATCACTACTGGGCGAAGGTTTCTACGGCCCAGGAAGGTCCTCTCCGTTCTTCTTTTACATATGGTGGCCACTTCATCCATGTAGAGCAAGAATAACAAAGGGCTTAAACAGTCCCCTTGTTTGACCCCCCTTGCTATGCTAAAGACATCCGACTCCTGTCCGTTCAGCCTTACTACTCCTTTTGGTTCTTGATATATAGATTTAATGGCTTCCGCCACGCTCCTTGGGACATTCTTAACTCTGAGAGCCTCCCATATTTCATTTCTTGGAACGGAGTCAAACGCTGCTTTGAGGTCAAGGAAGGCGAGATACATACTTCTGTCTCTATCCCAAGATTTCTGGAGAACATTTCGCAAAGAGAAAATGTGGTCCTGGGTTTGCCGTCTTGGTCTGAACCCGGCTTGTTCTTCTCCGATTAGGTGCTCCACTAGGGGTCTTACCCTTCCCTCCAGAATAGCCGTATAAAGTTTGTAGACTGTTGGTGATAGGCATATAGGGCGATAATTAGAGCATTCTGCCTGGGACCCTTTCTTGTGTATCGGAATGATAACGTTGTATTCCCATTCCGTAGGGATCCTCTTCTCATCCCAAGCTTTTTGGAAAAGAACTTGTAGGGCTCTGACTAACTCTGGGCCTCCGGCCTTGATATATTCTGCCACTATGTTGTCTCGACCCGGTGCTTTTCCTGTCTTCATTCTCGATATTGCCAATTCAATTTCCTCCTCATCTATCACGTCATTAAAATCAGCCTCATTCCACGGTTCTTCCTGGTTCACTGGATAGGTATTATCTGCCCGAAATTGCTTCTCGTAATGTTTGCACCAAGCATCCAGAATAGCCTTATCCTCCGTGATCACTCTCCCATGCTCATTCTTTATATTTCTTATTGGCTTACTTTTTTGGCCTCTTAAAGCTTTAATCTTCTTCCAAAACTGCTTGATGTTATCTCCATGGTCTTGGTTCAGCTTTTCTCCAAATTCTTCCCATGACTTCTGTTTAGCTCTTCTCACTTCTTCCTTCGTTCTGTTGCGGACCCCTACATATACCTGCCATTTCTCTGGTGTTTTATTTTTGCAGTAGTCCTTCCATGCAATTTTCTTTTCTTTGATTTGTGCCCTAAGCTCTTCAGTCCACCAAGAAGTTCGCTTGCCCTTTGTGGATATTCTTTTTACTCCGCACGCTAGAGATGCTGCCTGCAGTATACTATCTTTTATGTGACTCCACAAGATATCTAGGGTAGCATCCGCGTTTAATTCTTGAAGCCTTCTTTTCAATTCTTCCCTGTATTCTTCACCCTTTTGGGGGTCCTGCAGCTTCTTTACTTCAATCCTTTCATAGGATTTCGGCTTCACTTTACGTTCCCTCAGTACCCGGGTTTCAGCCACCAAAAGCATATGGTCACTTCCTATCTCAGCCCCTCTAATTACCTTCACATCCGTGAAACACCTCCTGATGTCACGACTATAGATAAAATAGTCTATGACACTATTGGCGTTTCTCTCCGCAGCAGAAAAGGTAATTTTATGCACCTTCTTATGGGGATAGAAGGAGTTTCCTAGCAGCAGATCATTCTCAATGCAGAAATCTATTAAGCGCTGGCCACTTTCATTCTTGATGCTCTCTCCACCATGCAGGCCCATCACTCCATGTGCCCTAATGTGTTCATTTCCTGTTCTCGCATTTAGATCTCCCATTATCAATATGCTTCTGTTGTTACCCCTTGCTTTAACGGTAGCTCGCTCCAAATCACTGTAGAACTGTTCTTTCTCGAGGACATCAGAGTCATTTGTAGGGGCATAAACTTGGATAAGAGCCCAGTCTCCAATACGCAGGTTTATATTTGCAACTATGATGCGAGGGCTAACTGGCTCCCATTCGACAACCTTCTTGAAAAGCTCATCTTTCATTATGATGCCCACACCTTCTACAGCTCTGTTTCCCGGTGGAACTCCTGAGTAAACCAAAGTGTGCCCTCGGTCCATCCTGTACTCGCCAGAGCCCTTTCTCTTTACCTCACTCAGACCAAGAATATCCAGCCTGTATGCCACCATTTCCTCTATAATTTCGACTTCTTTGCCGGTGAGTGATCTCACATTCCATGTTCCTAATCGTATGTCCTTATCCGTGCCGGGTCGTTTCCTTTTAGACTGTCCAGTTCCGAGGCTGTTCACTATGTTTCTTTGAATCAGTTATACTCCCAAGCGGGTGATTGGCCCAGCTCTTCTAAATTACTAAACCTTATATTATGTTTTTGATATATGTAATTTTATTTCTGTTTGTCTATTTTATTTTATTTTCCATTTGATTTATCTTATTTTTTTTCTTTATTTTTTTAGTTGGGTTTTTTAAATGTTTACCAACAATAAAAACAATTGATGTACAAAATACATTTTAATAAATAAGTAGTGCATTGTAATGGAGTTCCAACCAATGTTTAAGAACTGTGCAGATTTATTCTATGCAAATAAAGATTGATGTTATATAAAACAAAAAGTTATATCATTATTTTTTTAGTTTTATTTATAAAAGTAGTCTTCAAGTATTCATTTTATTCATCATTAGGCATTCATAAATTCTCTATTCATATAACTTAGACGCAGATGCGGGGTAGGCTATACAGTACTTCCAAAAGTGAAATGTTGTGAGGGTTAGCATTCCTAAAGAAGGTCAACGGTCGGACGCACCTGAACTTTTTATTGGATAGTCTTTTTATTTTATTTTTTTATCCTTACTAGCAGGTATACATATGTTTATTTATACTGTTTTACGCTACTTTTTTCAGTAAAAATACATTTTTTTCCTCTTACATTGCAGAAAAAAAAAATATTTTACGCAAATTAATCTACATTAAACAAAGAGTAAATCACTTAAACTTTTCTAATGTATTAGTTATTTTATGCATCGTTTTAGAGCCGGTGGATAAGGTACTGTTCCAATGAAAATATAATTAAATAGGACCTCTTTAAAATGTTTTAAGAAGTTCTAAAGATTCATTACAACTATCAACTTTTATATCTTCAATGTATTTCTAAAACTGTTTTCCTTAAAACTTTAAAATTGTGTTGTATTCTAATGAATTTTATTGTTGATCGTATTATTAATTAAAAATAAGTGTAAGTTATCTATAATATTTTATTTATTTATAGTAGTATATATGTATTTTTATTTATTTTACCGTTTATATTGCCGTGTACTAAAACATTAAGTTAGAGGCACCGTTCGTTGGATACATTACAATTGTTTGTATAAATTAATCTTTTTGATGAATTCTATAACTTTATTGTGGAACTTCGTGTCATTTCCTAGGAGCTGTAGCTACTCGAGCCCGTCGATTTCATTCATTCTTCTTTCTTGTTGGTATCTGTTGCACTCTACCATTATGTGTTTTGCTGTGACTTTTACCATACAGTGTTCACATATTGGTGGAGTTGTACCTTCCAATAAATGACTGTGCTTGAGCCTTGTGTGCCCTATCCTCAGTCTGGTTAAACATGCAAAAATATATGATTTCATCCGGAAATGTATTAAATAAATATTTAAAATTCTAGAATATTCTAGAAATAAATAAATACGAATTAACCTAAAATATATCTTTTACATCTCATTAAGTACATACACAAATCAACTCACACAAATTGGCATAATAAAAATTAGCTTACATCGGACTGTAGAGAATGGAAATATTGAAAGAGGAGGGATTTAAACGATGATAGGGAAGGAGCATGTCGGATGTTTGACGGGAGAGTATTCCATAAGGCAGTGGAACGGGCTAATAAGAAGCAATCATATTTTTTGGTTCTGTGGAAAGGAGTTTGGAGGTCGGACAAACGGGATCTTGTTTCCTGGTGATGGGTTGAGGATTTGAATACCAGAAGGCTGTAGACATAAAATGGATGGTGGGAGTTAATGATTTGATAAAGGAATGATCCATGGAAATATTGTCTTCGAAAGGTTGGGGATAACCACTTTAACTCGTCGTACATGGGTTAATTATATAGAGAATAGTTCGCATTGGTCATAAAATTCACGGTCAATTATATTGTAGACTTGACACTTTTTTGTATTGCCTAAGAAAATGTCCGGTTTGATGTTTTATATTTATGTTGAGGGAAAGCGATAAGCTTGAATGAGCAAACTCTCTTTTAAAGTTAGGATTTTTTTTTATTGTGGCACTCTCTTCCAAATCAATAGGATGTTTAGGCCTTTTAGGAATATAATCCACTAATCCATCAGAATCCTTCTGTTATATAACTAATCGAATTATTATTAGTCATCAAAAAGGTCTAACATAAAATCGTCGTAGACGTGAGGGCAAGTAACATGCACGTCATGTTAATCAGAAAACACCTTTAAGAAATAATATAGTTTCGACGATGAGTCTCAACTTTAATAAAAAGTTTGAATCTACTTCTTTTTTTTTTAAGTTTCCTGTGATTTGTAATTAATGATTGAAGCTCACCATCGAAGAAGTTTCTTTCGCAGGTAGAACGCTTAAAAGCTGAGAAATCTTTGTAACTTGAGTTAGCTGATTAGAGGCATTTATAACTTTTCTGATTCTTTGCCTTTAAAATTAGCTCTGTAAAAGTGAATCATTTTTATTCATTGATTAATCTTCAAAAACTTCACTTCTTCCTTGGACGAGTTTTAACATAATTATTTATTTTAAATCCTTAAATTAAAAGAAATAGTAAATAGAGTTTAGTAATAGTTTGTTGAAGACACGATTGAATTTGTGTTAAGAAATATTATGTATCTACTGAATATAGAAGCATGAAATTAATGAATAAGACGGGACATTTTAAATGTAAAAACACCACCGAACATTATTAGGTGTTGATTAAGTTTTTACAAAAACTTTTATTTTATTTAACGTCACTTTATGCTACTGTGGCTAATCCGACGATGCTACCGTGAGGGTCCTAAATTTTGCCTATCCATTTTTAATTATAATAGGGAGCTTTAACGAGTACTAACATACGTCAAATAGGCTCGGAACCACCTTTTTACGTCCCCTCCGAAAGACGGTATAACTAAGGATTAATGGGAGTAATAAATCCTAAGACCCCCTATGGGTTTGAACCCGTGACTTTTGGCTGTTATGCTAGCCGCCCAGCTACAAGTGGTGCTACAAACATCTTATTGTAATAGGCTCATAAAACAAAATATTTTTGTTTCATTTTAAGTAATCTGGTTATTTAGCTATGTAAACTACTTAAACTATATTTAACATAAGCATCTGGGATTTTCTAGAATTTAGTTTTTTATCCATGTAAAACTATATATGTGTATACATATATATGAATAACTAAGTCATTATGAATAGATACGTCAGCAAAAGAATTATTTATAAGTAATGTGTTTAAATTCAACGTAATATATCTCAGATAATTCTCCTATTTCCACGATATTTATACATCTTACTTAGTTTTGTTATCAGTTTATTTTTAATTTTCCTTGATTTTTTTTTTAATTCATTATAATATACCAACCCAATCAATAATTATTTTAACGTTCATTATTTATTTATCAAAATTTATGATATTTATATATGTATAAATAATTATAAGCATTTAAACATATTTTCTTAATTTTATATTTGTCTTCATAAAACGTCCACAATTAAAAATAAAAGGCTTGGCGTGCGTGCGTTCGTGACCGTTTGCATGACAACTTTGAACATCACTACTCAGCTTTAATAGATTCAACGTTTATTAATTCTTACAACATGTTTCCCATTTTTACTAACAACTTTTGAAAAATACGGTTTATTTATATATTTTAACTGTATTGATTTTATTGTACATATCTGTTTTTTTCCTGTTTATTTATACTGATACAATTAGGAACAAACAAATATTTTATTTTAACCTTTATTGTGACAAGATCGAAAAACCATTTGTGTCAATAAAAAACATGGATTTTTTAGGCTTCTGAACAAATAATACAACTCACTCAACTGATGTGACGATGCCATATATGGTATATATATAATATATGATATATGATATATCCATGTAACCATTATATCCAAATAAAAAAAAGCTTACGAAACTGTGCATGCACCACTTAAGCTTTACTAAAGCCTAGCTTAACTTAATATATTTAAAATTCATTAGGCTGTTGAAAATGCGGTTAGGGTGACCCATTGGGTGCCCAGCAACCAGATAACCAAAAACCTGGAATAAAATAATTACCAAATCGCGTCTCGGTGGCAGGGACGCATAGCTCTGGTATAATTCCCCCGCCCTCACTCCTGACCCTAGGAAGCTCTCGTACAGCCTAAAAAGGCGAGATAAGAGTGAAAAGAAAAAAAAAAAAGTTATTGCGCTGTTAAACCACCGTACAGTCTGCACTAATCAGATAGATTTATTTTCGTAATTACTCACTTATGCAAAAGTACTGTATTTCATTTCCTTTTTTTTATTTATTTTTTTTTGAATAATGAATCTTTGAAATCGAACAAAAAAAAAAAAAAAAAATTATCCCTCCCTAAAAAAATTGAGATCTAACGCTTCAAGATACGTATAACCCGAATACCGAATAAAAAAAAATCATTTGTCCCCTGTAAAAATTAATACATAAATAAATACCATAAAGTTTAGTCGTAAAATCGAAATTAAAATTCCTACAAAACGAAAAAAGAAGGTTTTGAAATAACAGAGGATAAGTGTTTTAAAATTTTTTTTTTTTTTTTTTTTTTTTAGAAACAATTCTTTATTGAGTAATATTACAATCTGTCCAATCTAGGACATTTTTAATAGTGATAAATTACAACATTCATACTACATTCACACGATATATACAAAACAATAAATTTATATAATAATAATAAAATATACATATATACAAAATAAAATCAATAAAAATATATACAATAGTCACTCATACCTATATACAATTCGCAAGCATACAGCACGTGAGTGGAGAATCTAGCCAATGCTAGAACTCCAATATACATGTTACAAGAGGTCACGAGGCCACTGCCGTTTCAACCTTCTAGGTGGGTTGTACGGATGAGTGGAGCTGGATAGGGATTGAGCTAGAGGATTAGGATGATGAATGAGATTCTGGTGGAATTTGGAAAATTTGGATGGAATCAGGTCTGAAATAAAAGGAACATTAAGGTCGTGGTGCAAGGTATAGTTGGAAACATAATAAGGAGCATTTACTATTGTACGGAGGACTTTGGATTGAAAGGATTGAATGCGTTTGATGTTAGTACGTTTAGCTGTCCCCCACAGTTCAAGTCCGTAGGTCCAGATGGGCTTCAGTATTGTCCTGTAGATTAATAATTTGTTGTCAACTGTAAGTTCAGATTTTCTGTTGAGTAGTCGGTATAACTGTCCGAATCGTCGGTTGAGTTCTTGTCTTTTAAGTCTTGTATGTGGGTTCCAAGTCAATCTTTTGTCTAACAGTAAGCCAAGATACCGGACTGTATCTGAAGGAGGAATTGGAATGGAATTGAAGTAAACTGGCGGACAGGAGTTTCGTCGAAGAGTGAAAGTAACGTGTTTGCATTTGGCTTCGTTCACCTTTATGCGCCAAGCATTACACCAGTCTTCGATAAGAGAAAGGTGTCTTTGCAGGTTTAAGGATGCAGTTTCAGGATTGGAACTGGATGATAAGATGGCGGTGTCGTCTGCAAAAGTTGCCAGAAAGGTATCAGGATGTGTAGGAATATCAGCAGTGTAAAGGATGTAGAGGACGGGTCCCAAGACGCTGCCTTGAGGAACACCGGCCTCAACGGGATAAAGGTTAGAAAATTCTACACCACAGCGAACGCGGAAGGAACGGTTTGAGAGATAGGATCGGAGGATGAGGTATAGAGACTGGGGTAAATGGGTTTTCAGCTTGAAGAGTAATCCAGTGTGCCATACCCGGTCAAAAGCTTGCGCAATGTCCAGAAACGCACCAGAACAATACTCTTTGCATTCAAGAGCTGAGGAAATATGGTCTACAACTCGGAGCCCCTGTTGAACTGTGGAATGCTGAGGACGGAATCCAAACTGATGGGAAGGAAGATTTTGAGATTCTAATATGGGTAGGATACGTTTAAGAAGAAGCCTTTCGAAGATTTTTGAGAGGATGGGGAGTAGACTAATAGGTCTGTAGGATGAAGTGTTGTTGGAAGGTTTGCCTGGTTTTAGAAAAAGAATGATAGTGGAATGTTTCCATAACAGAGGAAAATAGGTGGTTCGTAGGATGCAGTTGTAAATATAAGTAAGGAATATAATAGCTTTCTGCGGAAGTTGTCGGAGGATCTGGGGAGTAAGGAGATCGTGTCCAGGAGATTTACGGAGGGTCAGTTTTTGGAGAAGATATTTGACCTCAGAGGGATTAATAGCTTTAGGAGGTAGGGAAAGTTGAATTGGTGACATAAGAAAGTCTTGCACTGTTGCGGTGTGATTGGCGTGGGATTCCGGGTGAGGAGTGAAAACTTTGGAGAGGTGTGTGGCGAATTCCTCGGCTTTATCTTCATCAGACGCAGCCCAGGAGTCATCACCACGTCGGAGAGGATGGGAAACCTGATGGTATTTTAGGATCTTTTTCGTGACATTCCACAGGGAATTATCACGAGCTGATAGAGAGGAGAGGTAGGAATTAAACGACTGAGAACGGAAGGTCGCCAACTCCCTCTTCAATTGTCTACAATAGAAGTTATAGGAGCGGCGATCTGTTGGGTGTCGGGTGCGCTGCCATAATGATCTTGCTCGGCGTTTGGTATGGATGAGGTCTATAATATGTTGTGGAAAATGATTTTGGTGAGGATTTATATTGGAGTGTTTAGGAGAGGAGGCAGTCCAGACAGCTTGTTGGATGGCGGTGGTAAAGGAATAGACGGAATTATCTAGGTCATCTGGGGTTTTGAGGGTTACTCTGAGGTCAATATTATCGGTCAGGATTTGGCGGAAAAGGTTCCAGTTGACTGGGCCTCGGATGAATGATGGTGGAATGGGTTTTGGAATCGGAGTGAGAGATACTTTTAGGATCAGTGGACTATGGTCTGAGGATAGTTCATCAAGGCGAGTTACAGACAAGTTGAGGGAGCCTAATCCGCTGTGGATAAAGAAGTCGAGGATGTCAGGATTGCGGTTAGGATCGGTTGGCCAGTAGGTAGGGGAGTCAGGAGGCAGGATATTAAAATTTCGGGAGTTGAGTGCAGACAGCAAATTTCGTCCCCGAGAATTCGTGGTTCTGGAACCCCACTGCTGATGCTTGGCGTTTAAGTCTGCACCCAGAATGAAACGATTTTCTAAGGAATCCAGGAAGGATACAAATTCGGAATTGGAAATGGAATGTTTAGGAGGGCAATATGCAGATGTGAGGGTTACCGGAAAGGAAAAAGTCTTGATTACTATAGCCGTGGCTTGTAGGAAATCATAGGTGGGAAGTGGGAGTAAATGATGAGAGAGGGATTGGTGGACAATGATAGCAGAACCGGCATGGGCTTTGCCGTCTGGGTGGTCAGTACGGTATGTCATGTATTGCGGTATTTTGAAGTACTGTTTAGTCGTTAGTCTTGTTTCAGTTATAAGTGCAACATCGATTGTTTTGTCTTGCAACAACACTGTCAGTTCGTCAGTATGATTTCTAACACCATTCGCATTCCAAAGGAGAATGGATAAGGAGTTAGGTGAATTCATTTAAGGATGTTTCAAGGCAGGGATTAGATTTGATACTAGATTTGTAAGGAGTGATATAAGCGGCATAACAAGAGATTTGATTTCGGAGATGAACGATGTCATTAGACTGGTAAGATCTGTGACGTTTGATGGTGGAGGGATATGAGAAATTTGATGTTGAGGAGTTTTTTGAAGATTAGGTAAACTTTGAGGGATAGATTGTTGTACAATAGATTGAGATAGTTGAGGAAAAAGTTGTTCCGGCAGTGCCTCGACTTCATGACTCTGGTTTCCACCTCCAAGCAAGTGGGCAAATGATACATTAGAGTTTACAAGTTTAGATGGTTCTCTTCTGCTTCTGATAGGTATAGATGTTTCATTCGGATCCTGAGGTTTTTGGTATCTGGTTCTGAGTTTCTTGTAGATTTCGCATCCCTTGTAGTTAGCCGGGTGGTCCTTGAGGCACAGGGCACATACAGCGGGTGTTGATCTAGATCTGGTACATTCTTCTGATTTATGCTGTTCACCGCATTTCACACAGCGTGGTATGTGGTGGCAATAACTTTTGGTATGACCATATGCCTGACAGTTATGACACTGAACTATTTCTTTCTTTGTGTAAGGTTTTTCAACTTTTACATGGGTATAGTACAGTCTACTGAGGTCATAGATTTTTTCGACTCCTGCTGATGGTTCCAAGTCCACGAAGAATAGAGGCAGTGGACTTTTATCTTTTAGAACGTTGGTGACTTGCCTCACTTGGAATCCTAATTCTGTCAGTTCTTCTTTGATAGCTTCAACGGGTGTTGAGGAATGTAGGTTTCTGATTACAACCCTTAATGCTCTCTCCTGGCGCAGCTGATAAGTATGAAAGTCAGCTTTGGTCTCAGTCAGATATTTTACAATCTTTCTGTAGGTTTCAGCAGTAGTCGGAGATATTTTAGTATCATTGGTTCTACTTATGCAATAATAACTATTAGGATCAGTTACTTTGTTTAAATGCGCACACATCAGTTTAAAATTTTTAATATTTTTAACAAATATTGGT
>JAJSOM010000023.1:0-76466 GCA_023052935.1 Piezodorus guildinii
AATATCATAAAAACAACCATAAAAAATTAAATCAGATATATTATTCAACAATGACCTTGAGTCCTTAAAAACAAGTCAGTACAGCCCTCACTATAATCTCATCTACCAACCAACTCTACAGAATCCAAATTATATAACAGCCTATATTAATTATTTAATTATATAATATATTATTAACTGCCTAAAACTAAGATCGTTCATTATCAACGAATAAAAACAATATGTTTACATACGAATTCTATATAATGCAGTAAATATATAAATTAATATGCAAACAGTACTGTTTTCATGTATATAAATCTATGATAAATTCATAAACTATTCTTTTATACCTAAAGTGAATATTAACTTAATATAAATTGTTAATGATGTAACCAGTCAAACCAAACCTAATCAATGTAGTATAAAATTTCATTCTAAAAAGCCTTAAACACGTGTATTTTTATATTTTTTAATTTATTTTAAACAGATGTATTATTATTTTAAAAACATATGTGTTTTGTATTTTATCTCTACTATATTGAAAAACAAAACTGTTAATTTATTTAAATTAATATGAGTGAATAATTTACAAAATTACTGCTCTATTTGTATGGGCAATACCCCAAAGACAATTAAATTTATTCTAAATTCTACTTGATATACAGGTCCAAGAAATTAGGTGCATCCTCTCAATCACCCATTCAGTTTGATGTTCATCAGAGTACTATTATGTTATATTTATTCATTCATGAACGAGACTTCATTCATTAAGACATTCTAATTATAGCTTTTAATCAAACAGTAGCTGTTAAGCCATTGGCTCATCGAATTTTTGATCTTACGTGCCCACTGGAGTGTATTGGTGTCTCCATCCTTCGATCGCGAATGAGTCAGTCGTTCCATTGACGTAGTGACTTCTTATTTTGCGTCATGGGCGGCGTCTTCGAAGTGGTCTCATCTTGTGGCGAGACCAAAACATCATGGTGTAATACCAGCTAATATTTTCCAGATAATTATAGCTATTATTTTATACATTGTGCTAATTATCCAATGTGTAAACATGTATGAACGCGTTCAGAATGTATTCTTTATTAATATTTTTTATCAATAACCAACTTATGAACGGAAAAACGTTCGAATTCGTGTTTGTTACTGAAAGACGTTTTATAATGTCCAAAGTGGAAATAGCCCAGTATCACAAAAAAAAGTTTAGGAATCCAAAAATTGTACGAAACTGTAATTATAGACTTGAGATGGTCATACGTCTTGGATATTACAGTAACATTTTAATCAGACTATTTCGGCGAAAGGTTCCGTCAAATAGACTCCAAAACCTGAAATGCTGGTAATAATTTGAAAAATCAGCGATGACGCGAATATTTAATATCCGAGTATCAAAATAAAAAGAAGAAATAACTAAAGAAAAGTAATTTTGAATTTAATTTTAGTCCTAATATATATATATATATATATATATTTAATATTATCAATATGTATATATATATATATATATATATATATATATATATATATATATATATATTTTTTTTTACTGTTACCCTTATATTCTTAATTTCAATTTGTATGTATCTCAATACAATTCTAACGATATATTAAGTAGAAGTTAGCAAACTTCTAAAATTATTACTCATATTTATTTACTTAATTTTATGGGTTTTTTTTCTTTTCTTTTGTACATATATGTATGTATGTAAATACAAATATATAAATTTCTTTCTTCATCTCTTTTACCTTTGTAAATAATTTAATCCATCTAATGTTTTCTGACCAGATGTGCTATCTTCATTTGTAACATTCATGTAATTCTTGTGGGACTAAGACCCAGAATAAAAGCGTTTTACGCGTTAGCGTTTGTGTCTGTGTGTCCGTGTGTGGTAACTCTAGCGCAAAAACGAAAAGTCGTACGGAACTGAAATTTAAAACTACTATACGCCCGAAATGTTACAGCAACTTTTTCACTAAAATCGGCTGACCGGAAGTCTTACTTTATCCCATGCATTTAGCACATTTTTACGATTTTATCATAAACGGCTCTAACGATTTTTATTAAACTCGCTATATCGATGTAAAATTTAATGGGCTTTAATATCATGTAGTTTCATTTCATTCAGATTGAAATAGTCTTACGGGGCTTAAATGCAGATATAAAATTTTCTTGTTCTAAAGTACCATTAATTTTGTATATTCTATAAAAATAAGCATATTATCTTATTACCATTGATAAACAACAGGTAAATACATAAGTTGAACGAAATTAATCAACTAAAGGAGAAAACTGAAAAAATATTTTTTTAATGCAATTGTTTCGCCGCTTGGTCACTGGATGGCGCTGTCATCGCCGGACACACCAAGTAGTTCTAGCACGGAGTGATGAAAAAAAAAATTACTGAATCTCGTAGATAATATTATAACATATTATTTAATAAAACACATCTTTCTATAAAAATCAAATGTAAATAATTCTTTAACAATTTATTTTCGTTTCTAAATTTGTTTAAAAATTCTTTAATTGATATTAATAACAGAGGTAATTGAAAGTCGTGTGTTGCGCGTACCAGATTTTTTCTATTCTATTCATTCTAAAAACGCTTTTTTGAGTAATATGTTTAAATGTACGATATACTAATCCCGGTAAAGGTTAATTATGCAAATAAAATGGTATTTTTATTGCGAGGTAGGGTCTGTAGGCATTATTTGAAACTATTATAAAGGACTGTAATGGTAAATTATAGTTGTTAAATATAATTATGTAACCTTTTTGTTCTCTATTTGTTTATGAGTGTTACCCTCGTTGAGAGTTCCTGTTTCGATATCTCTATTGAGTTGGTTCAAAAACTGGATGAAATAAAAATAAATTAATAAAAAACGCTGACGCTCTGCGTAAGACGTAATTATTGTTGTTACGTTAGACGTGTACTAACCTCATCTTTGCTAATCAAGCTTACTATACTGCAGTACTCAAAAGTATTGTTAATAGCAGCAATATATTTGGTATATGTTCAAGTAGATAAAGCAGTAGTCTGTTGTTCTCAGGTTCCTAAGTTCAAACTAGAAATTATTAAATCTTCTATTTTAATCCTGGAGTGACTCTGGAGTATAGGGCACCCCAAGCCTCTATAAAGTGGGTAACAAAACAGTAAGGGGAAACCTTGTGGCTGACTGTGATCATGGCCGTAAAACAGTGCGAATTTCTATGAATGCTGAACACTGGAACACAGAAGTACATATTTTTAAAGGATTTATCTATTTATTCTAACCATTGTCTTTTTTTCCCAATAGGGACTTTCTTATTTCTCTTCCTCACTGAGGATCTTCCACTGCTTTATTATGCAAGCAATTTTAAAGGTGAAAAAAACAATAAAAAAACCTGTACCTCTTCAACCCATGAAGGTTCTTGCGCCTAGTACTTATAGAGATTCGTACGGTTTCTAGACCAACAGCAGAGCAATGAGGTGATTAGGCTTTATCACGCTCAGCCACCAGGTTTTCCCTAATTTTGGATACCCACTTTAAAGAGGGTGAGTCTGCCCCAGGAGGGTCACCATACCCTAAGGTCGCCTCCAGGCTGAATTAACAGAATGAATAATATTCTGCCACTGCCGGGATTCGAAACCGGGACCCAGAGAACAGTACTAACCTAGAGCTCCATCAACTAGACCACGCAGCTCCAAGTCGTTCTATATCAATGCTAATAAAATGATATAGCCATTTTGTTTTCGGACTCCACTAAATTAAAGATGCTAAAGACGAATAAAATTCAAATATTCGGCATTTAAGCCCTGCCAGACAATTTTATTTGAAGAAAACCCTACATTATATTAAAGCCCATTGAATTTTTTTTTAATATTCATTTATTAATTGATATTTACAACTGCATTGATTAATACTAGTAAATTAACTGTTAGATAAAACACATGAAGAGAAACTGCCCATTGGCAACACTGCAATAGGTAATCTAAACTAAAAGCTCTCGAGGCCATCTTTTCAGACGCCTCGGAGGATTGTCAGAAATAAAAGAGGAAGCTAGTATTGAAACTAGTGGGTTAGAGTAATG
The DNA here is from genome assembly GCA_023052935.1 of Piezodorus guildinii. Lineage (NCBI taxonomy): Eukaryota > Metazoa > Arthropoda > Insecta > Hemiptera > Pentatomidae > Piezodorus > Piezodorus guildinii. The sequence continues at coordinate 4,058 of JAJSOM010000023.1, forward strand.
GAAGGATTGATACCTGGTTCGGGCCAAATCAGCTACATAAGGAATATTAAGGTCTTTATGAATGAGCTTATTCGTGACAAAGTAAGGAGCATTGAGGATTTTTTTAAGGATTTTGTATTGTAAGGATTGAATACGGGAAGAATTTGATGGTTTAGTGGAGCCCCAAAGCTCAACTACGTAAGTACAGATAGGTGTTATTATGTTCATGTAGATGAGTCTTTTGTAGTTAAGTTGAAGGTTTGAGCGTCTGTCTAGTAAGTGTTGAAGTAACCGAAAGCGGTGGTTAACAAAATTGATTGAGATCTTGTTGTGAAATTGTAAAAAGGTGAAAAATCCATGATATAAAGTGGCTCTGCTATAAATTTTCATGATCATGGGTAAAAAATAAATTGTATAATGACTGGTTCATATTTTTATTCAAGAAAAGCTCTTGGGTTGATAGCCAACCCTTGTGCTCAATGTGGTTCAATTAAAAAAATAGAAATGCTAGTTTGATTACGTGTTGAAACGACTTTTCAAAATAACCTTTGTGTGTAAAACCAATGACGCAGTGTAGAAATGTGTAGGGCTAATCCTATATAGTTATTGTAACATAATCCTATTTGTCGGAGGATTACAATATCTATATGCAGTGGCAATAATGTTTGCTCAATAAGAGCAAATATTGTAGAAGGGGGACTCTGCGGGTGGCTGGGGTAGACCTGTTGCTGAATGGCTGGCTGGCCTAGTGTCGCGCGTTCAGGAAACTCGGTATTCCTAATGCGTTCACACCGGAATATAAACACTAATAATGAAGAATAATTTAATTAACAAAGTAGCTATAAAGGTAAATGGTTTTACATTCACTTACCTAATTATGAAATTTATAGTAAGAGAAAGTATTGCCATCGTATACATTTTTTAATTCGAGTTTTCCCAGGAGATACGAGTTTTACAGTCACTAGGTCCTGCAAAAATGTCTCTGTGTATGTGGTAAATCAAGCTCAAAGACGAAAAGTTTTATATTGGTTTGGCAAATAAGTCCATTCGGTTTTTCAGTTTATTTTTGTATTACTTCTTATACGTATTTCGTGAATTAATGACAACGTTGAACTGTTTGTAATATGTCAACAACTATATCTGTTATTTCTTGTCGAAACTATCTTAGCTAATCAGATTATACGGTCAATTTCATAAAAACTACTAAATCAAAGGTACTTTAGAGAAAGAAAATTGAAAATATCAGCATTTTAGCCCTGTCAGACTATTTAAATCAGAATGAAACCTACATGATATTAAAGCCCATTCTTATCAAATTCGTTGGATCCGTTTTGGGAAAATTGTAAAAAGGTGCAAAATGCATGGTATAAAGTAGATCTTCCGGTCAGCTGATTTTAATGAAACATTTTCTGTAACATCTCGGCCTTATAGTTTTCTTAAATATGAAATTTTAATTTCATTGGACTTTTCGATTTTGTCCGGGAATTGCCACACACAGAACTTTTTGCGGGACTTGGTCATTTGGACTCTTTTCACATAAACGTTTCTAATACTCTTATATAAACTGTATACATTACAGACTTTAACAACAAAAAATTTAAAATATATTATTTACATATATATATATATATATATATATATATATATATATATATTTTTTTTTAAATATTTTATTGATATTTACAACTGTACATACAATATATACAATAAGTAAATGGGCTAATTGACACTTCTGGGCGTGATAATGTCTTGTGAAGAAACTACCCAGTGGTAGCACTTCAAAGTCAATTTATTTAAAGTAGGTCTCGAGGCCATCGTCTTTTTACATATATTAGTTAAGTCTTTTTAACATAATAATATATTATAGGTGGAATTATCAGAAATCAGTCAAGTTTTGATTTTTTTTTTTAATTTTGCCATAACTGACAGTTTATGCTTGGACATGGCTCAGTAATGCCCTGATGGTGGCTCACAAGCTTGAGCCGAAACGTTGCCAAAATTAAAAATTTTCAAAAAATGACTGATTCCTGATTATTCCACCTATAATAGTTTCTACAGTCGACTATACATCCTCAATATAATAATATATTGTTATTAAACTTAAAATTATTTTCCATTTATTATTTATCTTATATTTTTTAAAATTATTTCTAATGATTGATTTTAATTATTTTTTTATTGAACATATTAAATGTTCTACATGAACTTACTATGAATAATTTATTGAAAATCGATGTTTTAAGTTTTGGTATCAATAATGTACAATATATTTCGATGCTTTATTATTTCTTTTGAAACAGCCGCGGTGATTCGAGGAGCCCAGAAGCGGATCTCGACCGAGAGCCTAGTCATCGGGAAGTTCCGCTTTGGCTTCTAGAAAACCACGTGATAACACTATACTGAGCAGATCTGCACGAAATCAATGTACGATCAATGTTCAGTTGTGCCATCACCTGACACACACTTCCCAAGGTATTCACTCCTCATTCCGAACTCAATCCAACCCATACCGCAATAGTTGAAGAGTTCCTTACGTCACCGATACCAATTTCCTTACCACCTAAAGCAATCAATCCCTCTGAGGTCAAATATCTTCTTAAAAAGCTTCCTCTCCGTAAATCCCCTGGATACGATCTCCTTACTCCTCAAATCCTAAGACAACTTCCATCTAAAGCCATTACATTCCTTACATATATCTATAACTGTATCCTACGCACTACCTATTTCCCTCTGTTGTGGAAACACTCGACTATCATCCTTTTCCTAAAACCAGGCAAACCCTCCAACTGTACGTCATCCTACAGACCTATTAGCCTTCTTCCGATCCTCTCCAAAATCTTCGAAAAACTCCTATTAAAACGAATCCTAGCCAAATTTCATAATTTTCCTCCACACCAGTTTGGATTCCGTCCTCAACATTCCACGGTTCAGCAAGGACTCCGAGTTGTAGACCACATTTCCTCCGCCCTTGAGTGCAAGGAGTATTGTTCGGGTGCCTTTCTGGACATAGCTCAAGCTTTTGACCGGGTGTGGCACCCGGGACTGCTCTTTAAGCTCAAAACCCATTTACCTCAATCTTTATACCTAATCCTCCGATCCTATTTATCAAACCGCTCCTTCCGAGTTCGTTGTGGTTCCGAATTTTCCAAACATTATTCTGTTGAGGCCGGTGTTCCTCAAGGCAGCGTCTTAGGACCCGTCCTCTACATCCTCTACACCGCCGATATCCCTACCGATCCCAAAACCTTTCTGGCAACATTTGCTCATCCGATTGCACAGCCATTTTATCATCCGATTCCGATCCTGAAGTAGCATCGCTAAATCTCCAAAGGCACCTTTCCCTTGTCGAAGACTGGTGTAAGGCTTGGCGAATTAAGGTGAACGAAAGCAAATGCACACACGTTACTTTCACCCTTCGACGTAAATCCTGTCCAACAGTTAAATTCAATTCCATACCGCTTCCTTCCTCAGACACAGTCCGGTACCTTGGCTTTTTACTAGACAGAAGACTGACGTGGAACCCACATACAAGACTTAAAAGGATAGAACTCAACCGCAGATTCGGCCGGTTATACAAACTACTGGACAGAAAATCTCATCTTACAGTCGACAACAAATTACTAATATATAAGACAGTACTGAAACCTATATGGGCCTACGGACTTGAACTATGGGGGACAACTAAACATTCTAACATCAAACGTATCCAATCCTTCCAATCCAAAGTCCTTCGAACAATAGTTAATGCTCCTTATTACGTACCAACTGTACCCTACACCACGACCTTAATATTCCATTTATTTTAGACCTGGTACCATCCAAATTTTCCAAATTCCATCAGAACCTTCTTCATCACCCTAATCCTCTTGCTCAATCGCTCTCCAGCTCCACCCATCCCTACAATCCTCCTCGAAGATTGAAACGGCAGTGGCCCCGCGACGTTTTGTAAACTTTTATTCCGGAGTTCTGACACTGGTCAGATCCTCCACTCATGTACTGTATGTTTGTGGCTATTCCGCCCTAGCTCGGCCTCCACTGGCTTACACCAGTGAAGCGCCGGGTAAGAGGCGCTGGGATCTCTTGGATTCGGCTTCTCCCCCCACTTGTGGAGGGAGCAGCGGAGTCTAGGGTCCCTTTAGCAGATTGTATATATTGTATATAGTTAAGTTTGCTTGTATGATTTTTGTTATTTCCCAACTTGTATTTATCTCTACTACAGGTTGTTGTTTTGATTTGTTTGTTGTTGTTTTTTTTATTGTTATTTTCTTGTATATATTCGAATTTATTTATTTCCGATTTTATGTAATTTGACTTTATTATCATTATTCTGTATATATTGTATGAATGTGTACTACATCTCTATTACTAATGTTCATTATGTAACAAACTGTAATATTTCTCAATAAAAAAAAAAAAAAAAAAAAAAAAAAAAAAAAAAAAAAATTATTTCTTTTATGAAAGTCATGTAAGAAGATCATATTTGCGTAAAGATAGCTCGGGGTTTTTCACTTTAATATTTTACATGTTTTTTTTTTTGTTTTTTTTCAGTTGCGCGACAGGCCGTGTAGGCCCTGGGTCTCGCGGTGTAAACTCCTGCGAGTTTACACTCACGTTTCGCGATTCTATTTTTAGAGTAGGGTCATCACTCCCTACGACTAATTTTATGAGTGGCCACCCTTTGGCTGACGGGTCTCACATACCCGGGGAGAGGTTGTGAGTGAATCCCCATTTTTTTACATCCTTATAAAAGCCCCGCCGGGACTGGGATTCGAACTCAGAACCTGTAGCATGATAGACTAGCGCGCTAGCCACTCAGCTACGGGCTTCCCAATTTTACATAAATTTTTTTTTTTTTTTCTCTTTAAATCTATATTTACGCCTGTCAGAATGTATCTGACAATCAGCAAATGTGCTGTATAAATTGAGATCAGGCATGGTAGGCATGAAGAAGGAAAATGCCCAGCAGCACCCCTTCCATGGCTTTATTTTATCCGAGGAGGTCCCTCATCCAGCCTCTCTTTAGCCTTCTTCTGACTGGCATTTCAGCTATTGACATGTCGTTAATCAGTCTATTGTCGTGTCCGTTAAGTTTACTGTGAAAACGAGTATAGAGTGTTCGTATATGTTGGTCAACTGTTGGTTGTTGTAAGTCCGTATGTAGGGTTCTGTTGTTTACGTACCAAGGAGCTGTCGTTATCAGTCTTAAAATTTTGGATTGAAATGATTGCAGATTTTGTATGTGAGTCTTTTTTGCTGAACCAAAAATCTGTGAAGCGTAAGTCCATATTGGCTTAAGAAGGTATGTGTATGTATTCCGTTTCTGTCTAATTTTTAATTTTGAAGATTTAGATAAAAGTGAGTATAGTACTATCAGTCGGTGGTTAAGAGTCTGTCTTTTCATCTTGACATGTGGGCCCCAAGTCATCCTTCGATCGAGTGTCAGTCCTAGGTAATGTACAGAGTTGGTCTGAGGAATTTGGTTGTTGTCGATAAAAATTGGTGGGCAAGTGTTTTGTCGTAGTGTGAACGTTACGTGTTTTGACTTGTCGTGATTTAAACGAATTTTCCATAGCTTGTACCAATTTTGTAGTATCATCAAGTGATTTTGTAGAGTCAGTGAGGCGAGTATAGGATCGTCGTTTGATGTTAAAATTGCAGTATCGTCCGCGTAAGTTGCAGTCAATGTGGTGGGGTGAGTTGGTATGTCATGTGTGTATACAATGTATAGGAGAGGAGCAAGTATCGATCCTTGCGGTACTCCTGCCAAGACTGGTCGGATTGAAGAAGTTTCTGAGCCCTGCCGAACAGAGAAAAACCTATCAGAGAGAAAAGATTGTATTATAAGATAGTATGTGTAAGGTAGTACGTTCTTGAGTTTAAAGAGAAGCCCCTCGTGCCAGACTTTATCAAACGCTTGGGCAACATCCAAAAATACTCCAGTCGCGTATTGCTTTTTTTCTAGTGCTCCTGCAATGAAGTCAGTAACTCTGTGTAATTGGTGTGTCGTTGAGTGTGACATGCGAAAACCGAATTGATGGTCAGGTATTATTTTTTGCTCAGTCAGTATGTCAACCAATCTTTTATAAATTAATTTTATAAAGTTAATAAATTAAATAATAATTTTTCTTTGATGTCCGTATAGGTCATACTTGCATAGTTCAGGTACAGTAAAACCAGATTACTTATTAGGATTTTTCTAATTGGCATAGAAGGCTAAAAAATTGTTTTCTGAGTCCAAACAGCGCTTTTTAAATTTTACTTTATATGTGTTGAGTTTGTATGTTCTAAGTCAGATTATTATTTATGAAAATACCTAAATTTTTTATTTCTGTTTTATAGGCCAACTCTGTGTTAATTATTGATATTTTTTTTTATTTTGTTTATATTTATTTTTTGTGTTCGGAATCCTCTTATTATTGCCTTTGATTTTTGTGGGTTAAGTATAAGATAATAATAAGTCGGATAAAATGGGATAATGAATAGACGTCATATAATAAACATAATAATTTATTTATAAGTGCACTCTTCATTATGATTAACTCAAAATCAAAAATAGATAAACTCTTAGGTCAAATTGTTCTTATTCAACCATAAATGATACCACATTTAAAATGTACCCGTGTTGAGCAAGGGTGGATCGATAGTTATTATTATGTTTAACGTGCTATCAGTGAGGATAAAGTTAGTAGAGTAGAAGTTACCCAGCCATTGATAACACCCCAGCGACTGCTCAACGAAAGAAGGTCAGGAGGTCAGCTTATTTTAGTACTTCATCCAGTTTATTTCAGTATTTTAGATTTTATCCCGCTATAGGGAAAAAACCTTTATAAAAATGGGGGTATAAAAGTTTATTTCTGATAAAATGAGGTTTTTCCTACCCAATTATAGTTAATCGCCTATAAGCTGAATAGTCGAAAGTCATCTAAAACGAATTATATCTATAAAGAGATAGGACGAGGAAGATATGAGAAATTTATTTCCTACAGTCAATGTAGTGAGCGGGTAGCGAAGTATTGTAATGTATTGAGGATATTGCGGAGAGTACATTCACAATTGGTTAATTATTATATTAAATAAACATTTGTAGGCCTATGTCGGCGAAAGTTCAAAAGGTGTTTACCCCCCTGCTACCGCATCGATCTGGGATATCAGAGACAGGTAGTTTCCCACAGCGGCAGCCGATAAGAATATTAAGGGTGGTCAAAAGATAAAAATAAGATCTCAAAGGCTGTACCGCCAATCGGGGCACTTCCCATATCAGCCCACCCGAGGTGAGGAGGATGAGAGAAAAGATTCGTAGAGCAGTCTTATCCCAGCCCAGCCACGACAGTTGAAGTTCCATCTACAAGAAGAGGAGGTCATTCGGGGTCAAAGCAGCTGGAGGATGAAGCCGAGAATGGGCGCCCAAGACTGATTCCACCTTCGCCAGCCGACTAACTGTTTTAAAGGTATTTTCTTTGGTTGTAATATTGTATGGCAAGTTTAAATATCATGTCACTCAGTATTCTCAGGTATTGAGTAAATAGATTTTGTTTTTTTGTTTCACTTGGCGAGACAGGCCTTGGAGGCCCTTGCCCGCGCGGTATGGTTTATCGTTTTCACACCGCGATACTCGATGACATCTTATAGGGTAGGGTCATCACTCCCTAAGCCTATTTTTGTTGGTTGCCCTTAATTGGCTGACGGGTCCCACATCTCCCCCGGGGGAGATCGAGAGTGAATCCCCATCCATTTTTATGCTTGAAAAAGTCCTCCTGGGACTGGGATTCGAACTCACAACTTTAGCGTGGCAGGCTAGCGCGCTAACTACTCAGCCACGGGCTCCCCTTCTATCAAGAGCTTCAATATGTTCAAGTTAATTTAAATAATAATATAATTTATTGAAACCTGTCTAAGGAGGGACGGGTCTACTAGTTTTGAATACAATTGCAAAAAATAAAATAAAATAATAATATTCTTGAAAATGGGTAAAAGAATGTGGAATAAATGATTTAAAAGGTCTTCAAAAGGATAAAAAGTGAATGAAATAATGTTTATGCTTAATTGAATATTTAAACTTTTTAATGTTAAAAAATTAAAAAAAAAAAAAACATTAACTTAGTTTTATCCAACTTTCAACACTCTCCATTACCTTATACAACGGTTTATATAAGATAACATTTATGCTCAAATCACCAGCTTTCCAACGGCATATTATACCTTTATCATACTATCCTTATGTGAAAAAAACCTTTAAATATTTGGGTTTTTTCTCTTTTAATTTGTTATTCCATATATATATATATATATATATATATATATATATATATATATATATATATATATATATATATATATATATATATATATATATATATATATATAGGGAATAATATATAATATATATATATATATATATATATATATATTTATTTATTTATTTATTTATATTTACTAGTTTTCTATTAATCCTAACTAGTAGAAATGGTTTGACTAGTTCAAATCAAAAAAATATATGATACGTTAGAAAAAGAAGATTTAAAGTATCGACATTTAAATCCTATCAGACTATATTATTCAGAATAAAACCTTCATCAAATTAAAGCCTATTAAATAATATACAATCAAAATCACTAAAGTCATTTTTGAGAAAATCTTAATGCACAGTATGAAGTGGCTGTTCTGGTGAGTCGATTTTTGTTAAAAAGTTTCTATAACATCTCGGAAATATACTCTCCCAACATATAAGATTTCAGTTTTATACACATTTTCGTTTTTAAGCTAGGCTTATGATATGCACATTTCGACTCAAGGGACCCTAAAATTAATTAAAAAATCGTATTCCAAAATTTCCACAATCGCAATAAACATGTTCCATAAAAAAGTTAGTGAAAGAAAAAAAATCAGGAAGACTCAGTTGGAATTTTGTCCCACAGAAATCTATTGGAGCAGTCCTTTACTACACGAACTCTTACTTAACAATAAAAAAAAAACAAGCAGGATAGAGGGAAAAAACTTAAATGAAAAACCGAAGCGAGGGAGAGCGAACTAACGAATAAAGAAATTTCAAATCCTATTCTGGGATTGATTTTTTTTGTTTTTTTAAAACGCAATCAAGCATTAATAAATCTGTTTTAATCTAACTGTCTCTTCATTTTTACTATAGTTAAGGTTTAAATATTTCAGTAATATTAGTAACCGTCAATATTAATTATGATGCAAATTTTTAAAACTTGGTCAAAATTTTAAAGAATCTTATAATATATAAAATCCTCCTGCCACGATGTTAGTTACCATACTCCTCCGAAACGGCTAGTATCTATTTTTCATACCCCTGAGTGATTAGGGTTGTTTACGCCCTAACATTATTTTTTAATTTTGTGGACTACAATTTTTTTTTTTTTTTTTTTTGTAATAATGTGGCATTACAATATACATACAACCCTAAATGTTCACCCTTCTATCACAACCCCTATTTTTGAATTTTCATTTTAGTAATTTAATAATTTTTTTGGCACCCAGGACTGCTTTACAAACTCCGGAAATTCCTCTCTCCTACATACTACCTCATCATTCAGTCCTACCTCTCTGGAAGATCCTTCAAAATAAACCACAATAGTTCCTATTCCTCCCTATTTACTCAGTCTGCTGGCGTTCCTCAAGGCAGTATCCTAGGACCCCTTCTTTACACAGTTTTTACAGCTGATATCCCAACCCATCCTAACACCTTCCTTTCTACCTATGCTGATGAAACTTGTGTGTTATCAGTCAATAATGATCCTACTATTGCCTCTCAAACTCTTCAATCCCACATCCGAGACCTTGAAGTATGGTGTCAGAATTGGAGAATCAAAATCAATTCCAACAAATCCCACCAAATTACCTTTACCCTTCGTCGTAAACCTACAACATCCTGTCCTACAGTGTCCTTTAATAATATTCCGCTAGTCCCGGTTGAACAGATTCGCTATCTAGGACTCCTACTTGACAAACGACTAACTTGGAATCCGCACACAAGACTGAAACGACAGGAAACTGCCCAACGCTTTCGCTTACTTCAACACTTACTGGACAGACGCTCTAACCTTCCACTTAACTACAAAAGGCTTATATATATTACCATCATAAGGCCTATTTGGACGTACGGAGTTGAGCTTTGGGGCTCTACTAAACCATCAAATTCTTTCCGTATTCAATCCCTACAATCCAAAATCCTTCGAAAAATCCTCAATGCTCCTTATTTTGTCACCAACAAACTCATCCATAAAGACCTTAATGTCCCATATGTTGCTGATTTGGCCCGTACGAGGTATCATTCCTTCCTGAAAAGAAGATGGCCTCGAGACCTTCTAGTGTAGATCACCTAGTGGGGTGTTGCCAATGGGCATATTCTTTTCATGTATATTATCTATATTATGAGCCAATTTACTTGATGTATTCACTAATACAGATGTAAATTTCAATAAATTAATAAATAAAAAAAAATAAAATAATTGTTTATCCCGCTCGATAACTGATCAGTTTTCACCTGGTAAGGTATCCCCGGCAGAGGTCTACCAGTGTTACTACTCAGCCAACAAACAGCATGGAGTAGGGATGGGACCGAAGCCGGTCTCCTCTTTCTCTCACTCAATAAGCCCTCTCTCACTCCCTCCACAGTTTCCGTACATCATTATTATTTGTGCATCAAGCGTAGTAGTAACCTTTACAATTATCATTTTACTATTTCAGTGTAACTCATGTTTTTTACACGGACACTTGGCATGCTCTCGATTGGGTAAGCCATCCAGTTTGAGTTAGCTAAAGATGGGCTAACAAAAAAGATTGTTCACGCTATAGCATTAAGAGATTGATATTGTTTTTATTGTTTTTGACGTTGAAATTCTTTCCAAATTTTATTTATTTTTTTCGTTTATACTTATTGATTCACAATTTTTGAAATGAATACATCTATCTATATCTATGTTCGATAAAAGTATACAAAAATAACACGATAAACTTGTTGAGAAACTACCCATTGGCAGTTCTAAAAAAAATATTCTAAACGAAGTCTCGATCCAACATCTTCTCAGAAGCCATGAAGAACTATCAGAAATCGCAAAGGGATGCAATAACGGAAAGTAAGATCATTATAGATGAGTTTATTAGTGACAAAATAAGGAGCGTTGAGGATTTTACGAATAATTTTGGATTAGATAGGTGCGGAGTTCAATGATTTATTAGAACACCAAAGCTCCGAATCAGGAAGTAATAATTGTCTAATGATAGTAGTGAAGATGAGCCTTTGGTCGTTAAGTAGCAATATTTATTAAACTTATAAAATAAATGCGTAGTTAAATGGATTTTAGCATCGTGTAGGCTTTATCTTCATAGAAATATCACGACAGGGTATAAGGTGTATAAACGCCGAATTTTCACCCTTAAATCAATTTTTGATAATAGTGACATAAACGATAAACACTAGACAATTTTGATTATTAACTACTAATAAATAAAAATTAATGTTTTCTTAAACTGAAAGCATAGCTGGGAATAAGAACAGTAATATAGATGGACACTGTATCGCAGGAAAGCTAACGATTTAAAATTAAATAAAAGTTAATAGTATGAAAATGGGAATAAAGTTAGTGCAACAGATTTTCAATTTTACGTTCCTTACTATATTTAACCTTTTAACATTAATTTCTCGTTAAAAAAATGTTGAAATATATAAAATTTTGTAACGGTTACCCAAAGGTGACATGAATGTCTGTTAAATTTAACGGTGACTGGAATTAAATCTACCATATACACAGCCTACATGATAGCAGTAATCCGATTGGGGTCAGTTGATAACGAATCGACAGAAGTGCCCGCCCTATAGGCAGGATTTGTCAAAGCTGGCCGATTGTGGGTGCTCACGCGTTGATGTTTCTGAAACTAATCCAGAATAGTACTGAGATCTCCTGGTTTTTAGCCAGAGCTAACTAAAACTGGTAATTAATATTTTCATATTAAACACATACCCAAGCAAAGTATGGTGAAATGAAAAATGAATGATACCATTCACCACCATACAGTAAACATTAAATTTTTCGAATACAGATTCTGTTTTGGCATGTGCCAAGGTAGTTGACCAGCATCTAACCATCGACCTGGTGGTATTCGATTATCATACATGATCAACTTTTTATCACAAGTTATACGAACCAGGAAAATGGTAAGTTTTTTTTATGACCGAACAAAGAAACACGAGTCACTTCATGTTTCAACCGCTGAGGTTCATTGAGTTCATATGGGACCCAGGAATCTTTCTCGCCTTTCCGATCAATTTTTAAATTCATGGAAACTATCATATGACTAATTATTTTCTAACATCGTGTCTCCTTACGAAAATTTCGTTGGAAAAATACCAACGACAGATTTTCATTCGAAATTACTTTACCAATGCATAATTACTTTTTGCTGCCTGGGAAACGAAATTACTGAATTGGTACTCATAAAATAATATCGTTCTGAATTTAGAAGTAATTTTGGATAGTAAGGATTGAATGATGTTATGTATTGAGAATACTGAGGGGACTAAATTCATTATTAGATTATTTTAACAATAAATATTAATAATATGTGGTGTAAAAACTACAAAAGGCGTTTCATACGCCCCTAGGTTTCCCTGTAGGTCTCACCCCGACCCGCGATACACGAGGGATTACCTCGACCCTTAATACAGGAACTTACTAGTATTAAGGGTAGACAAAGGCTGGACCGTCGACTTATATTAGCACCGCCTTGCTTTGTCCGATAGGAAATCGGCGATTTCCAAAATACAGTATTTTTGAAAAGAAGAAGGGAAAGAAGTTACGAGAGTGAGAATCGAGAAGCAGAAGAGGTGAGTCAGAGAGCAGCTGGAGGATGAAGCAGAGAAGGGACGCCTAAGATTGATTCCACCTTCTCCAGCTAATTAAGTGCTATTCAGGTATTTCATTGGTGTAATAAACTTAGCAATGCGGAAGGCATCAGATAGTTTAATAAAGCCCCTCTCAATACCAAGGGTCCAAGAATGTCTGGTGTTATTGTAGTAAATGAACATTTCTTAATAAAGTTTTCAAGTAATCGCTATCGTAAGAATATCGTAAGTATGTATTTCTATTTTATTATATGTCTTTCAATTTTTTAGCTAGATTAGTATATGCAAACACTCATACAGTTTAGAAAACTCTAAAATATAGATTTTTGATAACAACTCGAATCCGAAAATATTCGCAATACTTAACCTTACTATGCCAGTGGCGTAGTCTAGTGGGTAAAGCCCTTGTCTACTGTATTCTAGATCCTACTACGAAGTACTACGAACACTGGCTAAGGAAGAATATTATTGATTTAATTTTTAAATTGAATTTGTAATAACTATTACAGCTAATAGTTCCTATTCATCCCTTTTTACACAGACTGCTGGTGTTCCTCAAGGCAGTATTCTAGGACCCATTCTATACACACTATATACAGCTGATATCCCAACCCATCCTAACACTTTCCTTTCTACCTATGCTGATGAAACTTGTGTGTTATCAGTCAATAAATGATCCTACTATTGCCTCTCAAACTCTTCAATCCCACATCAAAGACCTAGAAGTATGGTGTCAGAACTGGAGAATAAAAATAAATTCCAACAAATCCCATCAAATAACCTTTACCCTTCGCCGTAAACCTTTGACTTCCTGCCCTAAAGTATCCTTTAATAACACTAAACTAGTTCCTGTTGAACAGATCCGATACCTAGGACTTCTTCTTGACAAACGCCTAACTTGGAATCCACATACACGACTAAAACGACAAGAAACTGCTCGCCGCTTTAGGCTACTTCAACACTTACTAGACAAACGATCAAACCTTCCTCTTAACTACAAAAGGCTCATCTACATGACTATTATTAGACCAATCTGGACTTACGGAGTAGAGCTTTTGGGCTCTACAAAACCATCAAATTCTTCCCGCATCCAATCCTTACAATCCAAAATCCTTCGTAAAATCCTCAACGCTCCTTACTTTGTCACGAATAAACTTATCCATAAAGACCTTAATGTTCCCTATGTTACAGATTTGACCCGGACCAGGTATCAATCCTTTCATGACAAACTCCATTCTCACTCTAACCCACTAGTTTCAATCCTTTCTTCCTCTTCAATTCCGGATAATCCTCCGAGGCGCCTGAAAAGGAAATGGCCCCGGGACCTTCTAGTTTAAAATATTTTTAGAGTGCTGCCACTGGGTAGTGTCTCTACATGTTTTTCATGACAGTTTTGTATATTACTACCATCACATTTACTAGATGTATTTTTATTTAATACAGTTGTAAATATCAATAAATATGTTTAAAAAAAAAAAAAAAAAAAAAAAATTCTCAGCCTTAGGACGACACTGGGTCATAACAATAAGTCTCCTGAGACACACCCAGCCTCCAGAAAGAGGGTAACTAAAATGAGGAATATCCAGCTCCTAAGTGTGATGTCGGCCTAATCACCTCATACAGAGGTTGTAGAAGTAAAGGTTGTTGTGTTTTTTCTTGTATCATCTTTCCTCACGCTTTCCTTGAATTCGTAGGAGTAATTTCACCAAATGAGACAGAAGTGTGTGAAAGGAAGCCGGGGAAGAACGCGCGTTTTGATTAGATAAATGAACGTAACTATTTTTAAGTAGGAAAGATTACGATTACATGTTCTAATATACCGTGTTGGTCATAGAAATTGCATCCCTTAACAACAACAATAATTACAAAACTAAACATAACCGCATGTTTAAAAAAAAACATACTGATAACACAAACAATAATTTTATATAATTAAAATTAAAGAAAAACACGTAATAAACAAAAAAAAAAATAGAGAAGTTTAACTTCTCACGTAAAATTAATTATAATATGCGCAATGATGACCCTACATTATAATGTAGTAATATATATATAATATATATATATATATATATATATATATATATATATATATATATATATATATATATATATATATGTATATATCTCATGGAGAACCCCGAGTGTATTCTTTCATCAGATCATACCGCGCGTTAAAATTAAGTAGTTAACACTAATAATCAAGAACTAAGAAATGTTATTTGTGTTTATTATTTTCAAAAATGTACCTTTGTAATCGACCAAAAAAACAAAAAAAAAAAAAAAACCTATTCGTACGTGTTTACAAGTTTTGGCAAATTATTATGTGAAATTATATTTTTTTCATCTGAAATGTTCGCAGAAAGACTAAAAGATCTGTGGGTGAACTCCTAGATCAGTAAATTCTTACAGTGTAATTTAAAAAAAAAATAAGGGATTAGTTAGTAAGGGATGAATTAGAAAAGCATTTCTTAAAAAAAAGACTCGTTTGGCATTACAAGTTAGGCAAAATTATTATGAGAAATAATTATAACATCATATTATTTACTTTCACTTATCTCTATATGAAATACATAGAAAGGGAAAGTATTGCGATCGTGGAAATTTTCAATTCCCAGTTTTCGACGGAAATGAACGTTTTAAGGTCTTCTGAGTCTAAATGACCAAGTCCCGCAAAAAGGTCGGTGTGTGTGTGTGTATGTGTGTCCGTATGTGGTAAGTCTAGTGCAAAAAGTAAAAACCCTACGAAACTATACGTCCGAGGTGTTACAGCGACTTTTCAATCAAAATCGGCTCAGATGAAGAGCTACTTTATACCATGCATTTAGTATCTTTTTACGGTTTTCTCAATTTTGATTAAAATTGCTATTTAGATGTAAAATTTAATGGGCTTTAATATAATGTACGTTTCATTCTGATTGAAATAGCCTGAAAGGGCTTAAATGCCGATATTTTAAATTTTCTTCCTCTGAAGCACCTTTGATTGATTTCAAAATATTAGGCACATCATTAGCATTTATAAATAAGAGCTAAATATGCAAGTTGAGCGTATTTGATAAACAACTAAAGGAGAAAAGAGCAGACATATTTTTATGTAAATTTTGGTTTATTGATAACAAGATCCGTAATATAGACGTATAATATACTGTTAGAAAGAGAAAGATTTCAGAAAAAATATTATCTGATACACAAAGTTGTAAAAGGTAATATAAAGTAACGAATGAGAAATAAACTTATTACTGATTAACATTTTTCAACGAAAATTAATACACGTTTTATTAAAATCAACGTAAAATATTTTTCAAATTGAAGTATATTTTTTAGTTTTTAAATTTATATTAACAGTCGAGATAAGTGAAAGTCGTGTGTTCCCGCACCAGGTTTTTTACTAAAATATTGGCAAGAAGGCTAGAAGACCTGTGCCCTTGAGCCTAGACAAACCCCTAGATCAGTGAACCCCTACCATAGTTGAGATCGATGGACCATCCAAGAATATCCCAGACGAAAGCTACTACGGATGTCTCCGATCCTCCCCCCTGTCATCCCATTCATTTAACTAAAGCCATTCATGATATCAAGCAATATCTTCTCTTCGGATAACTTATTATAGTACCTTTTGTCATTCTTTAAAAGTCTTTTCGGTTTAAGATATTTTATTTCCGTCTTATTTCTACACGTTGAATAATCCAAAAATTAGTATGTTCTCATTAATCTATTATTTTTTCGTCACATCTCTTTCGTAACATTTCCTTAATTTTCCATTATTTTTCCAATTAAATTTAAATATACCAAAAAAGAAATTGAATGTTACACCACGCCTGTGCGATCTCAGGTACTCGTTAAAGATCCCTATCCTAATAAATAACTGGATAAGCAATTAGAACTCCCACTGTAGCATCGTCCGATTTGCCACAGTAGTATAAAGTGGCGTTAACTAAATATACAAAGAAACAAAAACTAAGGGATTTAAAAAAATGGCCATAATAAAATCTATTCGTTCGTGTTTACAAGTATTGGCAAATTATTATGTGAAATAATAATGGAATTATATTTTTTTAGCTGATATATTAGCAATAAGGCCAAAAGCTCTGTGCAACGGCTTCCACTGTAGCATCGTCCGATTAGCCACAACTGCATAAAGGGACGTTAAATAAACAAACATGTTGTATGATACTATAACCACATTTAGGAACTAGTATTTTCTGTAATCAATTTTTTATTTTTTTATTTATGGTAATTTACAACTTCATTAAATAACTCAATAAGTAAATATGAGGAATGAAAAAAAAAAATCATGAAAATGTCTTGAGAAAGAACTGCCCAGTGGTAGCACTACACTAACTATTTTAAGGCAGTAGGTCCCGAGGCCACCTTCTTTTCAGTCGCCTTGGAGGGTTATCAGGGATATCTAAAGAAGTTAAATAACGGACAAGTGGGTTTGTGTGGGCAGGGAGTTTAGAATGAAAAGAGGAGTATCTATCACGGGCTAAGTCAGCAAAAAATCGGATATTTAGGTCATTATGGGGGAGTTGATTTGTAACAAAATAAGGGGCATTAAGGATTTTGCGAAGGATTTTGGGTTGTAAGGACTGGATGCGGGAGGAATCAGATGGTTTCGTAGAGCCCCAAAGCTTGATTCCATATGTCCAAACACATTTGATAATAGTGATGTAAATGAGTCTTTTGTAATATGCTGGAAGTTTTGTAGTAATCGATATCTTCGGGCAGTTTCTTGTCGTTTCAGTCTTGTGTGAGGATTCCAAGGAGGGTTGTAATCAATTTATTTTCATAATTAAAATTATTAATATTGTCTATCTGCCTAAACTATATAAACTATATATGTATATATATATATATATATATATATAAATATATAAATAGACACAGAATCTAACCTCATTGCTATAGTGGACGGCGGGTAGCGGGAGCCAGTGGTAGCCCATCGCCCGGTCCCACAGCATGCCCTTGTTCCAGACTTCCATCAAGAGGCCCGTGTTCACATCATTCGTCTCGCTGCAATAATAATATATTAATTAGTATAGGTTAGAAAACAAAAATACAAAGGAAAATGTATGAACAACATATTGCTTTTTAAGATTTGTGTTCGGCACCTCGAAACGGTCTCATGTATCCCACCTCTACGACGAGTTAATGTGGTTATCCCCAACCTTTCAAAGACAATATTTCCTTGGATCATTCCTTTATCAAATCATTAACTCCCACCACCCATTTTACGTCTACAGCCTTCTGGTATTTAAATCTTCAACCAATCACCAGGAAACAAGATCCCGTCTGTCCAACCTCCAAACTCCTTTCCACCGAACCAAAAAATATGATTGCTGCTTTTTAGCCGATTCCACTGGCTTATGGAATACTTTCCCTTCAAAAACCGACATGCTTCTTCCCTACCATCATTTAAATCCCTCCTCTTTCAATACTTCCTTTCTCTCCAGTCCGATTTAAGCTTATTTTTATTTTTATTATGCTTATTTATGTGAGGTGATTTTTTTATATACTTTAATGAGATGTAAAAGATATATTTTAGGTTGTTTCTTATTTATTTATTACTAAATATGTAAATAGAGATGTCACAATGACCTTTTAATTTTTTCTTCTTTCTTTTGTTATTTGAATGTAGTTATATATTGTTTTAGGCCAGATATAAATTATTATTTTGTTCATTATTGTTATTCTGAAGGGACATTGTCCCAGAATAAAGTTTGTTTTCTATCTATCAATATATTCAATAGGGATTGATAAGTATGCTCTGTAACTAGAACAAGATGTGTTTGGGCAGCATTCCCAATAAATAAAGTAGTCCTCTAAAAATATCAACAAATGAACGCTCAAGAAGCGGAAGCCACTCACCTCCAAATAAGAATCAACAAAATATAGGTAGTAAGACGTAATCAATTATATATCAGAATCAATCATCCTTCAAATACCAGGAAGGTAGAAAGAGGTATGGTATTAACAAATTTATTATGATATATTATGGTATTTTATTTTACTTATGTTTTGTTGTTTTCTGTTTGAGGGATTAGAAAAAAAACCAACAAATGGCTATATCTGTACATCAAACTATAAAAAGTACAAACGCTTCATAGTAAATGTGTAAGAATCTGTGGAAATTATCCATAAAATAATAGAATCAAAACCATGCGTTCAGAATTGATATTCCCTTTTATTAAAGATTACTTAAACAAGCTTAGTAAACAATTTTTTTCCAAATGTTTAGTTAATAAAACTTTTCTAATAAGAAATATTGGAAACTATACCAAAAATAGTCAAAGCGGTATGTTCATAAACGAACTAAACATATATTACTATAATATGCATTTGTTGTAGTTTTTTTTCTAAATTGTGGAAGTTTTTAAATGTATTATGTCTTTCATTTATTAATGTGTTTATATCCATTTCTATGTTATTATGTATTACATAACAGACTGGTCTACTTTGGTGCATCATTATGTTATTTTATTATATATTGCAATAAAGATTATTAAAAAAAAAAAAATCAATAAATGGTTTGTATCGTAAGCTATGTAGCCTAATATTCTCACAAAGCACTGAATCTTAATATATTTGTTTAAAACCTAGAATGAAAGTTTTTTCTATATTTTAGGGCTTCTAAATGAAATAGATGTGACTGAATGTTTCCATGAGACAGAAATAAGTTGCTGAAGAATTAATTACAATGAATTGCAATAAAACAGAAGTTTTATTAAATAATCTATTACACTATTATCTACGACAATCAGTTAGTTTTATCGGTATTTTATCACCCTCCGTTAACATTTTCAATTATATGAATAAAACAATATTTTTTCTAAAATATTTAGCTTTCCAACAGTATATTAAACGTCTATATTACTGTTTTAATTTAATAAAAAACATGAATTGTATAAAAAATATTTTTGGTCTGTTCTCCTTTAGCTAGTTACCGTATTCATTCAAATAATATATTTATCCTTTTTTTTTTTTTTTTTTTTTCCAGTGGCGCGACAGGCCCTGGGCCTCGCGGTGTGATCTCCTGAGAGATTACACTCGCGTTTCACGGTGAAATTCGTAGCGTAGGGTCATCACTCCCTACGCCTAATTTTTGTGAGTGGCCACCATTTGGCTGACGGGTCTCACATACTCGATGCGGCTACCGGGGGAGAGGCTGCGAGTGAATCCCCATTTAATTACATCATTATAAAAGCCCCACCGGGACTGGGATTCGAACTCGCAACCTGTAGCATGAGAAACTAGCGTGCTAGCCACTCAGCCAGGGGCTCCCCTCAACATATTTATCCTACGCTAGCAAAATATACGGACCTGCTAAAAAGACACACATACAAAAAATAAAAACCTTGCAATCGCAATTTGAAGGACTGGCAACGAACTCACCAGCATATGTTTCAAACGATACCCTATTCACATAATCCAACTACAACAAACCACATCCGATCAACTTACAAACGATTTCTCGACAAAATAAATGGACACATGAACAAACTTGTACAAAACATGGCTAAAACCGACATACCATACATGACTCGGCGTGGGCTGAAAGGAGTTGATCAGGGACCTTCTGGCCTGAAAATATAGTTCTGCTTAATGTCAGGAGGATGCACCACTGGGTGCTTGTAGTAGGGTGGCTAGCATAACAGTGTCCTAGCGATAAAAGATTTACTGGTTCAAACCCGCAGGTGGTTTTTTAATGGGAGTAAAAAACCCTTAGTTATGCCGTCCTTCGGAGAGGATGTAAAAAGGTGGTCCTGAACCTGTACGATGTCAGGTAATTGTTAAAGATCCCTATCCTAATAGAACCTGGATTGACAAATTAGACTCCACTGTAGCATAAAGTGACGTTAAATGAACAAACAAACCCCTGGGTGCTCTCTGCTCATGCCTGCTCACGCCATGTTTCCTTAGATTTTCGCACATTTGCTTAATGTAATTTTTTACAGGTGTGAATAAAATGTTAAGTGATAAAAAAAAATATTTATCTCTTTTTTATCAGTGCTAAAAAGATGATTGGTTATTCTTATATACTAAAACATTAAAGGTACTATAACTTAAAGGAACGTGCAGCAATGCAGGTGCGAATGTTAATTATAACAATACAAAAATAAAATACATACAAAAATATGTTTGCTTTTATCTCCTTTTGTTGAATACCAAATTCATTTAACTTACATATTTAATATTTTTTTATTATTTCTAACAGTATGGTATGTTTCATTTTATCAAATCTACAAAATTAAAGATCCTTCAGAAAACGAAGATTTATTATATCGGAATTGAAGCCCTTTTAGACCATTTCAATAAGAATGAAATCAATATAGTATTAAACATTATTAAATCTTTCATCGGTATAGAGAGTTTAATAAAAATCGTTTGAGTGGTTCGGAAAAGTCGTAAAAAGGTGCTAAATGCATGGTATTAAGTGGCTATTCTGGTTAGCTTATTTTGATGAAAAAGTTGCTGTAACGTCTCGGGCGTATTATTATTTTAATTATGAAATTTCTTTATTCTATGATTTTTCACGCTAGGTTTACCACATAGACAGAGACCTTTTTGCGGGACTTAATAATTTAGACTCAGGGGACCCTATAACGTGTATTTCTGTTGAAAACTGTAATAGGAAGATTTTCACGATCACAATACCTTCCCTTACTATATACACATCTACCAAAAGTATTTTATATTATTAGATAATATATATATATATACTAGCTGTAACCCGCGGCTTCGCTCGCGAATATTTTATTTTGTCTTTATTTAAATTTGCATAAATGCGTTTATGAGTAGAAACTATAAAACAAATATGATGGAGCTGTTGTATGGGAATGTGTTATAAAGAAACTACCAATAATACAAACTTATTTTATTTTTTTTCTTACTGGTGTGATTTCTTGGCGCCGTCAACTTCAACCAACTTATTTACTATATAGTCAAAACTGCCAACAACTACACTATTATTATAAGACGTATAAATTTTCTAGAATATAAATATTATATTTTTAACAATTACATTTATCAAAGTTGTTTTCAATTGAAAATATTCCCACCCGTTGGATCAATGTATATCAATCACATTTATGTTGCAAACGTTACTATATAGCACGATTACGTTACAGATAAAATATATTGAGTGCTTTTGGGTATCCTACTTCTACTGGATCGCTATTGTATATTTAACAGAATTAAATGGCAACTTATTAGACTAAAGTTAGAATTACGGTTAATGAGGAAAGTAATTTTGAAACAACTTAACCTATTACTATAATTAATTTGATATAAGTATAAATATCTTGCTTCTAATATCGAGACACATTGAAAAAATAGAACAAAACCTACACTTCATTATCTTTGTTTGCGCTAGTCGAATTAAATTTGATAAATAAAATAATTTAAATTAAAATTACTACAAATTACGAAAGATGTTGATATTGGCTATGTTGAATGAGGTGATATAAAAGAAATATAGGTGAATAGCAGTGAGCTATTCTGTTTATGATAAATAAAAGATTATTATTTCATGTCAGATATCAATTTTATGTTACAATAAGATACCAGTACCAAGTAGCCACATCCAAATTATTAAATAACCTCGTTTTATCTTTTAAGGATAACCGTTCTATATCATCATAACTCCTTTGCAACTCATAACTCATTGCAAGTCATTCAAATAAGAGCTTATAATTTTTCTGGAAATGTATAGTAATATGTATTTTATTATAATTGGAAACTATGAAGTGAATGTATATTTTATCCCATACTCGTCGCCAAGCAATATGTATTTTATTATAAATGGAAACTATAATGTGAATTTAAATTTTATAAATAAGAACGCATAGAAACAATCAACACACACTCATATTTTAATTAATAATCACATATGTGAAGATATGGGAAAGTTACTTGGGAACCAGCGTTGCCACAGTTAAAAAAATTTTCTTTTACGTTTTAGAAAAATATATTTTTCAACCATTTAGAAAAGTAATAAAAACTATCCTATCATTTAAGTTGGACCAAATTACAGATACTTACGAAGTTTCATCAAAGTCGGTTCAGTAATTTCAGAGTTCATCGCGAACAAACATTGTGACACGAGATTTTTATATATAGAGATAGACTAGCTGTAACCCGTATAATATATATTTATGTTTAATTATTTTACTTTTATTTTTTAACCAAAGAGAGAGCGGCATGGTCTAGTGGGTAGATAGTTTTACGTTAAGACTTTTTATCACTGAATGATTAAAATAAAAAGGATCATCATTTTTCTTGTTTTTTAAATAAATAAATTAAACCATATGAGACATACAAACTCTATTAAGAAGGTTATTAATAAACCAACCAAGTATGCGAACCGGTTTACCCATCTCTACTTAGAATTCCAAAAGATAAAACCTACTTGATTTGTGTATATATTACTCTATTTCCAGATTGGCTGCGTGAGCCATACATGTATAAAAAAAAAGTAATTACAATTACCAGCAATTGACACAAAGGAGGGGTATAGTTTCATGCAAAGACAACCCTAACTATTTTATGTTTATAATTATACTGAACAGTTAAATAAAAAGGTTGATATAAATCAAAAGAAACACTTGAAATAATATTGAAACACAAGAATAAAATGAAACTAAAAGTAAATAACTTCATATAAGATAATAAATTAATACTAGTATAAGGTAATTAAAAAAAAGAAGATAAAGTAAATGAAGCTTGAAAAGAATCAATGAATAAATAATTAACTTTTAAAAAAAATACATTAAAATAATAATAATACATAAATGAAACATAATAGATTGGATAAATGCTAATTCAGTAATTTATAGATAATAAATATTAATTTAGGAAAGATAATTTAGTAAAAATAGTAGTTTTTAAAAATTAAAGAATATGGACAAAAAAAGATTAGTAGGAAGATCACAGAAGAACGTCTTGCAAAAGTCTGGGTTTGAGCCGACGAGTTGTCCTTTGAGCCCCGATGTCTACTTGATTGAATCACCTTAAAAGTTAAATTTTCACAAGTATTTCTATTGCTTCCTGGGATCAGTCCAAGTGCTAAGGATATGAAGAAAACTTGAAATTGAAAGAACGTTGAAAGGCGAGCATAACCTAGAATTTTATAGAAGGAAACTATATTAGGAAAAACAATTGGAAGCGGCAATATCTGCAAATCCCATCTATATTGTTTACCTCCTTCTTCTGTTTTCTTACCCCACATAATCTTTTCTATCACCGGGTATGGGCCAAAAGATGGTGCGGGAAATGGGAAAAACATAAGATTTCTTTCCGATTACAACGATCGAGGTTAGAATAATGTTGTTTTGTTTTTATAGTCTATAAACATATTTATTGTATACCATGCAAAAGAAGTTTTATTCATTCATTTATTTTCTATCCCATTTTTTTTTTTTTTTTTTTTTTTTTATCGATCTAAGGAATTAACAAATTATAGTCACGATTTGTAAACATATTATCTCTACCTCTCTCTATATATTTGCATATATATTTATTTGTTGCTACGTATTTCAAGGAGTTTTAGGCATGTGGAATTATAATAACATTTAAAAAATATATTGTTAAGTTCATTAATAAGTTCAAGGTATTCTGATTTCAACTGTCTTCTTAAATATATTATATTTGGATGACATTTTGAAACAAAGTGGTTGGTGGTCACAAAGTTGTGTGTATAGGACCAGTAGGCGTAATACCAGAACGGTTAAAAATCAGCTAAGAGTGGTTTAAATTTAGACAATAGTTTTTAAAAAATATATTTATATAAATATATTATAAATATAAATATTCTCAGAATAAATAAATATTTTATAGAAGCTATGTTAAACCTTTTTGGTGATTTGCGAAATATTTAAGGTAGTGATAACCTTAGGCAATACCTGGGCAATATTGGTCTGAAATAAAGACAATATTCTATTGTCAATATTTTTATTTTTATTTTAAAATTATAAATAATAAAGTTACGGTTCTTCAGGATATTTAAGTTCCACTACATCTTTATAATATTCTAATTATTTCGGTAATTAAAGATACAAATATATTTCCATCAATCTCCATTGACTTACACAAATTCATATGTAAGAAAAAATTTTTCTTAAAATCTTAAACTATTCAACAGTATATTATAAATATATAAATATTACTATTCTTGCGTTAAATCATTACTATTCTTATGTTAATTTTTTCTAAAATCTTTAACTACTATAATATATTTATTTATTCGTATGTATTACAGTTTGTCACAATGGACAATAATAATATTGCTAAAGAATCCCATTCATACAATATAAACAAAAAAAAAGTCAAATTACATAAAATGAAACTAAACTAAATAAACGTATACAATAACAAAATTTGTAGATAAAATAAATACAAATAAACAAGGTTAACAAATAAATAAACAAAACATGTCACATGCATACGTAAAATCTTTAACTATCCAACAGTATATTATACACATATAACTAATACTATTTATACTTATGTTAAATATTTTGATCACTAATTTTATATCCGTTCTGCAACCCTCTGGAATTCCCTGCCTACTAATATTCGACATGCTTTTTCCTTTCTCTCATTCAAATCTCACCTTTTCCAACATCTTTTGGCATCCCAAATAGATGAACAACAAATGTGAATCTGCAAATGACTTATTTTAATTTCAATACACGTTATAATTATCTATTTTATCCAAACCCTAGCAGTTTGGAATAATTAGTTGTTTTTTTTTTTGTTTTGTGTTTTTATCTTTCCCTCAACCCTATCAGTAGCCTTTAGAAGATTTCTCTTCCTTCTTTCCTTTTTTTTTTTTTTTTTATACTTGTGTGTTTATTATCCATACTTTTTGTAAATGAATGTATATAAGTCTAGGTAGTATTTAATTTTTTCTTCTTTGCACATTTGTAAATAAAAATTAATTTTATTGTTTTCTTAACCAGACATAAATATTAATATCTGTTGTTCATTTTTGTCATTCTTAAGGGACATAGTCCCAGAATAAAGTTTTTATTATCATTATGTTTGATATATATATATATATATATATATATATATATATATATATATATATATAGCAAACATATATATTACATACACAAATCTGTGTTCTTCAGTCGGTTATCCAATTCTACCATCTTGCATATTTACCTGTTTTTTATTTCTGCTAAACATTAAATGAATAAAGGGAATGATCTAAAGTTACTGATCAATTCATCTTGTTAGCTCTTATAAAAAACGGGTTAATGTGCAAGATGAAAGAATTTAATTTCAATTGTTAGAAAATTATATGTTTACATGAATTCTCGAAGTATTTTTTTTTAGTTTGGTCAACTCTAACTTCGTTTAAAAGTTCTTTAATTGATTTTCAATAAGAGGGCAACTGAAATTCGTGAGTTGCGTGAACTTTTTTCTAAAAATCTTTATATAGTGTAGATGATTGGTGAACAGACAGTTGATAAGCAACTAAAAATCTATTTTTACTTTCACTTACTATATATAGTAAGGGGAAGTATTGCGATCGTGAAAATTTTCGAATTCCAGTTTTCAACGGAAATACACTTTTTAGGGTCCAAATAACCAAGTCCCGCAAAAAGGTCTGTGTGTGTGTGTGTGTGTGTGTGTGTGTGTGTGTGTGTGTCTGTGTGTGTGTGTGGTAACTCCCGGGCGGAAACGGTAAGTCCTATGAAACTGAAATTTCATATTTAAGACAACTATACGCCCGAGACGTGACAAAACTTTTTTCATCAAAATGAGCCTACCAGAAGAGGCACTTTATACTATGCATTTTGCACCTTTTTTCAATTTTTTCGAAAACGGTTCCGACGATTTTGATTAAACTCGCTATATCGATGTAAAAATTAATGGGCTTTAATATCAAACCTACATGATTTGGATTAAAAATGGTCTGACAGGGCTTAAATGCCGATATTTTGAATTGTCTTCCCCTAAAGTACCTTTAATTTTGTAGATTCAATAATATTAACTAGATTATCTTGTTAACGCTAATGAAAAACCGGTAAATATATAAATTGAATAAATTCGATACCTAACTAAATAAACTCGCTATATCGATGTAAAAATTAATGGATAATTAATTAGATAATAATATAATAGATTTTTTAATGAAACACATGTTTTTATAGAAATTTAATTTAATTAATTCCTTAATAGTTTCACGTATTTTTATCTGTAACTGTATTTGAAAATTCTTTCATTGATTTTAAAAATGGAGGTAAGTGAAAGTCGTGTGTTGCCCGCACCAGATTTTTCATTTTGTATTTCAACTCCTACTTTGGTATTTAATCAAAAGCAGGGATAGACATGCCGCGGACTAGGAACCACCTCTCTAGGCGCCCGAAGGTACTAACTACTTGAAGACGATCACTAAGCACTGGAATGAAGATAGTTGTGACTTAGCGTTAAGTGCGGTCTGGTGCAACAGGCGGTCACTTCAGCACCCTCTCAGAGCTCTACCAAAAGCCACTACTCCAACTTAAACAATCTATCAGTTTGCTATTTTCAAATCCACTCCAAAGCGTTCCTAACATTAACACTCTTCATTCATAATGACCTTAGAGTGTAATCTAAATGGTTATAAATCAGTAACGCAGAAAGGTTTTGTACAAGAATCGGAATAACTCAGTCTGGCTTTAACCTTTCATGTGTCCACATCGTTCTCCGCTCGCTTCGAATTCAATCTTTTCTTACTTTTCGTCAGTTACCACTATCTGCTATAGTAAGTAGTTATTAATCTTATAGTTACTCTCATAACTAAGTGGTAAGACATATAGTCAAGAAACACTATCAGTTTAGGAATTTATTTCCGAGATAGAATTATTAATAGAAGTATAGCATTAGGACAGGCAGTGCGCTGGTGAAGATTATACCTTATCAGTCCCCACTTCTCCTGGAGCTCCCCACCACCGTCTTCACCTCTCATTCACGTAGAATACTTCGTAATGGCCGTATGCCCAGTATGCAATACGTCGATCGCCAGAGACGAAAAATCGGGCATCACGTGCTGCCAATGTAAAATTTTATTTCACTTGAAATGCATCAATATCACGGACCAATCACAAATAAATAAAAAAACATATAAATGCATTTCTTGTGAAAATAAAAAATATAGTGTACCCATTAGTAAAAATATGGAGGAAAACATAATTGCAATTTTGGTCGAAATCTCAAAAATAACGGATGACGTCAAGGAAATAAAAAATACGATGAATGGCCAAGGAGACATAATATTCGAAAATGCAGAGAGATTGAAATCAATGGAGGAACGAAATAGAAAACAAGATGAACTTATCGAAAGGCTCCTCGCCGAAAACAAAAATTTAAAATCTCAAATAAAAACAATGGAAGCGAGAATGAATCAAGTGGAACAAGCCCAGCTTTCACACTCGATTGAAATAAGAGGTGTTCCGTTGAGGACGGGAGAATCAACGGAGGGTGTGGTCTGTTCTGTCGGGGCTGCCCTGGGCGTCAAGCTCAAAGCTGAGGACTTTGACCTCGTGGAGAGAAAAAGGCCGAAAGGAGAGGACCCTCGTACGCCTTCGATTGTCGTGCGATTTGTTCGCCAGGCGGTCCGGGACGAGATGATCCGCCTCCGGAAGGTGAAAAGGGACTTCACCACGAGGCATCTCAACTGGGACAGCGACGACAGGATTTACATCAGCGAGGAGTTGACTGCGGGCAACAGGCGTTTATACTGGCTGGCTAGGCAGAAGAAGGCCGCCGGCAAAGTGAAGTACGTCTGGTTCGCCCAAGGTCGCGTCCGTTGTCGACGAGAAGATGGTTCACCCGTAATGATCATCAACCAACCCGATGATCTGGAGGGCTTCCAATGACAGTTATGTTTTCGTTATTACACTTTAGAATACTTTATTTATTCATTGTTTTCTTTTCTCCAAATTTGTTTATTATTTTTTTTTTTATTTCAAAAGAATACTATTATTTTTCTCCAAAGGCTCTTTTGTATATTTTTATTATCATCAACTACTTTATATTAATTTTCACTTATATTTCTATTATGTCTTTAGCGTCTTCCTCTCATACTCGGTTTTTTTTTTCATCTCCTTTCCTAAATGGCTAATGTTTTAACCTCCTGTCATGTTAACGCCCAGTCTCTACCTGCCCACTTCGACGAATTCCTTCACTATTTCTCCCATAACTTTTATCACATTATCGCAGTCTCCGAAACATGGCTAAAACCCAATATTCCTTCCTCTTCCGTCTCTCTTCCTGACTATTCCTTTATCCGCCATGACCGGATTGGCCGGACTGGCGGTGGTGTAGGACTTTATGTCCACAATAGCCTTAAATCCTGTGTCCTAGATCTGTCATCCCAATCCGATTCTTCCCATATTGAATTCCTTTTCGTTGAAATATCCTGTAACACACAATCTCTCCTTTATGCAGTGGTGTATCGCCCTCCTCTGGTCCCATTTGACCCGTCCTTTGAATCAATCCTCTACACATTTGTCCCTCTATTTAATAATATCATAATCTGTGGTGATTTTAACACCAACTTCCTTTCCGACTCCAAAGAAAAACTCTACCTGGATAACCTCTTCTTCTCTCTCAACCTATTCATCGTTCCATATGCTCCAACTCACCACACTCATCACTCCGACACTTGGTTGGACCTCCATATTATCGATTCAGCTCATAACCTTCTTTCCGCTTCACAACTGCCTGTTCCATTCCTATCATCTCACGACCTTATTCAATTATCATATAATTTCCAAACCTCAGCATTCCTTCCTAAAACCCTAACTTTCCGAAACTTAAATTTCCTTACCCGTGATATTATTGCACCAAATATTGAAACCCTAAATTGGGATTCACTTTATACCTGTTCTTCCATCGATTCAATGGTCCACATTCTCACCTCTAATCTTCTAAGTATCCTCGACATCCATGCTCCGCTCAAAACCCGCACCTTCCGTCGCCGCCCCGCTCCTTGGATGAGTCCAGAAATAAAAGACTTACAAAAGAGGCGTGAGGCAGCCCGTAGACGCTTTAGACGTACTAGACTGACAGATGACTATCAAGCGTACAGGGCACTCCGCAATCTGACTCAGGCGACAATCAGACAAGCGAAAACCAACTACTTTCATGCAGCCTTCTCTTCCACTCCCGATTCCAAGTCAAAATGGCAGCTCCTCCGTAAACTCTCACTCTGCAAATCCTCTTCCTCACTGGCCTTTCAAGTCTCACCCGATGAATTAAACTCCTACTTTTCATCTCCCATCTCGGACAATTCTTCACCGTCTTCTTCCAACTTCTCTTCTATCCCATCATTCAACCCACATAATTTTTATTTTTCCGACATTTCACCAACTGACCTTCTCTCCTCTCTACTGAAATCTCATACCAATTCTATAGGATTTGATGGAATTCCTGTAAAACTGTTAAAATTATGCCTTCCTGAAATCCTACCAATTCTTTTATTTATATATAACTTTTCCCTCCAAAATTCCGTATTTCCCACTACTTGGAAAAAAGCAATAGTCCATCCTATTAGTAAAACTTCCAACCCTACTTCCCCTAAAGACTATCGCCCTATTTCCATCCTCTCGAACCTCTCTAAGCCTTTAGAAAGAATAGTTCAGACACAATTATCAAATTTCCTTGAAAATTCTAAACTTCTTGATCCTTTCCAATCTGGCTTCCGACCCGGCTTTTCCACACAATCCGCTCTCCTCAAAATCACTAATGACATACACACTGCTAATGACGAAACGAAACTGACCGTGCTAATACTCCTGGACTTCTCGAAAGCATTTGACTCCCTAGACCACTCCATCCTTTTCTCCAAACTAAAGTCTCTATCCTTTTCAAACAGCACTATCAGGTGGTTTCAATCATTTCTTTCTGATAGAATCCAAGCTGTCACTATTCCTAACCATCCTCTATCTTCCTTTCGAGCCCTCTCGGCAGGTGTGGCCCAAGGCTCAAGCATCTCTCCGCTTCTTTTCAATTGTTATATCA
Organism: Piezodorus guildinii; assembly: GCA_023052935.1. Lineage (NCBI taxonomy): Eukaryota > Metazoa > Arthropoda > Insecta > Hemiptera > Pentatomidae > Piezodorus > Piezodorus guildinii. The sequence goes on from JAJSOM010000023.1 coordinate 34,917, forward strand.
ATGACCTTCCCAATTCTATCCATCACTGTTCCCACCATCTATACGCTGACGATTTCCAGATATATTTATCCTTCTCTCCCTCCGAATCACTAGTAGCATTTGCAAATATTCAAGAAGACCTTGATAGAATCTGTGCCTGGGCAAACCTTAATAAACTGATGCTAAACCCTGTGAAAACCCAGGCCATTCTAATTGGTTCCAATTCCCTCCTCAGATCCTATACCACATTTCCAAGTCTCACCCTTAATGATCACCCTATTACCTTCACCTCCTCAGTCAAAAACCTGGGTATTACTATTGACCAAACCCTTTCCTGGAAACCCCATATTGCCCAAATTTCCCGAAGAACAATAAGTACCCTCAAATATTTCCATCGTTCCCGCCATCTTCTTCCACTATCCATCCGTAACCTCCTTATATCCGCACTTGTTTTCCCCCACTTTGACTATTGCTGCTTAGTATATGGTGGCCTCCCGACGGGGCTTGAGGACAGACTAAAACGAATTATGAACATATTGTTAAGATTTGTCCTCAGTACTCCGAAGAGGTCTCATGTAACCCATTTTTACGGCGAGTTGAAGTGGCTCCTTCCCCCAATCCGCAGACAATACTTCCTAGGAGCATACCTTTACCAAATCATTAACTCCCAACACCCTCCATACATTTACAGTCTCCTCCAATTTAAATCTTCAGTCCATTCACTTGAAACAAGATCCCGCCATTCCGACCTTTACTTTCCTACCCATAGAACTAAAACATTTGATCGTTCCTTCCTTGTCCGCTCCTCTACTTTCTGGAATTCTCTACCTACTCTTATCCGCCATGCTGCTTCTCTCTCCTCATTCAAATCCCAACTTTTCCAATACCTTTTATTATCCCAAAAAGACGCTTAAAAACTGTGATATTTATATTACTTACATCACACTTTGAAAGTGGTATTTGTTTATAGTATATATTTAAACGATGCTATCTATTCATTTATATTTAAGTTTGTTCAACACAATATTTTCTAGGAATTGTTTTTATTTTATGTTATCATTGTATATATTTTTTTTCTTGTATATATGTGTGTATATGCGTGAGTAATATACACACATAAATTAACCCATAAATGTAATTAGTAGAAATTATGTTCCTTCGGTCTGTTGGCCAGACATGCTGAATACTTAAACTGTACAAAGCTGTTATTCTTAGGGGACCCAGTCCCAGAATAAAAATTATTTTCTATTCTATTCTATTCTATTCTATTCTACTAGTACTACCTTGTTTTTCATCGCAATAAACACAATCACTGATTGCTTAACACCCAACATCAACGGCAAATCTATTTGCTATTGATTGTAAATTACATGATCTCTAAAACATTCAGATAATTCTTTAAAGCACAGTAGAAAAACAAACTAGCTTCATGGAGCGAATGAACAGAATTTAAGGTCTCCACAAATAAGACGTGTTGCGTATACTTTAGTCTTCATAGAAAAACAAATATTCCACCACTTGTTAATTTAAGTAATACCTCCTGGTCTAGACCAATCATGTTCGTTTTTGAGGTCTTTACCTCGATGGTAAAATTATTTGGTACGTTCACATAGAACAACTTCACTCTATGACCGTGAGTAGATTGAAAATCCTGCAGAAATTGGGGAACACCAGATGGGGATCAGGCAGGAAAACAATGCTCCGCATATATAAGGCATTAATACTTAGTAAAATAGATCACGGTTTGTTTATTGTCTATTTTATTTTATGTCTCTTAATGCTGCATTGGCTAATCGGACGATGCTACAGTGGGAGTCATAAATTTTGCCTATCCAGGTTTTATTAGGATAGGGATCTTTAACCCCTTTAACCCCTCCGGAGGACGGCATAGCTAAGGAGTTTTTACTCCCATTAAAAAATCCTAGGACCACCATCTGGTTTGAACCAGGGACCTTGAGCATAGGAGGCTGTTATGCTAGCCACCACGCTAAAGATAACCCACATAGATAACGGTTGGTTCATTTATGCCTCGGCGACTCGAAATAAAACAATAAATTAGATGTAGTTTATTATGCCGGTATACGCCTCTTTTTTATCGTCACCAGAAGCTGGCTGCGAGAATACTTGATGTTCTTCATTTCAACATGTTAATGCTGACAAAATGGACTCTGGCACAGAAGGAGATGACAGGTCTCTGTATGGTGCATCATCCATATATAAAACCGGAGAAAACGCTACAACCATAGACACTGTCACCTCCTGATGTTAAACGTTCCAGCATCCTATAAGCAATGAAATATAAAAAGTCTTAACCTTAAACTGCCATTGTTCCAGTAGAAAAAGATAGAATTTTTGTAATTGCCTAAAATAATTCATTATATGATTGTAAAAATATATGATAATATAATAATAATAATAATAATAATAGGCTTAGCGAACCCGAAGGTTCGATGCCGATACCACCAAATTCCGCCTACACAGACTCGTCCAATGTTCACCATTCAAGCCCAAGCTCCCGAGATCAGCCTTAACGCAATCCTCCCATCTCCGCTTCGGCCTACCTTTCGGACGTCTACCAGTCGGATCAGCAAATACCAACTTTCTCGGAATCCGCTCGTCATCGAGCCCAACAACTTTACTCGCCCATTTGAGTCTCAGCGATGCAATCAGCTCAATTATATTCACAGGATGCATCCGCGTTGTGCAACCTTCTAAACTCCCCAGTGGCCTCATCTCTCTTCGGACCAAATATTTTACGCAATACCTTATTTTCGAAAACCTTAAGCCGTTGTTCATCCTTCAAAGTAAGCGGCCACGTTTCACATCCGCAAAGAACCGTTGGAAGAATAATAGTTTTATAAATTCTAATATTTAAGTTTTTAGATAGAAGCCGCGAACTAAGTAACTTAGCAACTGAATAATAACACGCATTTCCCACCTTTAACCGGGACTTTATTTCTTCCTGGATTTCATTTTTTCTAGTTATAATTGAACCTAAATACTTGAATTTCTCTACGTGTTCAAAAGTATGCCCTGATACATCAATATCACCAAGATCGACACCGTTTCTGCTACTAATCATATACTTCGTTTTATCGGTATTTAATTCGAGTCCTATTTCTTTACCGGTTCTTATCAACACACTTGTATTTAGTTGTATGGTTTCCTTGTCTTCACCTAGCAGTACCAGATCATCGGCATACCCCAAAACCGGAATCTTGTCACCCATATTTAAGCCTTTCTTGGTACAAATCACCTTTTCTATGACATATTCTAAAGCTATATTAAATAACACAGGTGAAAGGGAGTCACCCTGTTTCAAACCCGATCGCACCTCAAATCTCTCGGAGTAATTATGACCGATTCTAACTTTATGGAATGTTTCCGACAAACACATCTTTACTAGGTTTACTAACTTTCTAGGTATTCCCTGTTCAATCATGATGTTATATAGCTTCTGACGGGCTATTGAATCATAAGCCTTTTTAAAATCGATATAAAGTTGATGGACTACACCGTTGTATTCCAATTTTTTCTCTAATATTTGACGTAAGGAAAATATTTGGTCAATAGTCGAGCGATTCCGCCTAAAACCACATTGGAAATCTCCGATAATTTCCTCAGTGTATTCCGTGATTCGACTAGTTAGAATTGACGAGAATATTTTATAGCATACTGGGAGAAGAGAGATCCCACGATAGTTGTTACCATCCGACCTCGGTCCTTTTTTGTGAATCGGAATAAGTATTGATTCTTTCCATTCTTCGGGCATTTTTTCAGTTTCCCAGATCTTATTAACAAAAAAATGTACTTTGGAAACGCCCGCTTCTCCACACGCCTTGATTAATTCACTCGTGATATTATCATTTCCTGCAGCCTTATAACATTTTAATTTTCCTATCGCCATTTCTACTTCCTCTTTACTCGGTGCGTCTATCCATGGTTCAGCGCTCTGATATTCAGAGAGAGGAGATTGATTATTATTTTCCGTATTTAAGATGCCATCAAAGTGTTGTTTAAATTTATTTAATATCTCAGAAGGATCCGCAATTATATTGTTATTTGCATCTTTAACCGCATTCAATAGAGGTTCAAATCTTTTACGCGATTTGTTTATACCTTTGTACATCTCTCTTACGTTATTTTCGTTTCTGTGTTTTTCTATTTCTATTATTTTGCCTTTAAGATACTCTCTTTTCTTATTTTTTAAGAGTTTTGAAGTTTCATTCTTTACTAACCGAAAATAAGCCACATTATTATCGCTTGGATTATTTAAGGAATTCAGTTTAGCGGTTTTTCTTTTTTCGCACATATTTTGACAATCCCTGTCGAACCAAGGTTTGTTCTTTTTACTTTCGATCTTCCCAAGACACAAATTACCGACCTCTTTAATATTATCCCTGATCCCTTCCCCATAATTTGTTTACATCTTTGTGTTCCTCGTCTGAAGATTCCAAAGCTTCGAACCGATTTTTTACTTCTATCGCGAATTGTTTTCTAATTTCGGGGTTGTTCAATTTAACTAAATCAAAATTCTCGGGACGAATATAGTTCGGTGTTCTCTTTTTTGTATTTAGTTTTTGTCGAAGCTTCACGATTACTAATTCATGATCAGAACCGCATTCTGCACCCCGATACGATCTCACGTTAATTATGCTACTTTGCCATATGTTTTGTACTAAAACATGATCGATTTGATTCCGTGTTTGTCCATCCGGCGATGTCCACGTATACTTATGAATATCCTTATGTTTAAATGTAGTACTTTTGATTACTAGGTTTTTCGAAATGGCAAAGTTTATTAGTCGGGTCCCATTATCATTACTATATTCGTGCAAACTTTCTTTACCGATTGTAGGACGATATACTTCTTCCCTTCCAACCTTTGCGTTCGCGTCGCCTAGTATTATCATAATGTAATTTCGCGGTAACTTATCGTAAACCGACTCTAGTTTATCATAAAATTCGCATTTTACTTCGTCATCACTGTCTTCGGTGGGAGAATGAATGTTTATAAACGCGATTTTAAACCAACGCCCTTGAAATATAGCAACCTATATTCTTTCACTAATGAACTGCACGTCCCGTAATGCGGAAAGAAATCTATTCCTAATCAGAAACCCGGTACCTAGACAATAATTAACGCTCCCCCCGTACCAAATAGTATACTTTCCTTCTGTTAACGAACCCTCCCCTGGCCAGCGAACCTCTTGTAATGCAACGATATCTAAATGGTACCCCTTAACTTCATTCGCGACCGACTTTAACCCACCTGCCGTATTTAAACTTCTAACGTTCCACGTCCCTATTGTTAGATTTCTAATTTTCATCTTGCGCCATGATTCCCCTGAAGCAGTCCCCACCCGGAGACCCGAACGGAGGACTAGTTTACCTCCGGATAATGAGCGTTTTACCTCAGAGGAATCCATGACTTTTGGTGATATTTTGTGAACTAAAATATGTGAGTAGGGCGTTCGAACCTACGTCACACCCTCCAGCAAGCCTGGGGGGCCGCTCTCATTGCTGGTCAGCGAGTCCATCGGACTTAGCCGGGAGGAGCTTCCGAGGAAATTCCACGTAAAAATTTATATAAAAAAAAATTATCGTATTATACAAATTTTCAAAATATATTTATACTTTCCTTTGTATATATATATATATATATATATATATATATATATATATATATATATATATATGATATATTACAATTCGAACTGGGAATTCAGGGGACCAAGTCCCGTTACTACACCAATCTAACTCGAAAACTAGCAGTTTTATAACTGATTCTGATTTAATTACTCTGACAGATCTTAAATGCCTATTTTTCCTTCTTCTAAAGTACCTTGATTTCAGTCAATTTGATATCAAATAATTATTTGGTTTCTAAATAGTTATCTTTTGATACAATTTATTAATTATTGGTGTATTTTTGTGAGTCCTGTTGATGGAAAAGGCCTGCGAAACGTTGACCCGTTTAAAGTTTATAAAAATAAACTGTTTTTGGAAGACATAGAAACCAACTAATTACTTGAAATTTATTTTCTTCATTACAGGTTTTTTGTATTTCCGAAAAGGAAAATCCGCTGAAAAGATTTTTAACAAAACTGCAGTTTGGATGGCGATTGTGCCATAGTAGTAAGTCCGTAATTGGTTTGAACGATTCAGAACCAAAAATTTTAATTTGGAAGAAGCAAATGAATCAATAACTTTATTTGCTTTCGGGGTAACCCCCATACAAATAGAGTTACATAACAAATATATAATACAAAACATATTTCAATAAAAGAGTTAGCAAGATACTTATTCCCTACGTTATCAGCTAGGTACAGTGAATAGTAATAAATTACAATAACCCTTATAACAAAATAACGCAAACACAATTTATGAATAATACAATAGTTTCCTATATAATAAATATATTATTTTACATAACACGGCGAAACACGATAAATAATATAACAAAGTTAACAAATATGTTTATTCATTAATTATAAATGATCTGATTTGGCAACATTGTCTGGCATAATAATAAATGTTTTTTAATTCCTCAATATCTTCGGTGGTAAACAGGGCGATAAAATTTGTACTGTTCATATTTAAGGCTCTAGAGATGTAATGGGTTCGGAACGGTGCTTATATGGGACATCGAATAAAAATGTGGAACAAGTCCTCTCTTTCGTTGAGGTTACATAGAGTGTAGTTTTCCTTAAAAAATGGTAATATATATTGTTAAATGTTAATTTAATATTGTAGTTTCCAGAAAGTCTTAATTGTACAAATATTTTTATGACAGGGAACGGTGCGTTTAATAATATGACGGATAAAGTGGGTGTATTTACTAGGGGCGATTAACTTCTGTTTATCTATCGTCTCCATATGATTGTTAAACAGTATCATTGTTTTGTGCATCTCTAACTGAAAAATCTGGTGCGGGCAACACACGACTTTCACTTACCTCCATTTTTAAAATCAATGAAAGAATTTTCAAATACAGTTAGAGATAAAAATACGTGAAATTATTAAGGAATTAATCAAATTAAATTTCTATAGAAACATGTGTTTCATTAAAAAAATCTATAATATTATTATCTAAAATAATCAGTTAGTTTTATGTTCATTTCATCACTCTCTATTAACTTTTAAAAGCTTGTGTATGAGATGATATTTTTTCTAAAATCTTTAGCTTTCCAACGGTATATCATACATGTATATTACTGCTCTTATGTTCAAAAACAAAAAATTACATTAAACATTTTTTTTTTTTCTGTTTTCTCCTTAAGCTGGGTATCGAATTTATTCAATTTTTATATTTACCTGTTTTTCATCAGCGTTAGCAAGATAATATAGTTATTTATATTGAATCTACAAAATTAAAGGTACTTTAGAGGAAGAAAATTTAAAGTATCGGCATTTGAGTCCTGTAAGACCATTATAATCCGAATGATATTAAATGAGGAAGATGGTTTGGGGTGCGGTCATAAATTAGAAACACACATTTAAAATAAGTGCTATTTTAATTATGTGCCGACGTTTCGGCCTACAATGTGGGCCTTTATCAGGGCTAAAAGAAACAAGATAACAACTAATGTAATATATAGACTTAATAATGACATAAAAGCCCATTAAATTTTACATCGATATAGCGAGTTTAATCAAAATCGTCGGAACCGTTTTCGAGAAAATCGAAAAATGTTGCAAAATGCATGGTATAAAGTGCCTCTTCTGGTAAGCTCATTTTGATGAAAAAAGTTTTTTCACCTCCCGGTCGTATAGCTGTCTTAAATACGAAATTTCAGTTTCATAGGACTTACCGTTTCCGCCCGGGAGTTACCACACACACAGACCTTTTTGCGGGACTTGGTTATTTGGACTCAGGGGACCCTAATACGTGTATTTCCGTTGAAAACTGGAATTCGAAAATTTTCACGATCGCAATACTTCCCCTTACTATATTTAGTAAATGAAAGTAAAAATTTTTTTTTTTAATATTATTTTTATTGAGATATATTACAATTTGTTACAAAATGAACAATAATAATATTGATAAGAGACCACATTCATACTATATATACAGAAAATAATAATAATGGTCAAATTACATAAAATAGAACATAAATAAATTCATATATATACAATAAAATAATAATAATAAATAAAAAACAAAACAAATCGAAACAAAAACCTATTATTGAGATAAATAAAAAGTTGGCAAATAAATAAACATCTTACACACAATCATAACTATATACAATGTATACAATTGCTAAAGGGACCCCAGCATGCGCTTTTCGGAACACAAGAGATCCCAGCGCCTCTATCTCAGCCGCATCACTGGTCCGAGCCAGTGGAGGCTGAGTTAGGGCGCTGTAGCCACAAACATACCGTACATGAGTGGAGGATCTGACCATTGTCAGAACTCCAGTTTAAATGTTTACAATAGGTCTCGTGGCCACTGCCGTTTCAATCTTCGAGGAGGATTGTAGGGATGGGTGGTGCTGGATAGGGATTGCGCTAGAGGGTTAGGATGATGACTAAGGTTCTGATGAAATTTGGAAAATTTGGATGGTACCAGGTCTAAAACAAACGGAATATTAAGGTCATGGTGTAGGGTAACGTTGGTAACGTAATATGGAGCATTAACTATTGTTCGGAGGACTTTGGATTGGAAGGATTGGATGCGTTTGATGTTAGAATGTTTAGCTGTTCCCCACAGTTCAAGTCCGTAGGTCCATATAGGTTTCAGTACTGTCTTGTATATTAGTAATTTGTTGTCAACTGTAAGATGAGATTTTCTGTTTAGTAGTCTGTATAACTGGCCGAATCTGCGGTTGAGTTCTTTTCTTTTTAGTCTTGTATGTGGGTTCCACGTCAGTCTTTTGTCTAGTAAAAAGCCGAGATACCGGACTGTGTCTGAGGAAGGAAGAGGTATGGAATTGAAATTAACCGTTGGACAGGATTTGCGTCGAAGGGTGAATGTGACGTGAGTGCATTTGCTTTCGTTCACCTTAATGCGCCAAGCATTGCACCAGTCTTCGACAAGGGAAAGGTGCTTTTGGAGATTTAGCGATGCTGCTTCAGGATCGGAATTGGATGATAAAATGGCTGTGTCATCAGCAAATGTTGCCAGAAAGGTATTGGGATCGGTAGGGATATCGGCGGTGAAGAGGATGTAGAGGACGGGTCCTAAGACGCTGCCTTGAGGAACACCGGCCTCAACAGTATATTGTTCGGAAAATTCGGAACCACAGCGAACTCGGAAGGAGCGGTTGGATAAATAGGATCGGAGGATTAGGTATAAGGATTGAGGTAAATGGGTTTTGAGCTTATAGAGCAGCCCCGGGTGCCACACCCGGTCAAAAGCTTGAGCTATGTCCAGAAAGGCACCCGAACAATACTCCTTGCACTCAAGGGCGGAGGAAATGTGGTCTACAACTCGGAGTCCTTGCTGAACCGTGGAATGTTGAGGACGGAATCCAAACTGGTGTGAAGGAAAATTGTGAAATTTGGCTAGGATTCGTTTTAATAGGAGTTTTTCGAATATTTTGGAGAGGATCGGAAGAAGGCTAATAGGTCTGTAGGATGACGTACAGTTGGATGGTTTGCCTGGTTTTAGGAAAAGGATGATAGTCGAGTGTTTCCACAACAGAGGGAAATAGGTAGTGCGTAGAATACAGTTATAGATATATGTAAGGAATGTAATGGCTTTAGGTGGAAGTTGTCTTAGGATTTGAGGAGTAAGGAGATCGTATCCAGGGGATTTACGGAGAGGAAGCTTTTGAAGCAGATATTTGACCTCAGAGGGATTGATTGCTTTAGGTGGTAAGGAAATTGGTATCGGTGACGTAAGGAACTCTTCAACTATTGCGGTATGGGTTGGATTGAGATCAGAATGAGGAGTGAATACCTTGGAAAGGTGTAGTGCAAATTCCTGGGCCCTATCTTTGTCAGAAGCAGCCCAGGAATTATCACTACGCCGGAGAGGATGGGATATCGGGGGGGATTTTAGGATTCTCTTCGTGACATTCCACAGGGAATTGTCACGAGTCGAGAGAGAGGAGAGGTAGGTATTGTAGGATTGGGATCGGAAGATCGCCAACTCCCGCTTTAATTTTCTACAAAAAAAGTTATAGGAGCGGCGATCCTCTGGGTGGCGGGTGCGTTGCCACAATGTTCTGGCTCGGCGTTTGCTGTTGATGAGGTCTGTCAGGTGTTGTGGTAAATGGCTTTTATAAGGAATTATTTGGGATTGTTTGGGAGAGGAAGCAGTCCAGGCGGCTTGTTGAATAGCGGTTGTAAAGGAATATACGGCGTCGTCAAGGTCATTTGGGGTTTTGAGAATCACTCTGAGGTCAATATCATTAGTGAGGATTTCGCGGAAGAGGTTCCAGTTGACAGGGCCTCTAATGAATGACGGTGGGATAGGTTTAGGAATAGGTGTTATGGATACATTTAGAATCAATGGACTATGATCAGAGGATAGTTCATCAAGGCGAGCTATGGAAAAATTAAGAGAGCCTAATCCGCTGTGGATGAAGAAGTCGAGGATGTCAGGATTACGGTTAGGATCTGTTGGCCAGTAGGTAGGAGAATCAGGAGGTAGGAGATGAAAGCGTCGGGAGTTGAGTGCAGACTGCAATGTCCGTCCACGAGAATTGGTGGTTCTAGAACCCCAGTGTTGGTTCTTAGCGTTTAAGTCTGCACCCAAAATGAAGTGATTACCCAAGTAGTTGAGAAAGGATTCAAATTGGGCAGAGGAAATGGGATGTTTAGGAGGGCAGTATGCTGATGCGATGATAAGCGGAAAGGAAAAGGTTTTGATAACAATGGAAGTTGCTTGTAGGTAATCGTGGGCGGAAATTGGGTGTAAGTGATGGGTGAGGGATCGGCGGACTATGACAGCAGTACCGGCATGGGCTTTGCCGTCTGGATGGTCTGTCCGGTATGTCGTGTATCCTGGTATTTTAAAGTAGTGTTTAGTGGTTAGTCTAGTTTCAGTAATGAGTGCAACATCAATGTTTTTGTCTTGCAGTAAGGCTGTAAGTTCGTCAGTGTGAGTTCTAACACCATTCGCATTCCAAAGGAGAATGGATAAGGAATTAGGTGAGGTCATTTATGGTTTTTTTAAGGCAGGAATGAGATTTGATACGAGATTCGTAAGGAGTGATATTAGGGGCATAACAAGGGATTTAATTTCGGAGATAAAGGATGTCATCAAACTGGTAAGGTCTGTGGCATTTGAAGGAGGAGGGATATGAGAGATTTGTGGTTGATTAGGATTTTTAGGATTGGTTACATTTTGAGGAAGAGGTATATGTGGAATGGATTGAGGTACATTCTGTAGTTCCGGCAGGGCCACGGCTTCAGTACTTTGATTCCCACCTCCAAGTAGGTGGGCAAATGATACATTGGCATCAATAAGTTTTGAGGGTTCTCTTCTGTTTCTTACTTGTCTTGCTGTTTCATCCGGTACTTGAGGTTTTTGAAACCTGGTCCTCAGTTCCTTATAAATTTGGCATCCTTTATAGTTGGCTGGGTGGTCCTTGAGGCAATGAGCACATACAGCTGGTGTTGATTTTGGTTTTGTACACTCCACAGACTTGTGCTGTTCACCGCATTTCACGCATCGAGGTATGTGATGACAATAACTTTTAGTATGACCATATGCTTGACAGTTATGGCACTGAACTATCTCCTTCTTTATGTAAGGTTTCTCAACTCTTACGCTGGTATAGTACAATCTATTGAGGTCATAGATTTGTTCAACTCCTTCCGATGGCTCCAAGTCCACGAAAAAGAGAGGTAGTGGAATTTTGTCCTTTAGGACATTAGTGACTTGCCGCACTTTATAGCCTATCTCCGTTAATTCTTCTTTAATAGCTTCAACTGGTGTCGAGGGGTGTAAGTTTCTGATTACAACCCTTAAAGCTCTCTCTTGGCGTAGCTGGTAGGTATGGAAATCCGCTTTGGTATCAGTCAGATATTTCACTATTTTTCTATATGTCTCGGCAGTAGTAGGAGATATTTTGGTGTCATTAATTCTACTCATACAGTAGTAGCTGGTAGAATCGGTAATTTTGTTCAATTGTGTACACAACAACTGGAAATTTTTAATATTTTTGACAAATATTGGAGGGGGTCGTGGTTCACTAGGTATAGGAGCAGATTCCATGTTTTCTTTTTCGTTATGTAAAATCTGAAAAGGATTTGGGGTGAAAAACGGTGATTCGTCAGTCATCCCTTGTGACGATGTGCCAGGTTGTGGTTCAGATTCTGAATTAGTACCCGAAGGGGTTGCTTGTAATCTTTTATTAGTATCACGGCGAGGTCTTTGTTTCGTAGGAGACGGGATTGAACCACTAGATCTAGATCTTTTAGTTGAAGCTTTGGAGGACATTACTTGATGATAATATCGCATTTCATGTAAGGAAAATAATTAAATAATAACCAGATGTTGGGGGAAAAAATAATAACTTAAGAAAAGTTAAGCAAGACCAGCCTTGCCTAGCTATTGGCAATCAGCTGATATGAAGAGGTGACTCAGCATTCACTTTACGGTGCAAATTGTAGCCCAACTTACCGTTGTTTGCTCCAATATTTACTGTTGTTGTTATCCTGAAGCCTGATGATGTTTTCAAGACTGTTCTGAAGTGATATCCAACTGAAAAAGCAAGAAATCCAAGAGCCGACTTGAAAGATGACCGCTATACTCATGCGCATGCGCAGAACTCAAAAGTAAAAATAGCTGGGTTATCTATTTCTAATATAGACAGTTTGTTTATTCGATTTAATATACAGTATAATTGGTGAAACCAGTTGTATTTTTGTTCTTCCTTTGTTGGTTTATGCGTTTTCTTTAGTGTATTGAAGCATATTTTTGGGAGTCGGTCATCACTGAGTTTTGAAATTGTATGCACCCAAGAGAGAGAGAAAGCTTTAATATTGAGATTAGGCAATGTGGAATATTAAATTCCGACCGTATTAATAAAAAAGGAATATTTTTGTTTAATGCGAATAAAGGTTGATAAAAGTGGAAGAAGCAAATAGCTCGGGGTCGTCCTTAAACTGTCAATGACGTCCAAATTTAACATATAGGATAAAAGATGGCAATATGTAATAAATAAAAATGGGTCATATATAATAGATTAAAAATAAGTTTTTATTGAAATCACTAATAAAAAACTATACTAACTTATTTTACTATACATTATTATATAAACTTTATGTATAAGAATGTAAAAGTAATAATATAGCTAGGGCCAATGACGTCCATAAAATATGAACTTCAGGTTTTCAGACCTAAGGGAGCCACCTTATACATAAAAACCTTGTTTACAGAACACGCGGTAATCCTCTATAAACATTAAGATTTAAAAAATCGGACATTTCATCATTTATAAAACAATTTACACTTATTTTATAAATAATTAAATATGTTCACGCCATATGTAACGGCCTGATAAGGTTTTTATAGTTTTTCAATCGAAAAATGATAAGTTCATAATTTTTATGATATTTATAATAAGATCATTTTTTTTAAAAATCTTTATTTTTTAATTTCTTTTTAAAATAGTTATTTTAAATATAATTAAAAGTTTTTAAACGAGAGCAGTAGAAGAGAAAGACAGAAGACGATCGTACTTCAATTGTTTTTTGACTGCCTCGTGCCAGTCGAGTCTTAAGCTAGCGTCTGAGCGGTGAAGATGTACCGTATATAGACCCAAGATTCCTCTCAACGTTTGAACGTTTGGAAACGAGTTTCTTCATCTTCTCATCGTTCCCCTTGGAACTTGGAAGAGCCGCTTTGCGGTCATTTTCAACACCCAAGAGAACTTCGTCCAAGCCGCCCTGCGGTAATTTTCTTCAATACTCAAGACGACATCGTTCAAGCCGCCCTGCGGTCGTTTTCTTCAACACTAAACTGGACATCTTTACGTGAATATAACCTATCTTTATCCATTAATGGAACATTTAATTTCTTAATTCTTATTCAAGAAACTGTTTAATTTGATAACTATTTTTTTTTACATCTTAGAGCATTAATTAAGTTAAGTTTGTTTCTTCTATTTTTACAATATTTTAATTAGGTTTATTTTGTTTCCTACATTTTCTTACAGCTGTTTAATTATAATTAGGTTAATTTTTCTTATATAAATTTATTAGGTTAATTTGTTTCTTATCATCCTTATATGTATTTCAGTGTATTAAATGTATTGTGATTCGTCGTTTGCTTTCATTATTTTAATTTATTTTAAATCTATACAGTCCACTTATTTATTTCAATAGAACCACCCTCAATTTTGAGTTGTCATTTGGAAGTACTATTCTTTCACGGATAGCCCAGCGTATACAAAATATAATGACATTTGGATTTTGTGCTGAATAAATTAATCCTACGATATAGGTTAGCCTGGACTTGAATGACGCAGGACGGACTTGGTCTACCCCCACCCCGCAGAGCGGAGGGTACTCTAAAGTATTTATAGAGAAAATTAAGTTAAAACAGGAAGAGACTTTGAAGTATACCGCTGCTCCTGCTCCTAATACAATATTCCTCCTTTGTCTCGTCACCAAGTCAAACCCTGTTAAACTGAAAGCTTACGCTTCCTTCCACCAAATAACCCAATAAACTACTGATATTGCTTTAGGCTACTCACTTTTTTTCTTTTCATTTTTTTTTTTCTCTTGACTGGTAATCCTTTGTAACATTATTTAAAAAAATCTGTATAAGATGATATCATTAGGATCTGAAGAAGGAATAATAAAAAGTATTTATTTAAAAAAAAAACAATAATGAAACGCTAATTAAAACAAATATGGTTCCAAAGATACGATATTCACATAATAATAAATTTAAATAAAATATATATATTGAGTTTCGAGGGAAACATAGTTTCCGATTAAATAATATAATAAATAATATAAAAATCTGGTGCGCGCAACACACGACTTTCACTTACCTCCATTATTTACATCAATTCAAGAATTTTTAAACAAATTTATAAACGAAAATAAATTGTTAAAGAATGATTTGATTTGGGTTTTAATAGAAACGTATGTTTTATTAAATAATCTATTTTATTATTATCTATGACAATCAGTTTGTTTTATCGACTTTTCATCACTATCCGTTAACTTTTACAATAGTACGTATAAGATACGTAGTTTTTCTAAAATCTTTAGCATTCCAACGGTATATTATACAAGTATATTACTGTTATTAAGTTCAAAAACAATAAATTGCATTAAAAAAATAATTTTGCAGTTTTCTCTTTTTGTTGAATATCGAATACGTTTAACTTATATACTTACCCGTTTTTTAGCAATGCTAATCAGACAATTTGTTTTTTTTTGTTTCGAATCTACAAAATTAAGGGTACTTTAGAGGAAGAAAATTTATACTATCGGCATTTAATCCCTGTCAGACTATTTAAATCAGAATGAAACATATATTATATTAAAGCATATTAAGAAGTTTAATCAAAATCGTTGGAGCCGTTTTTGGCGAAATCGTAAAAAGGTGAAAAATGCATGGTATATTTTTTATATTATATTTAGGTATATATACCTTTTTACGATTTGTGGCTCTTCTGGTTAGCTGATTTTGACGACTTTCTGTAACATCTCGGGCGAATTGTTGTCTTATATATGAAATTTTAGTTTCATATGACTTTTCGTTTTTGCGCGGGAGTTACCACACACACACACACACACAGAACTTTTTGCAGGAGTTGGTCATTTCGACTCAGGGGACCCTAAAACATGTATTTCCGTTGAAAACTAGAATTCGAAAATTTTCAAGATCGCAATACTTTCCTTTACAATATATTTCATATATAGGTAAGTAAAAGTAAAAATGAACGAATGAAGCATGAACAGAAATAAAATATTTAAAAAATTTATTATTTAAAAATATAATACTTAACATTTGCTATGGTTTCGACCTAAGTTTTAGACTTAAGTATCAAAATAAACGTTATGTCATAATAACAAAGTTGAGGAGAAATCATTTTAGGCAAAAACGCGGTACAATAAATCCCCAAACCTTTTTAGAGTAAATTAAAATACTATTTTACTACAACAGCTGGTATTTTATTCGAAGTAAAGGTATTTAACTCAGAATCAATCACCTGATTATGGATTTTAAAAAAAAATCGCGCGTTGATGCATTCATAAATAATCGATAAGAGCTTATAATGGTTAAACATTATATATATTATAATATATATATATATCTGTGTCTGTCAAAAGTCTAGGATAGAATTATATGGTAAATGTGTATAACTAGATCATGATTAAGTAGCCTGTTACACGAACTACCAAATCAGATGAGATTTGAATCCCTAAAGCCATCAAACAGCTTGTCGAAGTGGTATTTGTAATCAAACAAGTAATATAAAGCGGACCCAATACACTGCCCTTGTACCACGCCCGGTTACAGAGCATTATTGCATCTTATGTTTGCATGGTTAAAACAACATTGTACTCACCCCATCTAATTGCTATCTATCTGAAAGGCTAATAGCATTTAGCAATAACATTAAGTTCGTCATTCAGCTGGGTTAATAATAATTAAATTAGGCTGGTTAATATAACTCATTACTATTTAGGAATTCTTTAATGTGAAACATATATTAAGATAAAATATTGTAATCGTGAAATTTTTCAAATTCGAGTTTTCAACGGAAATGCACATTTAAGGGTTCCCTTAGTCCAAGTAATCAAGTGCTGGTAAAAGGTCAGTGTGTGGGTGTGTGTGGTATAAGAATATATGTATATATATATATATATATATATATATATATATATATATATATATAATATATATATATATATACATACAAGAATTCAATTCATCGACCCTTTTATATTATAATTTTATTTGAAATTATTCGGGTTTTAGGTCATTAACCTATCACTCCTTAATTATCTTCGATCCTCCGTTTATGTTTATACATAAGATCTTTTTCAACATAAAGAACTTCGTTGAGCACCGGCACACCACTCAGGCTAACACCAGGGCACTGTATATATATATATATATATATATATATATATATATATATATATATATATATATATTATAATTTTGTTTTAAATGTTTCGGGTTTTGGGCCATTAAACTAATACTCCTTCTTAATTTTCTTTATTTTGACGTTTCGATCCTCCGTCCATGAATACACATAGGATCCTTTTCAACACTGCAACAAAGAATTTTATTGAGCACCGGCACACCACTCAGGCTAACACAGGGCACTCATATCAGTGTATCCAAGGATCCTATGTGTATTCATGGACGGAGGATCGAAACGTCAAAATAAAGAAAATGAAGAAGGAGTATTAGTTTAATGGCCCAAAACCCGAATCATTTAAAACAAAATTATAATATAAAAAAAGGGTCGATGAATTAATTTCTTGTATATATATATATATATATATATATATACAAGTTAAGGTTATAAGGACTGATATAAG
The DNA here is from genome assembly GCA_023052935.1 of Piezodorus guildinii. Classification (NCBI taxonomy): domain Eukaryota; kingdom Metazoa; phylum Arthropoda; class Insecta; order Hemiptera; family Pentatomidae; genus Piezodorus; species Piezodorus guildinii. The sequence goes on from JAJSOM010000023.1 coordinate 52,371, forward strand.
TTAAGGACTGATAAGGTAGACTATCAGCCTTAATTCCAAACCACCTCTTGTAAACAATAGAAATGTATATATAGAGGATTAGAAGACCAAATAAAGTTAGTGTTTGAATAGCCATCAAGCGTGTTGTTTATGCCCCTTTCTTTATTTTTTTTAATTCATATTTCGGACAACGCATAAGTTATATATATTTATATATATATATATATATATATATATATATATATATATATATATATATATATATATATTGCTATGTTTTTGCCCGGCTGCTTTTTTAAGGCAGCGGTAGCTTCAAAAACTAGCTTACTTACTATATTTAGTCAATATATAAACTATATCTAATGATACCATGGATCCCCTTTCCAAAGGTATCGTGTTTACCAATCCAATAGGTGGCATGCAGGGTAAGATTAAAGTAAACCAGATTCAATTAATACATTACTATAATTATTAATTTACACATATAAATTATATTAACACATTGCCTAGAACTCTGATTGAGAATACTGAGGGACATTCTACTACCTTTGCCATACAATATTACAAATAACAATATACCTTTGAAACCCTTAACCGGCTGGCGAAGGTGAAAACAGTCTTAGGTCCCCTTTCTCTGCATCATCCTCTAGCTGCTCTCAGAACCCCGACGGCCACCTCCTCTTCTTGTAGCTGGAACCCGACTCACTCTTCTTGAGGATAAAACTTGACTCACTCCTGGTTTGAATAAGACTGCCCTACGAATCTTCTCTCCCATCCTCGTCACCTTGGGTGGGCTGACATGGGAAGTACCCCGGTTGGCGGTACAGTCCTTGTGATCTTATTTTTATCTTTTGACCACCCTTAATATTCTTGTAGGCTGCCGCTGTAGGAAACTACCAGGGGTCTCTGGTATCCCAGACCAATGGAGAAACCGGGGGGCCTATTAGAGAATCCAAGGGGGCAAGTACACGCCCTTTGTACTTTTGCCGACATAGGCTAATCAATATTTATTTAATTAATACCATAATTATATAATCCTAACTCCCCTCAGTATCCTCAATACATTGCAATATATATATACAAACTTCATATTTCTAAGTCACTTATATAAGTAACATAAGATATATAATTCGTTATTGTTATAGTAATAAAAACTGTTGTTTCAAGCAAACATCAAGATAAGAATACAAGCATATTGGTGCGTATACTTTCAGAAAATCTGATCTCATAAATAACCTGAGGAATCTTCATACACGACCGTATATCAGAAATTCTTATTAGCACTCCTAGCACGCGCTACTGGATATTAAGATACAAAGTTCAGAAAGGTTACAAAATGTTAAAAAATACTTGCTACATGGAATATTGAATTTTTCAAAGGTCTCATATAGAGTGAGAAGTGAGCCCTAATTTGTTTAATATAAGCAACGGGAGAATTTCCCGTGAAAAACCATAACAGACTTTTTTCTTCATCCTCAGTAAATTAATTTTTCAAGTTTTCATATTTAACAAGAAAAACAAGGAAGAATAAATAAAAATGAATCGTTAGTATGGTACTTCGTTAATTATTCCGTTAATTAATTAATTGTTAAAAATAGCAGTAAAAGAAGTTTTTTTTTTTTTTTTTTTTTAATGCTTTACTGGGGTTTCCCTATAAAATTTATAACCCTTCAATAAAAAATTTAATATTTCCATCAGCAAGTGAAATTTTTTTTTTCAAAATATAAATATGAATTTTTTATTGTTTAAACTAACTAACTCCCATTGCTGGTATTCCTCATTTAATTTTTTAATTATTAAAAATTATACATAATTATTATTAATAAAATAATATGTTCTTCTCCGAAAACTAAGTTAAATCAACGAATCTTTTTTTCCCGGATCTTAAAGCAGCGCTGCAAAATCCGGTGAACCAATTAAAAGATTATTACTTTGGGATTAAGAGTTCATCCTAACAAAAAGTGTTCTTAGCAAGAACATATCATTTTTATTAAATAACGTCTATTAATTCTTATTTTGAATCTTCGGCAAAAATTAGAAACACAAATTGGTCAAAAAATCAAAATTTGTTTGTTATGTTTAACGATTCCTATTTTATTCGGTTTAGTACAATTTTAAATTTCATAAGAACTTTTTCTAAATACATATTAATGTTAATTATTTCCCATGCGAGTCCCATTAGTTTACAGTGGAACAGCTATTTTTGTGGAATAATATAAAAGTAAAAATAATTAATAACAAAAATGGTTCATAACAAATTTTCCTTTATTCAAGCAACTTACGTACGATTTTACATAATATTTTTTCTAAAATGTTGACTACTGTATAAAGTATCATCAACCTGTACGATCACCATGAATCACCATAAACTCCCTAATCCACAACATTACAAATAACATTTGTGCATATGTTTATGAGCTTATAACATAATTCTATTAAATATCCCGACTTATTTTATGACATATTAACTTTTCTAAAATCTTGCGGTTTCCAGCAGTATATTTATACGTCTATGTTACTAATTATATTTCAGGAAAAATATTTACGACTTGGTCGCAGAAAATTTATTTTTTCCGTTTAAAGAACAGATAAATTACAATGTATTTTACTGATAAACCTTGAGGAAACAATGCCATAAAAGATGGTAAAAACCGTATCAAAATCCGTCCAGTGGCTTAGAAGGAGTTAGCGACAACTAAAATCTCGTTATCATTTTATATATATATATAGAAATATTTCATATACAGGTTATTGGAAGTAAAAGTTAATACAATAATACGTTTACGGTGATTATATTTATCAATTATCAAAGATTATTAAGACTTTATAAACGCAATTACGGCCACTGAAACATTAAACCAGGGTATTTAAGACCTAGATTAAGTTGATCCGACAAGTACTGGTTGGTCCCCGGTTGAAGACCTTGTGTTGAATCAATTAAGACAGATTAGCCATATCGATGTTGTAATCTAAATTAACTCTCCTCCTCCATGCTTCTTCCACAAGCTAACTCCTATATTCTGTAACCGACTCTTAACTTAGTAATTAACAATAATACTCTTCGAATTATAATTATCATTGTTTCAATATTGAAGCAATGAAACATATGTCACACACACATACATTTTTACTATCGAATTCCAATTTTTTGAATTTTTGGTTTATCATTTTCAACAATGAACCGTCTTAATTGACCAGAATAAAAAAATTACTTAGATTAAAATTTGAGTTATTACGTTTAATAGTACGCAAAACACGAATAACGAAAGAAAATCCGTCTGACCAATGTACCAATACTAACTTATTGTAATAGAATTAAATTTTCTAAAAAAAATATCTTTAAAGTCGGTTATCATTTTTTTTCTCTTCATTAAAACTGTTTCGGTATTATATCATTCATTTCAATATAATTAAAAAAACTTAAAAAGTACTCAGGACTGTTTCACTAGAATTTCTTTGTGCTCTTTAAAAAGATGTCAAACCTAAATGTTTTGAAGACAATTTTATGTCTCCGATTTTTTTCTAAATACATACACATGTGATTAATTTGAAGAGAGATGCACAATAGTTTAATTTTTTAAATTAACTGTCACAAACTACGACCATGAGAACTCTACATTTCCTCAAGAAAAAAAGAAAAAGAATTTCTTTTTATAAAATTAAAAAAAAAAAAAAAGGTTTGACCTAAAAGAGAAACTGTCCGTATATTTAATTTTTAAATAGAAATATACTTTTAAAAAGTCAGGTTTTGTTCACTAGAATTTCTTTGTGCTATTTTCTTTTATAGGTAATTTTTTTTTTATGCCTTTGTTCTGAACATATTTGTTTCGAAAATGACTGTCAAAAACTATGACAAAGAGGAAACTAAATTTTTTTTTTTTTTTTTTTTTTATTCTTTTTTATTTAAAACAAAAAGGTTTGATCTAAAAAAAGAAATTACTGAAAGAACTGTTCACGTAATTAATTTTGATATTTCAATATATTGTATTTTTATAAGCCAAGGACTTGTTCACTAACTAAATTTATTAAGTTTTTTTAATTTATTTTTAAAAAATTCTTTTTTATTAAAAAAAAAAGTTTGACGTAAAATAGAAATTAGATATTCTTACTTTTATTTTTTAAATATATAAATAATTTTTATCTATCAATTTATTATTTAAAAAAAAAATACTTCACGTAAATGTGAGTATGATATTGAATAGTTTTTGTTTGTATAAACGCTTCAAATTAGTACAAAATGATTTATTATTTTAAAATAAATACATTAGGGTTAAACAGTTTATATAGCTGTATAAAGGCAATTGATTAATATAAAAAGCAATAAATAATTCAAAGGAAAATGGCCGGTCTATCATCACTGCTAATTTCAAAACGCTATATCTCAGCTATTTTTTAAGCAATTTTAATTATTCTTTTTTCGTTTTGTAGGAAATTTAATTCTCTTTGTAATATCACTAATAATTTGGTAACTTCGGTTTATATTCGTTATTCTCGGTTTCTACGAGCTTGAAACGTAAGCCCTCAAAGGGTTTAGCCGGGTTAGGATGGTCAATTTGCCCCCGAGGCTTTTTTGACTTAAACTTGGGGGATCAATTTGGTGTCGAATAAAAACAATTCACCCCATTTTTAAGCTTTTTAATTCCAATATCTTTCGAGATTTATCAAAAAAAACTCTTTTTTTCGATTTTAATTTTTTTTATAGTAAAATTTGAATTTAATTAATGATGATTTTTTCTCTAATTCTTAAGAGTCAAGGGAATGCAAAAAATATATGGTCATGATTCTTAAAAAGCCAATTTTTAGCTGAAGAAATAAAACAAAAATATATATTTTTTTATCTTTTTGAAAGGTGTCACTCACCGAATTTTTTTTTCTAAAAATGTCTTTTATACTCCTCTGTGCACAGGAATTTTTTCAATATTTTTGAAGTGAACAATTGGAACAATATGAACAAAAAAAAACTCGTTTTTTTCTGAAATCTCGCATTCAACTTATATTTCTTATTATTATTGAACAATGCGTAAACAATTATTTCTAACCAACAATTAAGAATTACATTACTTATAAAACATTTTCAATCATTTTTCTACAAAATGAATAGATTAAAGCTGTTTTTCAAAACGAGCGCCAGCGCTCTCTAACGTCGTCTATATAGCCTCTATCAATCATTTCTTATAAGGTCTCACTTATTTATGTATTCTCCATGGATTTCGTCACGAAGGATGTATTTTCGGTTAAAAAATAATTGCTTACCCATTGTTCAATAATAATAAGAAATATAAGTTGAATGCGAGATTTCAGAAAAAAATAAGTTTTTATTTTTTTTCACATTGTTCCACCACATAAAAAAAATTCCTGTGCACAGAGGAGTGTAAAAAACATTTTCTGAAAAAAATCGGTGAGTGACATCTTTCGAAAAGGTTAAAAAAATATATATTTTTGTTTTATTTCTTCTGCTAAAAATTGGCTTTTCGTTTAAGAATCATGACCATATAATTTTTATCATGCCTTTGACTCCTAAGAATTAGAGAAATTAGAAAAATCATCATTAATTAAATTCAAATTTTACTATTAAAAAAAAAATTAAAATCGAATAAAGATTATTTTGAAAAATCTCGAAAACCATTGGAATTAAAAAGCTAAATATGGGGTGAAATATTTTTATTCGATACAAAATTGATCCTTTAAGTTTGAGTCAAAAAAGCCTCGGGGGCAGATTTACCATCTTAACCCGTCTATACCCTTTTGAGGCAGGGTAATTTTTTCCTTGTCGATTAAAATTAATTATTAAAAATAATTTTTTTTAAATTCATTTATTGAAATTTACAACTGTATGTTCATACATCAAGTAAATATGCTACAATGATAATATACATGAAAAAAAACATGAAGAGAAACTGCCCATTGGCAGCACTCTAGTAATTTACAACTGTATAACAAGTAATACAACAAGTAAAGAATGAAATATAAAAAGGCATGAAACACATGTAGAGAAGCTTCCCAAAGGAAGTATATTCTAAACTGGAAGATCACGGGGCCATATCCTTTTCAGACGTCTCGGAGGATTCGCAGGAATTGAAGAGGAAGCAAGGATTGAAACTAGTGGATTAGAGTGGGAGTGGAGTTTTTCATGGAAGGAGTGATACCTGGTACAGGCCAACTCAGCAACATATGGAACATTAAGGTCTTTGTGGATGATTTTGTTGGTGACAAAGTAAGGAGCGTTAAGGATTTTGGATTGTAAGGATTGGATACGGGAAGAGTTTGATGGTTTAGTAGAGCCCCAAAGCTCAACTCCGTAAGTCCAGATAGGCCTTATGATTGTCATGTAAATTAGTCTTTTGTAGTAAAGAGAAAGGTTAGAGCGTCTGTCAAGTAAATGTTGAAGTAACCGAAATCGGCGAGCAGTTTCTTGTCTTTTCAGTCTTGTATGCGGATTCCATGTAAGACGTTTGTCAAGCAGTAGGCCTAAATAACGGATCTGTTCAACAGGGACAAGCAGAATATCATTAAAGGACACTGTAGGGTAGGATGTCATAGGTTTACGGCAAAGGGTAAAGGTAATCTGGTGGGATTTATTGGAGTTGATTTTAATTCTCCAATTCTGACACCATACCTTAAGGTCTCTGATGTGGGATTGGAGGTTTTGAGAGGCAATACTAGGATCGTTATTAACTGATAGCACGCAAGTGTCATCGGCATAGGTAGAAAGGAATGTGTTAGGATGGGTTGGGATATCAGCTGTATAGACTGTGTAGAGAATGTGTCCTAGGATACTGCCTTGAGGAACACCAGCAGACTGAGTAAAAGTGGATGAATAGGAACTATTGTGGTTGATTTTAAAGGTTCTATCAGAGAGGTAGGACTGGAGGATGAGGAAGTATGTTGGATGGAGGAATTTACGGAGTTTGTACAGCAGTCCCGGGTGCCAGACTCGGTCAAAGGCCTTTTAAAAATAATAAAACAAAAAATTGAAAAGTCTACATGTATGTATAGGGGCAGGGGTAATTAAATAAGTTAAAAAATAGTATAAACTATTTACATGAGTAGGGAGCGGCATGGTCTTGTGGATAGAGCACTAAGCTACTGTACTCCAGGTCCGGGTTCGGCTGAGGCAGAATTATTTATTCCATTAATTCAGAGCGATATTGGTATATGGAGACCCTCCTGGAGGATACCAAGCATCAATAAAATGGGTACCTGAAATAGAGAAAAACTTGGGGTCCGAGAGTGATTTAGGCCTAATTACCTCCTTGCACATATGTCGGCCCTAAAACAGTACAAATCTTTATACTCGAGACCCTTCATGAGTTGAGGAGGTACAGGTTTCTTCTACTTTTTATTTAAGTGAGTAGTTCTTATAGTTGGAGAAAAATGTTTAACTGAATAAAATATATATATTTCTTTTTATTTAACACTTAATAAGGACTTTCGAATTATTATCTACTTACGAAACATGAATCTCTAGACTGCTATTTAAAAAAAAAATGTACGCTAGATTGCGAAGCAGTGATTTAACATGCTTTAGGTTGATACCTAATAAATAAATACTATTCCAATTAATCTTTGTGGTAAAGTAAACTTCTTGATAATTCCCACTTGACTCACAAATTATAGGATTTTAAACATGAGGATGTTCGGAGTTGATCAGAGGATTCTAGATGAAGTAAAGCCCATCTCCAAGCCCTAAGCCTCATAAAGTCTAAAGCCTCTACAGCAGCTTTAGCAAAATTTATGATGTCAGGATAAATCTTGTGCGAGTGAGAATAGTGGGAGCTGCGTGCGGTGGTCCGGCTTTGGTCACGTTTCTTCAAAGTGAATCGGGTCACGTGGAAGAGCGAGAATAAATGTCTTGGAGGGTTCACAGTGTATTCAGGTCTGATATTATCAGGAAAAACGTAATGTCTGTAATATGTGTAATTTTCAATATATAAACTAACCTTTAATTACTTATTTCTTAACATTATTTTCAATCATGGACCTTCGTAATTGAAAAAAGAAAAAAAAATCTTAAAATTAGAGGCGTTAAGTTTCGATATACGTTGCATCTAAATAACGATTAAAATAAAACAACTGTTCATCGTACAGACTAATGAACATCAAATTTAATTTATTAATATTCTCTGTTTTTAGTTACTGCAATACCTTATGGACAGATCCTCAAACCTTCCACTTAACTACAAAATGCTCATTTACATGACCATCATAAGGCCTATCTGGACTTGAGAAGCTGAGCTTCGAGGCTCTACTAACCCATTGAATTCTTCCCGTATCCAATCCTTACAATCCAAAATCCTTCGTAACATCCTCAACACTCTTTACTACGTCACGAATGAAATCATTTATAGCGACTCTAATGTTTCATATGTTGCTGATTTGGCCCGAACTAGGCATCACTCCTTCCACGACAAACTCCACTTTATTGGTATTGGTGATATTGGAGACATTTTATTATATCTAACTTCTAAAAAGAATATGATACTTAACTGGATAATTAAAATAAATGCCATCAAATCCAACCAAATTACCTTTACCCTTCGTCGTAAACCTATGACATCCTGCCCTACTGTCTCCTTCAATAATACTCCTCTTGTCCCGGTTGAACAGATCCGATAACTAGGACTGCACCTTGACAAACGCCTTTCACGGAACCCTCATACAAGACTGAAACGACAAGAAACTGCAAGCGTTTTCGCCTACTTCGACACTTAGTTCACACACGTTCCAATCTTACCTTTAACTACAAAAGGCCCATCTACATGTCTATAATAAGGCCGATAGCAATAATAAACAACAAACTGTAAATAAAAATAAATATACAGATTGCACCCGTTGTGGGCAGAAGCACTCTAGGTATCGTTGCCCTGCATTTGGCCAAAAATACTTAGTAAAGTGTAATAAAGTGTAATAAAGTGTAATAAAATGGGTCACTGGGCCATAATGTGTGGCAGGAATTCAAAACAAATTGAAAATCTGGGTGTTTCTGACCACAATGAGACATTTGATGGTGATTTTAGTATCGAAGCCATCAAACTGAACCAAATAAACAAAAACAAAAATAGTCAATGGCTAGAAAATATAGAAATTAACGGCAAAATAATTATGTTTAAGTTAGATACAGGTGCTGAAACAAATGTTTTATCATTGAAACTACTGACTGATGAGTTAGGAATGGACAGTTCTAATGTCTCCAAAACTACTATTGTGTTGGAGGCATTTGGAGGATACAAAATCAAACCTGTTGGGGTTATTAAATTGCAGATAGGAGCTCAGGGTAAATGTTGTACGGCGGAATTCATTGTTGTTGAACAAAATATAGGCTTTCCCCTAATGGGACTCCAAACGTGTTTAAATTTATATTGGAAGATAAGACATATAAAAATTATTGATTATAATTTAACACTTAACATCTAACATAATCTACTTTTTAATTGTAACCTCCAGCTCATCAAACATATGGGAGATTTTAGCAATGTGACTATATCTAAACAATCCATAAATACATTAATGTTTCATACGTTGCTGATTTGGTCCGAACCAGGTATCACTTCTTCCATGACAAAACCCACTTCCACTCTAATCCACTAGTTTTAATTCTCGCTTCCTCTTTAATTCCAGATAATCCTAAGAGGCTTCTAAAAAAAGATAGCCTCGAGACATTGACATCGAGAGTTCTGTCAATGGGCAGTTTCTTGACATATTTTATCATAAAGGATATTTACTTGTTGTATTATCAAATACAGTTAAAATTTGTTAATGAAATATTAAGTTAAAAATGATTAAATTCTCAACAATGAAAAAACAAAACAACAACAATTGAAATTAGTTGAGAAATAATGAAGATATATCGTTTTGAGCTTAGAATGGACATTTGGCTATTTTTCTGGAAAATGAATTGACAGTGTTGATGCGTCTGTCTTAATTTCTTTGATTTATTTATTGGTATAAATATAAGTTAATTGCACATATAGGTACCTAAATTGCAATACCCTGACATAATTATTCAATAGTAATAAACCAGTTTGTAATAATGTAAAGCGTTTTTCGTAACTTTTTTTTCTCCAAAGAAAATTGAAAATATTATTTAAAATGAAAAACTTAGGAAATTTAGTTTTATTTTGGTTTTTCATTGCTAAGGATATGTAAAAATATTATTATATACTAAAAAATTATGTTAATCTGTAAAAAAGAGAGTAATTTTCGTAATAAATCAAGATTTTATGACTTTTCTTAATATTTTTCTTGATGTAAACTATTAGCTCCAACTAATGTTAAATTATGGATTTTTATACGTCATGAGTGCCAACTGATATATTATTGTACATTCAGATTTGATTTTTTTAAAGATAAAATTGAATATATTAACGTGAACTTATTTTTGTTCATTTCGAAAGTTTAATTTAGTTAGGTAAGGTATATACTTTATACAAAAAAAAATGTTCAATTTATGAACTAAGAATCATCAGTATAATTAGAGTTTAGTTTCTCTAATAGTGCCATCTCATATATATTCCCTAGATATTTTATAACGTAGTATTTTCATAGACATTTTGATATGTGCATAATTGTAAATAACTAAGTATTTTTTATAAATAAAGCAGTATTACAGCTAGATTATAATTTCGTTGGTTTGTTCATGTTTGTCAATTCATTTAACGCAACTTGTGGCAAATTGGACGATTCTTCAGAGTGAATTTAGAATTCTTTCTATCCAGGTTTAATTAGGATAGGGGTCTTAAACGTCACTCAGGCACGTTCCATATTTGGGAAGGCATAGCCAAGGTTTTTCTACTTCCTTTAAAAAATCATGGGTTCGAACCCGTTATCTTTGGCATAAGATGCTGTTATGCTAACTACTACACCGTAGGTGACCCCCTACTGTTAAATTCGTATTATTTATCATATAAATAAATAAAAAAACTCTCAGGTAATTTTATAAATAAACAAAAATCTATAGGTTGCATAGCATGGAAAGAGTTAACCTAACGATTTTTTTAATGTCGGTTAAACATTCAAAATTAAATTCCGGCTTCTTCATCAAATTTACTTTCCAGACGTCCCAAGAAGCTAAAATAACTTAAGAACTCATCCTACGGTCTCACCTCTTGGAGTTAAACCAATTTCAAACCGAGAAGAGGGAAGTATAAATAAATACGCTTAATCGACCAGACGAATTAACATCTTAAAAAATCAGCTTAAATTTGCTTCATTAGATAAATTTTAGTCTTTTTGTACTCAATACTCACAGCCGAGGCTGATTATAGCTGGGTTCATTAACTAAACTGATTGGTTTATAACAGAATAAAATTGCAGTCCATATTAATGTCACTTACATATATATAAATGAAATGAAATGATTTTTTTTTTAATTCTGGGATCAAGTCCTCTTAGAATAATGTGTAACCGGTCGCGATTGTCGGCACCGGTTGGAAGAACCCGATCTATTGTACCTTACCTCTTGTTTCCATGTTACCTAATACCTTACCTGTACCTCCTTATCTTTTCTTTTAATTTTCCTTAATGTAATATTTCCTTTTACTTTGTCTTATCTTATATTTCTTTATCTCTAATTCATTCCCTTTTGAGTAAACATTTTAATATTGTACATACATTGTATTTGCATGGTAGTAATTGCATTTTGTTTTATTTTGTAGATAGTTAATAAATGATATTAGAAGTAGTTGCTTTTGATAGTTGCATTGCATCCCAGAACAAACTAACCCAGCCCTTCAGGCCTGAGCATAGCTGGAATAGAATATTACCTTTTTTTCATGACAGGGTATGTACCATTTTTAATTTTCCTTTCTTAGCACAAAAAGTGGATAAAGCTACCTGTATCTGGCCTAACCAGCCTGGCGCCCTTATAATTAACTTTGAAGTGGAATATCCTGGTCATAACCGAACAATGAACAAAAATAAATCCTTATGGTCTGGTTACTTAAAGAAATATTTATAAAAAAAAAAAATATATATAAAAGATAAAATATTCATTACATCTTTAAATATTTGCAAATTTATACTATATATTGGGTTGATGCAAAATTAATGCAGGTTTTTAGTAGGTATTGTAAATACGCCATATCTTTACTTTAACCATATATATTTAATCAAAATAATTTCCATCTGAATCAATGCACTTTTGCCAACGTTCAACAAGCTTTCTTATTCCACCAGAAAAAAAATCCGAATCCCTGGACTCAATGAAATCACGAAAAGAATTTTCAATGTCGTCCTGGTTTTGAAAATTTTTCTCCCTCAAAAAGTTGTCCAGATGCCTGAAAAAGTGGAAGTCTGTAGGAGAGAGGTCAGGTAAATAAGGCGGATGTTGGAGAACTTCGTAGCCCAACTCGTGCAGTCGTCGAAGCGTTGGTTGTGCAACGTGTGGTCTGGCGTTATCGTGGAGCAGGATCGGCCCCTTCCGATTCATCAATGCTGGGCAAAGACGTTGCAATTTTTGAGTTCCGAGTTCCGCCGCCATTTCTCGTGTGGTTTTGGTTGGGTCTTCTTCCACTTTTGACCTCAGCTGGTCGTTGTCCAGAGCAAGATGACGGCCCCGACCTTCCTTGTCTTCGAGGTCGAAATCTCCTCTGCGAAACTTCTGGAACCAACGCTGCACCGTGCACTCATTAATAGCCCCCTGACCCACACTTCATTAATATTACGAGCCGTTTGCGCAGCGCTGCGCCCTAATTTAAATTCGTAAAAATAAATTTGACGAAAATCGCACTTTGACATTTTCGATTCAAGACCTTTGAACACACTGAACAAAACGATTTTACTAAACAAATTCATGGTGAAAGAGAGGGTATTAGATAAGGTTTGTTTTGGTATAATAATGATCAATGTTAGGATTAGCTTTGTTTACACAATTGGAATTAAGATATTGCAATAGAGGAAACCTGCATTAATTTTGCATCAACCCAATACATAGTATAGCTATATTTTACATTGGAACGGAAGATTGAGATGCGAGTAGGCAGTGGAAGAGTAGATGTTTGAAAGAAGAAAGAGAGGTGGGCAGCGAATTCCAGAAGGATGAGAAACGAACGAGAAACGATTTGTGAAGGGATGCAGTTTTATGTGATGGGGTATAAATATTGATTGATTGGGTTCTAGTATTTAACGAATGGATATCAGAGCTTAGGGTGAGCAGCTCAGTAATGTAGGAAAGTTTTCTTTTGTTTTAATGTTTGGAATAGGTAAGAACCAAGGAAATATTTTCGTTGTACAGAAGGATAAAACCATTTTAAGATGGTATAATAGCCAGAAATATGGTCACGTCTACGGGCTCCGAAAAAATGTAGAGCTGTTAAGGATCAGAGGATCAGGACAGCGCTGAACGCAACATGAAATTTTGCCTATGTATGAAGTATAAAGTTTTAGATGTAAGTTTTATAGATATAGATATAAGTTTATTGTAAGTTTTAGATATATATATATATAAGTTTTATAAGTTTATACTATAAGTTTTATACTATAAGTTTATACTATATAAGTTTTATAGATATAGATATAAGTTTATTGTAAGTTTTAAATGTATGAAGTTTTAGAATTAGTAAACCGTTTCAACATTATTAATTTACTATTCAGGAAGTAGTTAGTTCTTTTTTCTTTTTAAATTTCTTTATTTCCAGGTCGGCTGCTTGAGCCATACATGTTTTTTTTTAAACATAAATGAATAATTATTACAACTCGTAACAATGGAAAAAGTGGGGGTCTAGCCTCGTACAGAAGACACCCCTAACGATTATAAATTTATAATTATTCCTAATTATTAAATAATAAAAACAATTTGATAACATAACGAACAATTATAATAAAAACTAAAGAAAGAAAGAGAATTAATGAATATACAAAATTAATACTAGGTCGGGTGCAAGAATGTAAATTATAAATTTTAAGATAGATTTCAACCTAAAAAAATAAAATGGAAAAAAAAAATTAATAAATAAAATTAAATAAAAGTAATAGTTAGTTCTAATCGATAGGTAATTGAATTTCCTCCACATAAAAAATCATTTAAACCACTCAAGAAAAAGCAGAGATATAGCGTTTTGTTTCTTAGCGCTAATAATTGGTCTTTTGCCTTGAATACAAATTGACAGTCATGCTGGTTCGTTTCTTTTAGACATGTTATTTATTTTATTATATTGACTTGTTGTATTATCAAATACAGTTGCAAAATTAATTTTAAAAATAAAGAACAAATAGAAAAGAATATTAAATTTTCCTCAAAACATAAAAAGAATCATCAAAATCGGTTAAGAAATAATAAATATATAACGTTTTTAGCTTAGCAGTGGCAATTGGCAATTTTCCTTGAATGTGAGTTGACAATTTTGATTCGTCTGTATTAAGATCTTTGTTTCATGTAATGCTATACAAGTAAGTTAATCGCCTAAACCTCTACATCAATTGTTATACCCTAATATAATTATTTGCAAATAATGAACTATAGTGTAATAATTTGTAGCGTTTCGTTAACAAATACTAATAAAAATTGTATTCAAATTAAATTCATGTATTTATATTATTTTATTTTAAAATTGTTCTATCTCTTATTAACTGAAACTCCAAGCTTTATCGACTGAATTCCCAGACAGCGTTTTACAGTCCTTTTCTAACGTCGCCTTCAGAAGAATTTTTCAATGTCTGACAAGCATTATTTGTCTCCACAACTATGGTTCGATGTTCGGGAACTTGAATTACTAAATTTTAATTTAGTGATTTTTATTCAATTATTTTAAATTAATAAGTAATTGTATCAAGTATAGATCACGCTAATTTACCAAGGCAAAGGTTGTGAGTTCAAATCTCAGTCCCACCTCGACTTTTTCAAGCATAACATTAATGAGCGATTTACTCTTAGATTGTATGTGAAGTGTTTGGCGGGTCCATAAATTAGTTCAGTTTTTGTTTGTTGTACGAATTGTTTTCAAATTGTTTTAGAGAGAAAGACATTTTTTTTTTTGTTTCATTGGTATAAGCTTTGTTTGCTTAACAATTCAGTAAATTGAACAAACAAGTGATCTGCCCTTGCTTCACACGAGTTTAATTTAAATGTGGTGTCATCTAGGTTTAAAAAAGTTTGGTTTTGCCAATTAACAGTCAATAAATTTTTGCTTTTGAGTTTATCGTGACGAAAAGATATTGTATACACTTGGAAAAAAATATTGTTTATATTTTAACACTTATTCATTGTAATATTTGATCATCGGCAGAAATTAGAAACATGAATTGGTCAAAAAAACAAAATCGGTTGGTTCATTATACGTGTATGTTATTTTAGAGGTTTCTATTTTATTCGAGTTATCATTATTTTATATATCATTTTAACTTTTCTTGGTAAATTTTTTAAATGTTTAATTTAGTTCATGGCATTCCTAATTATTTTGCAGTGGAATATCTATTTTCATGAAACAATCTAAAAATAGAAATACTTAATAACAATGTTAGTTTATGGATTTATTACAATTTTATAATATGTTTTCCCTAAAACTTTAGTACTGTATGACAGAATACAAACTGTACAGTGGCATTACTAAATCACTATAACAAACACTTGCTCGAAAACAGTTTCTGTACACCAAATAAATTTGCTACATGGGTGTGCTTGCTTATTGCTTATTATTTTTTTTACAGAAAGATCTTATCCTAATCACAGGTAATAATGTGCCAAGGTTTTAACGGTTTGTTATTTATATTGAGGGAGATAGCGTTTTATCTGTAAATCAAGGTCAAAAAAGTTTTTAAACATCTAGAGTTTAAACCCATTTGTTTTATTATTATTATCATATTTAATTGCTATCGTTCTGGATCCTATCTCTATACTTGCCTCCAATTCAGTTTTAACCTTGCTCGAATCTGTGAGTGTCTGATATTTTTGTAAAATGCGAGTATCACGTATGAGAACAAATGGTTCGTTACCACAACCAGGGCTTACCCCTCCGAAAATTTTCCCAAATGTTAGACAAATCATATTCAACGGGACAATATGTTCTCAAACGAAAACGAGAATTGAATTCCATGAAGGACAGATCAAGAACTGGCAGGCCAAGGAAATTGGATAGACACCATAGGAGGTGCATTCTAGCAAAAATAAATGAAGAACCTTATACTAGTGCCGTGTCATTGGCCTGTGGCATTAATAGGGATCACGGGATACAAATTCACCGTCCGAAATGTTCTAAGGAGAAATGGCTTCAGAGATCGAATAGCCAGGAGAAAGCCCTTCATAAGTTAAGTTGATAAGAAGAAGGGCCTATTGTTCGCAAAAGAGTGTGTAAACAAGCCGCACAGTTTCTGCTAGAACGTTATCTTAAAATTTTTACCTTTTTTTACCAGATGGACGATGCAAGGTGTGGAGGAAACCGAAGAAAGCCTTCAAGACAAAATATATGCTTCCAACGTTTAAATACGGGGGCGATTGTCATGGTGTGGGGGTGCATGAGCTCATCCGGTGTAGGGAATTTGTTCTTTATTGATGGGGTTATGAACCAAAATGTTTATATTAATATTTTAAGGACTAATTAAAAACAATCGGCTGAAAAGCTCGGACTTGAGCGACGTTTTATTTTCCAATAGGACAATATAATATCCTAAGCACACAGAAAGTTAAAGAATTGCTGATCTGTAATATTCCTAAACAACTCAAAACATCTCCACAGTCCACAAACCTTAGTCCTATAGAACATCGCGTAAGTCCTAGCTTTTCAGCCGAATATTTTTAAATTAGTCCTTAAAATATTAATATAGACATAGTGGTTCATAATCACAGAGGATATAATATAACCTAGAAATAAGATCTAGGGGATTTCCAGGGAATAATATCCAGAAAGATAACAATTGAATTTAATTATAATAATAAAACAAATAGGATTAAACTCTAGATGTATAGAAACTTTTTTGATCTTTGATTTGCAAATAAAACGCTCTCTCCTTTAATATTAATAACAAACCGTCAAAACCTTGGTACATTATTACCTGTGATTAGGGAAAGATACTTCTTAGGGGAAGAAAAATAATAAAGAAAAAAGCAAGCAACCCATGTAACAAATTTACATGGTGTACTGAAACTTTTTTGAGCAAGTTTACATTATCACAACATAACAAAAACGTATGTCTGTAAGTTTGTGCGCTTGTAACAACTTTCCGTTAACTTATACAACCCATTTTATTGCATGTTAACATTGTAAAAGTCCTTTGTTTTCTAACGGTATATTATACGTCTATACTAGATACTATTTATCTAGTTGTATTTTAACTCAGGAAAAAAAAAATGTATGACTTCCTTTCAGAAAATTTAATTTTCCTTTCTAATGAGTAAACTTAATTGCAATGTATTCAAAAAATCTTCAGGAAATAATATCCTAAATTGTAGTGAAAACCGTATCAAAATACGTCGAGTGGTTTAAAAATAATTTAAGGAAATACTGAGAATACCCAGTACTCAGAATACCGAGATGTTAGGATTTCCAACTTCGTCAAGTTGCATTGAATGAAGTGGTTTGGCATTTGCTCGGGTTGGAAGAATACAGATCCCTCTAACAACATTCTGGAACAAACAAGGCGATACAAGACCCATTGGGCCAAGATCGCGTTCGAAAGATAGCGTCCTCTCAGACAAGACAATCAGAAATGATCACAGTACACGCAGCAGACACGACGTCCTGGGAGCAGAATGATTTAGCAGGCCAAGGATAGCTTTATGCATCTGTCACGCCAATAAAGGAAAAGACGTATTTTACACTTCCTCCAAAATGTACTGTAGGACATCTGAGTATTTTATATACCAATTTATTTCGCATTTTTAGAAATGAGATATATTTTTTTTAATTTGTTTTTTCTTATCCTCCAACTTTATTTACAAAATAAATACATAAACATTCTATGTATATACAACAACAATGGTATATACAGTCCACGGCTCAGGCCTCGTATTGCCCGTTATCATTCTAAGGTTCCTTTCGCACTAGGCGCGGTATGCGCTTGAGGAGTGGGGTGGCTTTGTGCCTTTGTTGAAGTAAAATGGGGAGGAACCAATATTTTTTTTTTTAAATACAACTTATAATACAAAATATTTCAGACATATGCAACATTTCCAACTTACAAAAGGAAGTCTTGCTCCCAGCATGGATTCGGTCCTTTCACAGTGACGGTGGTCGATTTTACATTCTGCAGCTTAAGAGTAACGTAGGTGTTGTACTGCTGAGCTGTGAACAGAAAAAAATAAATATTAAATAACACTAATATTGTTACAATACTCTTAAATATATTACTTATGGTATACATTAGGGAATCTAGGGAGGTGAAGGAATGACTGATACGGTGTGAATCAACTTTCGTATCGGAAATTCCCGGATTCGAACCACTCTATACCTCAAAACATGAATAATATAATAATAATATTTTTTAAAAGAATATTTTGTATAACGGGAATGTGCCAACACTTCTAGAACATTAAGTTTTTTTTATTTATTATTGATATATTTACAACTGTACTAACACAAAAAATACATCAAGTAAATATGAACATTGAGATATGGACATGATAGGCGTGAGAAGAATCTACCCACTGGTAGCACTTCAAATATTTTTCAGACAAGGAGGTCTCGAGGCCATCGTCTTTTCAGCCTCCTTGGAGGATGATCAGGAATAGAAGGAGATGAGAGATTGCGGACAAGTGGGTTTGGGTGGAGTGGTAATTTAGAGTGAAAGGAAATATATCTAATTCGGGCTAATTCTGCAACTAATGGAATATTCAGGTCTTAATGGATTATTTTATTGGTGCAAAGTAAGGAGCATTTAGGATCTTTCGGAGGATTTTGGATTGCAAGGATTGGATGCGAGAGGAATTTGATGGCTTGGTGGACTCCCATATTTCAATTCCATAAGTAAAAATAGGCCTAAGTATGGGAATATAAATTAGTATTTGTAGTAGGTGGGAAGTTTTGAACGTTTGTCAAGTAAATGTTGTAATAAGCGATATCTGCGAGCTGTTTCTTGTCGTTTCAGTCTCATGTGAGGATAGAACATTAAGTAAAATTGAATTGAAAAAAAAATTGCGGGCAACACACAACTTACACTTACTTTGAAAAAAAAGTTTAAAGAATTATATTGAGTTTGTTTTAGATTAAATAATAAAAGAGTAAAGGACTGTTATATGATCACCTGTGTTGTAGTGACTAACATAAATGTTTTCTGTGCCCTAGGTCGTTGGGTTCAAACCTACAAGTGGCCTCAGGATTTTTTAATGGAAATAAAATTCGTTTGTTATTCCGTCCTTGGGAGGTAACCTAAAAAGGTAGTCCCGAGCCTTTACGATGCCAGGCACTCATTAAAGATCCTTATCCTATTTAAGCCTACATAAGCGAAATTAATGACTCCCATTGTATCATCGCCCGATTAGCCACAGTGGACAAAAGTGAAGTTATATGAGTAAACAAACATGAGTAGTTATGAACAATAATCACATAATTTTATGCCTAATTCGTCGCTTTACATTACCTTCCAAAACTTTTGTATTTATATATGGTACCAATGTCCTCAAATCTTTAGGCTTCTAACGGTATATTACACATCTTTATTACTATTCTTATTTTCGGTATAGAAAAAATTACCTAAAAATAATTTTTCTCTTTTCACCTTAAGTTAGTAATCAAATTCGTTTAACTTAAATATTTAGCCTTTTTTTTTCTGTTTTGATAAGACGATATGCTAATTATTTTGGAATCTATAAAATTAAGGGTACTGAATAGGGATAAATAACAAAAGAAATCGGCATGTAGACTGTATCAGACTGTTTCAATCAAAACGAAACATGTATCAAATAAAAACCCGTACAAATTTTACACTGATATAGCGAGTTTAATTAAAATCTTAGAGAAGTCTTTGAGAAAATCGTGAAAAGGTGCAAAATGCGATGTACAAAGCGGCTATTCTGGTTTGCAGAGATTTTAAAAACATGGCATTATGCAGTTTGTGGAAAGATGAGAAAAAATAATATTAAATAATGGTCAATGTATTGTATATTAAAATACATTTTACGTCTATAATACACTGATTTTATTTCATCCTGAAAAATCGAAAGGACTTCTTTGCCAATACAATAATTTTAAGGATATTTTCATTCATGTTTCAAGAAAAGTTAGAATGTGGCGAAACGTGAAATAAGAATATACTTTAAAAATAAATTAGATTTTTCTGCTGAACAAAAACGAAAAGCCAGGGAGGTTAAGATGCGCGTGACTCAGAGAATGGTGTGTGCTATTTGACAATCCATCACGAAGTCTTTATAACGATGTCACGGTATAGTTTGCTTCTCTTGTAAAATAATTAATATGGACTTGCTTTTACTTCTACTAACAATCAATAAAATAAAAATAGACCGCCAAGACAAAAAAAAGAAAAAAAATTAAATGAGGACATCACAGATCATTCACATACCTCCATAATTGAAATACATTTCAAAAGATAGGAATAAGGATTCTGAATAAAAAGGTTTGTTTATTTTTGCTTTCACTTAAATATATATGAAATTTATAGTAAAGTATTAATGGATATTTTATAAAAATGGACAAGTCTCGCAAAAATGTCTGTGTCTGCAATTAAATTAATATCATTAACGTTTACAATAAAGCCTTTTGTCTTATGTAACTTATTTAATGTTGTAACTATTTATCGTTCAATGTAAGACATTTTTTTTTTTATTTTATCGAAATCCTAGATTTATGGATTAATTCATTTATTTGGAAATTAATCGGCCCTATAGCAGATTTTTTTCGTTTGTTTATATTCCATATATTTTGTATATATTTATATAAATAGTTTTTTTACACATCTGTAAATAAAAATTTATTTTATTTATCTCCTGGCCAGACATGTATATATTGACGTGTATATTTACTTTACTGCATTGTTATGTTTATTATTATTGTTATTATTATTATTGTCTTTTTTGTATTTTTAAGAAAGGTTCCGTTTGAAATCACTATTTTCTTAGTGCCCGATGTACTTACCACCCTGGTTCACAGATCTGAATCATATGACTTACCTCTAAACTGTCACCGAAGTTAACACTTCCTATGGTCACCTCCCACATTAACTTCAGCCATTGTTAATGTTTCCTAGTTTCTTAGCCTTCCTTTAGACTACACCCCCATCGACACATTTTGCTGAGTAGCACGAAGAGACGAAAGTCTCCCGCAACCATATCTCCATTCCATTCGATTCTTAAAGCCCCTATTACTTCCCACACAGTGTTGAATAGTTAGAGGCAAAGACACGAATGTGTCCACTACACATAGTATCTCACAACACAGTTTTTAAGAAGTATCTTATATCTTTATTTAGTGTAACAGTTGCATTTATATAATAAAAGCAAGACCTAAAAGCTTCACGGTGATATGTGGTCATTAATTTTCATATAATAAGTTAAGCTCGAAAATGATAGGTCTTACGAAAATCAACTTCCATATTTTAGAAATGTCTATGCCTTAAATGTTTACAGCAACATTTTCACATATATTGACAAAATGAAAGTGGCAATTTACACCATAAAAAGTATGGCACTTTTTAAAATTTTCATAAAAAAGCTCTAAAGATATTTATTCAATTTGTTAACTCAATGTAAAATTTAATGGACTTTAATATCATATTGATTTGATTCTGATTGAAGGAATTTGACTGGGCTTCAATGCTGTTAAATTTAATTTTTTTTTTCTAAAGTACCTTTAATTTTGTAGGTTCGAATAATTAACCACTGTATCATGTTTTACCATGTTTATTTGTCAGAAGTTCTTGAAAAATCGGATTGAACATTAACATTATTAATGATATAACTACCGAAAAAAGTATTTACACAGTTCTAACCAGAATGATAATGATAATGTATTAAATCCAGTTATAGTTATGCTTAAAGACCATTACAGATTCATTATTTTATTTAACTATTACACTTAATACCAGTTAATAATATGTGAAGAACTATATGTATGATTTTCTATTATATGAATAACTATCCCCAAACTCGTACATGTTGATCCCACGAACAAGTAGAAACTCCCATACAACTGGGAGCTATGCAAAGGAAAGTTATGCGATTATGCAATGTTCAACAATGAATCAACTTGGAGAAATAGTTTATCTTAAATTATTTATCTTTTAAAGTTTAAAATGGAAAAAATGGATATGGATATTGATAAAAAACGGATTTTTTAAAAACTCTTTCCATCAGAAGATGTCACATATATGTTACCAATCATATATATATATATATATATATATATATATATATATATATATAGAGAGAGAGAGAGAGAGAGAGAGAGAGAGAGAGAGAGATAGAGAGAGAGAGAGATAGAGAGAGAGAGAGAGAGAGAGAGAGAGAGAGAGAGAGAGAGACAAAATAGATTTAAAAATTTTGGTTTGATTTTAAGAATTTTGAAAAAAAAAAAAAAAACTAGATTTGTCGTAGGCTCTAACCTTCCGTAAGGGATCACTTGTAGCTGGGTGATTAGCATAACAGCCTCCTATGTCAAAGGTCACGGGTTCAAACCGCAGGTGGTCCTAGGATTTTTTAATGGGAGTAAAAAATCCTTAATTATGCCGTCCTTCGGAGGGGACGTTAAAAGGTGGTCCCGAACCTGTGCGATGTATACCTGTACTCGTTAAAGACCCCTATCCCAATAAAACCTGGATAGGCAAAATTTAGGACTACCACTGTAGCATCGTCCGATTGGCCATAGTCGCATAAAGTGACGTTAAATAAATAAACAACATAACCTTCCGTAAAATAATCACTGTTTGACAGTGATGAGTGGTTTAGTACAAATGGACAGAAATTATAGTGGGTCTGTAATAGAATATCTATTGATAATAATCGCCATGAATTTGTTGCTCTTTAAATTCTATGCTCCACGACTTTTGCTTTGCCACTTCTAGTTTATGGGGACCGCAGTAGGCCTCAATTATGAAAGGTTTTTTTAAATTTATGTGCATAATTTTTCTTTTAGGTTCCAACTAGTTTTAATGCGCAGTGTATATTTATAAGGGGATGTGGGAGGGATGCTACACAGAATGATGTGATGTATACGGAAGTATATGATTATGCTGTCTTATATTATAAAGATATTTCAATATTTTAAATTTATAATCCAATGACGAATAATATCCATTCAGACTAATGTCTGGTGATGCTATAGATATTACTATTGATAATAATGACTTTCTTTTTTTTTTTAATCACTTTATTAAAGTAAAGACATGATATACATGTAGAGAAGCTTCCAATCGGAAGCACTCTAAAAATATTCTAAACTAGAAGGTCCCGGGGCCATTTCCTTTTCAGGCGCCTCGGAGGATTATCCGAAATTAAAGAGAATGAAAGGATTGAAACTAGTGGGTTAGAGTGCGAATGGAAGTAACAAAGTGAACATTAAGGTCTTTATGGATAAGTGTATTCATGACAAAGTAAGGAGCGTTGAGGATTTTACGAAGGATTGGATGCGGAAAGAATTTGATGGTTTAGTGGAGCCCCAAAGCTCAACTCCTTTAAGTCCAGATTGGTCTTATAATAATGACTATTTAGATTCAGTTTATTAATTTGTAATATGGTAAGGCTTAACTAGTATACTATACAAATAAGTTTTGAGTTTTCAGAATTAATTAAATGATAAACAAATTAACTTTATTTAAACAATTATTATATTCATTGTTAAAGAAACAATAGGTTTCATAGGATATGACGACTAGTTTCAACGCGAGAGATAGGGAGGGATTTCGCAAATTAAAGTGGTCCAAGAATCGGATTTTTTTTTATAATATCTTTATGAAGGTATTATTATTGGGCTGATGCGAAATTAATGCAGGTTTCCTCTATTGCAACATCTTAACTCCAATTGTGTAAACAAAGCTAATCCTGACATTGATCATTATTATACCAAAACAAACCTTATCTAATACCCTCTCTTTCACCATGAATTTGTTTAGTAAAATCGTTTTGTTCAGTGTGTTCAAAGGTCTTGAATCGAAAATGTCAAAGTGCGATTTTCGTCAAATTTATTTTTACGAATTTAAATTAGGGCGCAGCGCTGCGCAAACGGGGCGTAATATTAATGA
>JAJSOM010000024.1:0-77293 GCA_023052935.1 Piezodorus guildinii
AAAATTACAATCCGAAAATTTTCACGATCACAATACTTTATTTTACTATATATTTCATGTATAGGAAAGTTAAAGTAAAAACCTAGAACCATGGTTGTAAACTGTTACATTAAGCATCGTAGAGTAAGGTTAAGTTAGCCACTACACTACAGGTGACTCCTGATTTGAAATTTTGAAGTAGTTCACGGGTACTATAGCTTCCTTGAAACGTGTTTATGATATCGATGGTATGTTAATAAGATGGGATTAGGATAATTTACGATGGTGTTTGCTTTAGGAGACCGTGTAATAACTGTTTGAAGTAGTGGCGATATTCTGTAACCAGGAACTGTTTGTCCTCGTTAATGAGCACTTGTGGCAGTGTTGCCTTGGGATTGGATTACTTTTATGGTATCTTGCGTTGGCTATGGGATTATCCAGGATTTATGGTGCAATTGAAGTAAGCAAAACAATTATTTTTAATAAGATATCCGCTCGAATAAACATTAACTGTTTCTGGAAGGAATTAGTCCGGGTAGCGGTCATTAAATGAAACAGCTTTTAGTTAGTTTATATATTAGTTTCAACTATTTATTGTTTGCCAACGTTTCGACCCCCTTTGTGGGTCATCATCAGGGCTGGAGGTGTAGAAGTGATGACTTGTTGAGATGAGAATGCCTGCTGTTGTTGAGATGTAGATAGTATTTCCTGCTTGCTATTTTGTTTTCTGGCGCTGCGGCGGAGAGTTGAGGTGGATGTATCTTTTCGTTATTCCCGTGTTTGGCAAACGTTGGCAAACAATAAATCGTTGAAACTATTTAGCTGTTTCATTTAATTACCGCTAACCGGACTAATTCCTTCCAGCAATTCTCAACGGTCAACTAATTACATCCACAATTAACTGATTATATTTTATTTTATTTCGCAATTTACAATATACAACACATCCTTTCCAAGTAATTAAGTGATTAGCTTCCTAGTCATTTAAATTGGATAGTTGAACTAAGATATAATGGCTTGAAATTGACCAATAATAGGACTGCAGTTAGAGTCGTATGTCAGAAGGTCTATAGGCGAACTTCTTTTTAGACGAAAACTTGTAACATCTACAACCTCTGAAGGGTCTTGGGTGGTATTATTTATACTTGTTTCATTGGTACTGTTTCTTGTTCAACAGCTCTGCAAGGAAGTGATTAGGCTAAAATTAAGTTTAGCCACTAGGCCCCCCCCCTACTTTAAGACGATGTGTGTGCGCCAGGGCGTCCTTCGGAGGAGACCTAATATTATGGTAGTCAGGGCGATGAAGGGAGCCCATGGCTAAGTTACTAGCACGCTAGTGTTAAGGTTGTGAGTTCGAATCCCAGTACCGGCGGGACTTTTATAAGGATGTAACGAAAAAGGGATTAACTCACAGCCTCTCTCCCGTCAGCCACATGGTAACCACTCACAAAATTAGAATCGATAGCATCGAGAAACGTGAGTGTAATCTCCCAGGAGATCACACCGCGAGGCCCAGGGTCTACACGACCTGTCGCGCCACTGGAAGAAGAAGAAGAAGGGCGATGAAAGTCGTTAAAGATCCCTTTTACAATTGAACCTGGATTGGCTAAATTTAGCACTTCCCCTGTGATACCGTATGATTAGCAAAGGTTACTATTATATATATATATATATATATATATATATATATATATATATATATATATATATATATATATATATATATATATAAATTCTTTATTCTGGAACCATGTCCCCTTAGAACAAAAACAAAAACATGAAAAACAAAAAAAAAATTATTATGGTCTAGATAATTTTCAATAAATTTAAAAATCTTTGTAAAGTTATATACACGTGGAACACGCTCTTATAAATACACATATTTACACTTTTAATACCTATATTTACAATGGAACGGAAGATTGAGATTAAAGTAGGTAATGGAAGTGTTAATGTTTGAAAGAAGAGAGAGAGGTGGCTTTACGGATAGAGATAGGCAAGGAATTCTAGAAGGATGAGAAGCGAACGAGAAAATATTTTTGAAAGGATACAAATCTATGTGATGGAGTATAAATATTGATTGATTGGGGTCTAGTATTTAACGAATGGATATCAGAGCGGAGGGTGAGGAGCTCAGTTATGTAGGAAGGTCTGGAATAGCTAAGGAAGATAGGTTACGGACAAGTGGCTTTGTGTGGGCCGGGAGTTTAGAATGAAAAGAGATATATCTATTTCGGACTACTTCTGCGGCGACCTATCTATCAAACCGCTGCTTCCGAGTTCACTGTGGCGCAGAATATTCCGATTCTTATTCAGTCGAATTCGGTGTTCCCCAAGGCAGCGTTCTTGGTCCTATCATCTACAATATATACACGGCTGATATTCCTGTTTGCCCTAATACCTTCCTTGCAACGTTCGCTAATGACACAGCTATCCTACCCTCTCACTTAGATCCCTAAATTGCATCCATGGGCCTCCTAACGCACCTTTATCAAATTGAAGACTGGTGTAACAACTGGAGAATCAAAGTCAATCAATCCAAATGCAAACATGTCACCTTTACCCTTCGAAGACAATCCTGCCCTCCAGTTCTCTTTAACTCCATTCCGCTCCCTTTCTCTGACACAGTCCGGTATATTGGCTTCCATCTAGGCAAGAGACTAACTTAGAACCCGCATACTAGACTTAAACAACAAGAACTTAATCGGCGATTAAGCCAATTATACAGACAACTGAACAGAGATTCTAAACTATCTATCGGAAAAAAAACTGCTAACATAGATGACAGTACTGAAACGTATATGGACCTACGGACTTGAAATGTGGGGGACAGCCAAATTTTCAAACATTGAACGCATTCCTTCATTTAAAATTCCAAACCTTCCAATCCAAAGTCCTCCGAACAATAGTTAATGCTCCTTATTATGTCAACAACCATACCTTACACTGCGACCTAAATATTCCATTTATTTTATACCTTATACCACAAAAATTCTCTAATTTCCATCAGAATCTTATCCATCGCCCTAATCCGCTAGCTCAATCTTTATCCAACTACAGACTTGCCAGGCATAGGCTAGATTATCCACTCACGTGCTGTATGCTTGAGAATTGTATATAGGTATGAGTGACTTTTGTATATATTCTTATTGATTCTGTTTTATATGTATGTATATTGTATTATACATGTAATTACACATATTTGTATATTAACGGAAAACGGTATGTTATGGCAGTTAAGTAAAAGTAAAAAATAAATAAAATCATATCCGTAGATATGAAAAAGTATTTAATGATATTTATATTTCTAAAAAATAAATTAACTCTTTAAAAATTGTAATAATAAAGGATGAACATCCGTCTACAACCGAGGCGAAGGCGAGAATATCGTGTTTTTGGACAAACACAACCTTTAGGCTCGGAAGGTTCCTTATACCTTACTTATTCATACTCACTCAACGACGCGAGCCATCTCACTCAGAAAAGTAATTTTTTTTCTAAAATTATATACAAATTTCTTCATAAATTATTCTCGAAAATATAAGAAAGCTCCTCTATTTTTAGTAGTAACGAAGCAAAATGAGTAAATTTGAGGGATCTCATAAAAATGCTTCTACACCTTCTCGCTTTGGTAACCGACGTTTTGGTAAAGAAAAAATAACACGAAGCTCTACAACACAGAAAAGGAAGAACAAATTTCCAACTAAGTGTAAAATTAACAACTGCGAAGTCAAATTATCAAAAAAATTTGCTATCTTTGACAGGCATTTAACATTTTAGGTCATTCCAAAGAGCCAGACCGGGAATGGACCATGAGGAATTGAAACGCAAAAAATTGCTGGTTACTTAAATGAAAGAACTAACAAGCTTTTTCATTTCGTAAAAATCTTCCCTCCTGGAATACCTCAACGGTGGCAAAAATATTTTGAAAGGTAAATGCTGTGTTGTTGTTTTTTTAAATTTTTTTATTAAGAGATAATACAATCTGCCACCTTCTGTGGCAATGGGTATTACGGTTAAAAGAAATCATTCATCCTATATGTTCATTGTAAATATAAAAATTTAAAAAAATAAATAAATAAAAAAAGATAAAATAGAAATAAATAAAGAAAATAAAGAAAATAATAATAATCTTGATCACATTCATACCTATTTACAAACTGCCCCTGGGATCACCGAATCGAACCCCGAGATCCGCTAGTGGATGTCGAGGCACAATGCCAGGAGATCCCAGTGCCTCTCACTTAGCCGCGTCACTGGTCTTGAGAGCCAATGGAGGCTGAGTGATGGCGCTAGAGCCACAGACACTCAGGGCATGAGTGGAGAAGCCAGCCATTGCCAGCACTCCAATGACATATTTACAAGAGATCTCTGGGCCACTGCCGCTTCAACCTACGAGGAGGGTTATAGGGATGTTTGGAACTGGATAGGGAGTGTACCAGGGGATTAGGAAGGTGAGTAAGCTTCAAATTCTATGTTTAGAATTTTAGTTTTTTAAGTCTGATACAAACTAAAAAGTGAGCCCCACACCTGTTTATAGTTTATAAATTGGGTAAACAATAGAGATTATCGTAAGTTCTTTAAAACTCATATTAGCGAACAAAGGTAAATCCTCAGTAATAACAAAGATATAAAGAAAAATTAAATAAGGGGCTATGAATAGAAAAAAAAAAAAAACTACAACCCACGAAGGTTCTTTGGTTCAGCATTCCCTCATTTTCCGGGCCAAAAAAAAATGTTAATAATTATTTAAAAGAATATCATTAAAACTTCCGAATTAAAACGTTAGAATCAGTGCTACTGAATGACATTTTATTGACAAAGGCTAAACATGGGTGAAATACGCAGGTCAAATATATTCAGAATGTTATTTTTTTAAATTTTATATAAACCTATGACTTCCTGCCCTACAGTATCTTTTAATAACACTCCACAAGTCCCTGTTGAACAAATTCGATACCTAGGACTCCACCTTGACGAACGTCTAACTTGGAATTCCCATACAAGACTGAAACGACAAGAAACTGTCCGACGTTTTCGCCTACTTATTGGAAAAACGGTCCAACCTTCCACATAATTACAAAAGACTTATTTATATGACCATCATAAGACCGATATGGGGAGCTATGGGGTAAACCATCGAATTATTCTTGTATCCAATCCTTACAATCCGAAATCCTTAACGCTCCTTAATTTGTCACGAATAAACTTATCCACAAAGACCTTAATATCCCATAAGTTACTGAATTATCCCGAACCAGGTATCAATCATTCCATGAAAAACTTCATTCCCACTCTAACCCACTAGTTTCTGGAAAATCCTCTGAAAAGAAGATAACCCCAAGACCTTCCAGTTTAAAATATTTTTAGAGTGCTTCCAATGGGTAGTGTCTCTACATGTATTCCTTGTCCGTTTACTATGTCTATTACATTTACTTGATGTATATAATACAGTTGTAAATATCAATAAATATGTTAAAAAAAACAAAAAAAAAACTAATTTTATGTTTAGATTTTATCATCTATTCTATCCAATTGACTAAACAAGGATTTTCTTACCTTCTTCAGGTTATTTGTGATTTTAGTTTAATGGATCAATGGTCATTATTATTACATTTATCTTAAGTAAACCTGGACAAAATCTTTTATAATTAAAATAAAAAAAAAAAAAAAAGTGAACTTCTAGTAACGTTTGATGATTTTTATATTTCATCAGATATATAATTTTTAGTCTTGCTCATTTGCCACCCTCCTTAACAAAATCACTATTTAAAAAAAAAATATAATGCAATATCATTAAATTAAGTTAATAATTATTTTTAAAGCCCTGCAGCTTTAGCTATGAACTATTTTTTTTTTTAAATAAGCAGTTTTGAAAAGTGATAGTTATATGACTGTCCAGTTAAACAATCAAGGTCCATTCCTAAATAACACTTATGATCTCAAAGTTTTCCTTGATGTAATTTTTAATTTTCATGTATTTCTGTGGAAATCTTAGTTACAAAATAAACATTTTTTAGGTATAGGCATCAAACATAAAAAACAAGTAGTCAATAAATTTAAAAAAAAATGTGTTTGGGCCTAAATCTTCCTTTAAGCTTGCATTAATGTTTAATTAAATAAAAAACAAAAAAATGTTTCAAATAAAATTCCACATAATGCAGATATTTTTAAAATAATTTTTCATACTCAATTTTCTCATTAACTTGTTGCACTTTTTTCCTTAATATTCTCTTGAAGAGGTTTCACTAAACCATATCCTTTCGAATGGCAAAAAAATATATATTAATAATTTTTAAAAAAAATATCATGCGAACTTCCAAATTAAAATGTAAGAATATAAGGAAAATATTCGGGAATATGATATGTGATTCTGAGAAACATTTAAATTAAAGTCTTTGAGCTTGATTTTTTTTTAATTTCAGAATTTTTTCACTAACGAAATCTTTAAATATAGTCATATATTCATCCCAGTTGAAATTAAAAATTCCTTTAAAGGTTCTTTAGATCTTTAAATACCAAAAACTGTGTTCCCTCCTCAATCCCCTCATAACCTCACTTCTCTTTGAAATAAAGTCTTAGCTAAAAATTTCTTGTATATTAATAATTTTCCTCTTTTATGCAGCCTATATAAATTAAATTAGTTTGTATCATATAAATTACGTGACAGTAAGAAATGAATCATTCCAATCACTTTTTTACTTTCACTTACCTATATATCAAATATATAGTAAGGGAAAGTATTGCGATCGTGAAAATGTTCGTAATTCCAGTTTTCAACGGAAATACACGTTTTAGGGTATCCTGAGTCCAAATGACTAAGTCCAGCAAAAAGGTCAGAGTGTGTCCCCACGTGTCTGTGGTATTTTAGCGCGTTAAGTCCTGTAAAACTTTTTTTTTTAACTTTTATTTATTTAGAAATAATACAATCTGCCACAATCTTGGGCAATAAGTATTAGTGATATTAGAATTCATTCATTCCTTATGTACACAAAATAAAGAAATAAAAATAAATGAATACAAAATAAACAGAAATAAATAAAATATAAAGATAAAAAGAAAAAAAAAAATAATAATCTTGGACACATTCATACATATATATACAATATTTACATACTGCCCCTGGGAACTCCGAATTAAACCCCGACGCCCACAAGTGGGCGTCGGGGTCCAAGGCTAGGAGATCCCAGCGCCTCTCAGTCAGTCGCGTCACCGGTCTAATAAGCCAGTGGAGACTGAGAGAGGGCGCTAGAGCCACAGACTCTCAGGCATGAGTGGAGAAGCTGGCCATTGCCAACACTCAGCATTGCTTAGTTATAAGAGATCTCTAGGCCACTGCCGTTTCAACCTACGAGGAGGGTTATAGGGATGGCTGGAGCTAGATAGGGATTGGGATAAAGGATTAGGAAGGTGAGTTAGCCTCTGGTGGAAGTTTAGGAATTTAGATGGGATTATATCGAGGACAAATGGGATATTCAGATCATTGTGTAAGGTCTTGTTTGTAACATAATAGGGAGCATTGACTATTGTTCTAAGGACTTTGGACTGAAAGGATTGGATACGCCTGATGTTCGAAAATTTAGTTGTCCCCCACAGTTCGAGTCCGTAGGTCCATATCGGTTTTAGAATCGTCTTGTAAATTAATAGTTTATTAGCAACAGAAAGTTTTGATGTTCTGTTTAGTAGTCTATATAGTTGGCCGTATCGTCTGTTGAGTTCTTGTCGTTTAAGTCGAGTGTGTGGGTTCCACGTTAGTCTTTTGTCTAGTAAGAATCCCAGATACCGGACTGTGTCAGAGCAGGGAAGGGGTATGGAGTTAAAATTGACTTGTGGACAGGATCTGCGGCGAAGGGTAAAGGTGATGTGCTTACATTTGGATTCATTAATTTTGATACGCCAATTAGCGCACCAAAATTCAATCAAGGATAGATTTCTTTGTAGATAGGAAGATGCAATTTCGGGATCTGATTGGGTTGATAAAATGGCAGTATCGTCGGCAAAGGTTGCTAAGAAGGTATCAGGATCCGTAGGTATGTCAGCTGTAAATAGGAGATAGAGGACAGGACCTAGGACACTGCCTTGAGGTACACCAGCCTCGATCAGGTAACTATTGGAAAATTCTGAACCAGAGCGGACTCTGAAGGAACGGTTTGAAAGGTAGGATTGTAGGATTAGATATAAGGATTGGGGTAAATGGGTTTTTAGTTTGAAAAGCAAGCCATCGTGCCAGACCCGGTCGAATGCCTGAGCAACGTCCAGAAAGGCACCAGTGCAATATTGCTTGTTTTCAAGTGCAAAGGATATATGGTCAACCACTCGTAGGCCTTGTTGTACAGTGGAGTGCTGTGAGCGGAATCCGAACTGGTGGAAAGGAATTTCAATTAACTGTAGGATACGCTTGAGAAGGATTTTTTCAAAGATTTTTGAAAGGATCGGAAGGAGACAAATAGGCCTATAGGATGAGGTGTTGTTGGGAGGTTTACCAGGTTTGGGAAAAAGGAGAATGATGGAGTGTTTCCACACCAAAGGAAAGTGGGTTGTACGGAGGATACTATTATAGAGGTAGGTAAGGAATATAATTGCTTTTTGGGGCAGTTGACGAAGGATCTTAGAATTGAGGAGGTCGTAGCCAGGAGCTTTTCGAGGTTTTAGTTTCTTTATAAGGAATTTGACCTCCGTCAAAACACCACAAAAGACACTCGAGTGTTCTTTCAAAGCTTGTAGGCTAACATGCCTCATTAAGACACTATTTTGTCCAAAATTGCATGATTATGAGAACAATAAATTCTCGAAACGTCGCATAGATAAAATAGTTTATTCATTGACTGAAACCTAATAAGAACACAAACTTAAATTATCAACAGTCGAGAACTGATCAAAAAAAAAATAATATATATATATATATATATATATATATATATATTATATATATATATATATATATATATATAAGTAGAATCAACAATAAAGTCAATTTTTTAAGGAAGTTTATTAAAGAAGTTATTCTTTAAATTATCTATATTATAATTATTTCGTTGCGATTGGTTACTTTTAGAAAAAAAATCTGTTCCTCGCAACACACGACTTTCACTTACCTCCGTTATTTATATCAATTTATGAATTTTTAAATACATTAAGAGAAAAAAAATAAAATTTTAAAGCATTAATTAAATTGAATTTCTACAGAAATATGATATTTATTAAAATAATGATTATATTATTATCCAAAACAATCAATTAGTTTTATCGGATTTTCACCAGTCTTTATCAACTTTTACAATTTTATGTATAAAATAATATTTGTTCAAAAAACTTTAGCTTTCCAACGGTATATCATACATGTATATTACCGTTCTTATGTTCAAAAACAAAAAATTACATTAAATTTTTTTTTTTAGTTTTCTCCTTTTATTAGCCATCGAATTCGTTTAACTTATATATTTACCTTCTTTTTTTTTTATCGTTGATAACAAGATTATATTGTTATTTTTTTAGTATCTACAAAATTAAAGGTACTTTAGAGAAAGAAAATGTAAAATATCGGCATTATAAGCCCTGTTCCAATCATTTCAATTAGAATAAAATCTACATCATAATAAAGCCCATCAATTTTTACATCGATATATAGAGTTTAATCAAAATCGTTGGAGCTGTTTATGAGAAAATCGTAAAAAGGTGCAAATTGCATGGTATAAAGTAGATCTTCCCGTCAGCTGATTTTGATGAAAAAGTCATCTCAGGCGCATAGTTGTCTTAAACATGAAATATAAGTTTCATAGGACTTACCGTTTCCGCCCGGGAGTTACCACACACACACACACACAGACCTTTTTGCGGGACTCGTTATTTGAACTCTGGGGACCCTAAAACGTGTATTTCCGTTGAAAACTGGAATTCAAAAATTTCCACGATCGCAATACTTTCCATTACTACATATTTCATATATAGGTAAGTGAAAGTAAAAATGGGATTTTATCAAGTAATTAAATCAACACACGGTGCCCAGATATGAATATAAGAACATAACATTCTCGAAACGTTGCCTAAATATTATTGTTTATTTATTGACTGAAACCATTTATTGATCAACAGTCGACAACTAATGAAATAATATATATATATATATATATATATATATATATATATTCATATTTATTTGAAATAAGCCGAATTTTAAGAAATGACACGCAAAATTTTTATTAATTAATTAATTAATCTTCATTCGTTAATAGTTGATATACATATATATAAAGAGAGTGTTCTTTCAAATTTTGTGGTCTACACATCTCTATTTAAGACACTATTTTGTCCAAAATTGCATGATTATGAGAACAATAATTTCTCGAAACGTCGCATAAATAAAATTGTTTATTCATTGACTGAAACCTGAGAACAACAGAAACTTATATATATATATATATATATATATATATATATATATATATATATATATATATGTATATATATATAAATAGTTTTCCTTGATATATATTTTATATGTAGGTTGTTTTAAAAATACATAGTTTTTAGAAAGTTTATTAATGAAGTTATTCTTTCAATAATTTATATTATAATCGTTTAGTGCCTATTGGTTATTTTTTGAAAATACATTTCCTCTTATTGTATATTGTTATTTGTTATCTATTTAATATATTTTATAGGTTATTATATAAATTAGGTTATTTGATATATGATAAGTGCGTGTCTAATTTTACTGATAGGAGACCAAATTATGGTTTGGCAAGAAATTGTTTTTCATATGGATCAGATTATCTAATGAAGATTTATTAGGGCCTGGTATGGCACGCATCAAGTTTACTTTTTAATAAAATAATAGATAAGATTTAATCTTGATTTAGACAGTTCACACAAAACTCGTTAATGAGTTATATTTTATTAAAAACCATTAATGAATAACATTAAAACTCGACGAATATCTCAAAACTTGATCGATTTCTATTAAAAGGCATTCATTTACTTAAATACAATGATTATAGATTAGATTTACAATTTTAAGGAGATACAGCAAACCGCGATAAAACTTATCACTTATTTATAAAAAATATATATTTATATTGTATTATTATTATATAAATTTATTATTTTGTATATATCGTGTGAATGCAGTATGAATGTTGTACTTTATCCCTATTAAAAATGTCCTAAATTGGACAGATTGTAATATTGCTCAATAAAGAATTGTTTTAAAAATTTATAAAAAATAAATTATGACTCAAACATAGTCAAATATATTGTGCCATGGTTAACGGTTAAGGTCCAGGTTCTTAGAAAATAAAATTATTAACGATCTTCTACTTTATTTCCTTTGTGGCATACAAGCATACGGCAAAACATATTCTTCGTAACACCAACGCTGGGTATCTTTTAAATATATATATGACGGAAGAAAATTAAATAAAAATATCCTTATACTGCTTCCTGCTAACTCGGTACTTCCATACATGGATACGTTACGAGACTTTCTACCGGAATGGCCTAAGATCGCGGAATTCCGGTACCTCCACGGTACTCCCTAGGCGGCGACACTGTACTTTCCATATGTAGGCTCAAGTTTAAAACACCGGGCGGACGAAACCGAGCGGGAAAATTAAAACTTGTTACACACTCCCCTCCAGCGGGTAAGTCCGTCAGGTGGTTTGGAATAACTTAAGCTTCGATGGATGCCATAAACCTACGAACTTTCCATTCTGATCCCTTAACTTACACGACCCGCCACCCGTAACTGAGACAACTGTATAAGGGCCTTCATACTTGGGGTTAAGTTTAGCTGCGAGTTTATCTGCTGCTGAAGATAACTGAAAAGTCATTTTTAAAACCTGATCTCCCGGATGGAAACGATCTTTCCGGCGTCTCAAATTATAACGACTACTCTGATTTATGCTTGCTTTAAGAGAATTTTCCTCAGCGACATGATGAACTTCAGGCAATTTGGCCACTTTTGCCGCCCAACGAGTCTGTTCTTCTTCGCGAGCTGCTAGAATATCTCCCTCGAGAACTTGGTGTAAAGGCCTTAGCTCTCTACCGAAATTTAAGAAAGCAGGGCTGAACTTGGTCGAGTCCTGAACTGCGGAATTCAATGCAAATTGGATCTCTCCTAACTTCTCGTCCCAGCGTTGGTGTTTTTTCCCAAGATACGTGACGATAAGTTGCTTTATATTACGGTTAGACCGTTCTGTGGGATTTGCCTGTGAGTGATAAAGAGGAGTAGTCTCCCTCTTGATTCCGAACTGCTTAGCTACTTCATCAACAAGATTACTCACAAAGTTCTTTGCATTGTCGGAAATTAATTTCCTAGGTGCACCATACCTATATAATATTCGGGACTTTAATTTCGACACTATAACCGAAGAGGTAGCTTTCCTAATGGGACACAATTCCACCCATCGGCTAAATAAATCGACGAAAACTAGGAGATAAACGTTGCCTTTAGTGCTTCTAGGATAGGGACCCATAATGTCGACAGAAACGATTTCCCACGGCTGCTTGTTATAGCGAGGGTACATCAATCCACGAGGTGGTGTATTTCTGGGTTTTACCTTTTGACACAACTCACACTGTCTCACATATTGGCTTATATCCGAATAAAGACCCGGCCAATAATATAGTCTGCTAACCCGCGAGAACGTCTTATCAATCCCTAAGTGGCCAGACTGAGGAAGATCATGATTATCATATATTATAGATCTCCGCAGGTGTCTTGGAACAACCACTTTCCACTCCTCACTGGGGTCCTCCAACTCTCCTTTCAAAGAGTTCTTCCGATGATACAGTAACTGCCCGTCCTTTATCAACCAGCCAGGGTGAAATTCTGGGAACTTTTGGACTCTGTAAAATTTCTGATCGTACCATTCATCAGACGATATAGGGGTTCCCGAAGACGAAATATCATTGGAAGAGGAGCCATGATCGATACCTGTAGATAAAACAGTTATTGCGGCAATTCTGGATAATGCATCGGCCACTGTATTCAGTTTGCCCTTACGGTATTCCACTTTGTAATTATACGGTTGTAACCGAAGAGCCCATCTAGCCAAACGACCCGAAGGGTTCTTCAAATTTAGAAGCCACTTAAGACTGGCATGGTCCGTTATAACGGTAAAGGAATATC
This sequence comes from Piezodorus guildinii, assembly GCA_023052935.1. Taxonomy (NCBI): domain Eukaryota; kingdom Metazoa; phylum Arthropoda; class Insecta; order Hemiptera; family Pentatomidae; genus Piezodorus; species Piezodorus guildinii. Next base: position 13,109 of record JAJSOM010000024.1, read on the forward strand.
CCTCCAAGTAATGCCGATTTTTTTCGATACCAAACAGGACTGCCAGGCATTCCTTTTCGGTGACGGTATAATTTCTTTCAGCTGGACTGAGGATACGTGAGCAAAAAGCGATAACCCTTTCTTCGCCATCTTGTATCTGTGTTAAGACAGCTCCTAGACCTGTATCACTGGCATCGGTCTGTAGTTGAAAAGGCTGCTCGAAATCGGGCCTTGCTAATATTGGTGCTTCAGTCAGTGCTGACTTGAGAGCATTGAAAGAGGCTTCTTGCTCTCCTGACCATATCCATTTAGCTTTGCGTTTGAGCAAGGATGTAAGGGGAGAGACAACCGCGGAAAAATCTTTTATAAAACGGCGATACCACCCTGCCATTCCAAGGAACCTTCTAAGTTGCCCAACATTGGTGGGTGGAGGGATCGAAGTAATGGAACTTACTTTGTCTGGATCAACGCTCAGGCCTTCACTATTAACTAAATACCCTAAGTATCTAACTTCTTTACAACCAAATTTGCATTTATCGGGATTAATACGCAACCCTGAAGCTTTAAGTCGACGAAATATTTTCTGAAGCATGTCTAAATGCAATTTAAAAGTTGGCGTGCAAACCAAAATATCGTCTAGGAAAACTACAACGTACGGGTATAGTTCGGGTCCAAATATGGCATCGGCTAACCTCTGAAAGGTAGCAGGTGAATTGGTTAGCCCAAAAGGCATAACTTTAAACCTAAATAACCCTCTGCCCGGAACTGTAAACGCTGTAATCTCTTTACTAGATTCGTCAGCTAGTGGTACTTGCAGAAATGCCTGCTTAAGGTCAAATTTGGACAGATATCTCGCTTGTCTAAGTCCGTCTAAAAGAGAAGTCATATTTGGCATGGGATATGAATCTTTACAAGTAACTTCGTTTACCTTGCGAAAATCGATACAGAACCGGTAACCCGATCCCTTGCGAACCATGACTACCGGAGATGACCATGGAGATTGGCAAGGCTCAACTAAGCCTTCTTCTAACATCCGATCAAGTTCCTGGTACATTGCCTCAAGAACTTTAGGCGAGTAGTGGTAGGAGCGTTGCTTAATAGGTTGAGCACCCATAACATCTATCTTATGTCTTATACGGGTTGTTAATCCCGGAGAATCTTGGAGAGTTAGCAAACCTTCACTAACTATCTTATCCAGATCTAACTTTTCTGAGGAACTGAGTGAATTAATACCACAAATTGATGTTTCCCTTCCCTCTATTGGAACATCCTGACGGAACGAAAACTTATGGCTAGGATCGTCTTGAAACCACCAGGTTGCTTCACGAAAATTCATGCACATATTAGAATTAACTATAAAATCTAATCCAAACAAAAACATAAATGGAAGTGATGTTAAAGCATACAGTATTATGTTGTACGACCTACCTCCAACTGTAATTGGAATAGAGAATATTTTATCCACAATACTGGTACTTCCATTAGCGACACAAATATTAAACTCGGGAATTTCCTCAACGACATAACCCAGTTGAAGGAGAATTTTGATCCCTTCTGGTCCAACGAATGAGGTGGTTGAACCAGGGTCAAATAGGGCCAAGTAATTCAACTCTCTTCGGCACTGTTTTCCTATTTGGAAAACCATGTAAAGCTGTTTAGGGAACGATACGGGATAAAGAGGTACGGTAAAATTTTCTAAAGAATTCGAGGCGACATTTGAGGAAACGAGATCAGATTTAGCGGTACAAAAAGGTATACGATACGGAACGGTATTTAGTGGGTCAGCTAAAACTGTAGGAATAGGAATGACCCTCACTTCCGATTCCCTCGCCCATTTCCCGGAGTACATTTAGGGCAGGCGTGAATGGAAACTCCTGGGTTACCACAACGATAGCAGAACAACTTACGAGGTAGCGAACATCTGGAATATACATGTGGTCCACCACAATTCCAGCAATTTAATTTCTTAGCTGTTAGAGCTGGCTGTAAGTCTTTTGAGATGTTTTTATTGTCAACGATTGATTCAGAACTATTTCTGGATCGTACTTTGGTCGATGGGGATAACCTTTCCATACAACCAACTGACTCGGTTTTCATTCGTTCGAATTCGGGATTACAATTTGATTTGTCGGCAGAAGCGTCAGAATCTGTTGGCACCGAGGAACCCGAAGGTAAAATACTATATATTCCCGAGGATTCTTTCTTATACTGCCTATTTGTAGTGGGATTCGTAAATCGGGATTTCTCTTTTCCATTCGGTTTTTCCGCTCGGCCTTCTTGAGCCATCATCTCGGAGATTCTAGATCGTTCCGTGACGAAATTTATTAAGTCCCTATAAGAGGGAATCTCAGTCGACTTTATCCGCTCTTCGAACGATCTTCTGGTCCCTGGGTCTAAATTGGTGAGGGCTAAATGAAGTTTAATGAAGTCCCCCATATCTTCGATGCCTAAAGCCGATAGGGCGGAAAAATTATTTTCATGTTCGGATAAAAATCTTTGCAAATTATTTGCGGACGAATTGTTTAGAGGGGTGAAATCCAACACTCTTTTAATGTAAAATCGGGCTAGCCGTCTTTTATTTTGATAACGAGCAACTACCGCATCATAGGCTAGGGAATAATTACTTTCCTCTAATGCGAACCCCGAGATAAGGGACAAAGCTTCCCCGCGTAAACTACTTCTTAGATAATGGAATTTTCTTATGGTCGATAAAGATTTCTCTCTATGAACCATAGAATCAAAAAGAGAATAGAACTCATTCCAGTCTTCCAATTTCCCCGAGAATGTCGGTAAATCAATTCTTGGTAGCTCCTGAGGAACAGAGTAAGTAGGGGTAGAAAAAACATCAGGTTTCTTTTCCGTGGGAGTACACGTTTTAATTAATTTATAATAATTCGCTTTAGTGGTGTCGACTAAATCGAAAAATGAATTTTGTACAGCTGAGGTTTCGACCTTGTCCTTAGTACCCGTCACGGTTGAGTTGTATTCACGGATTTTGGACTGGATCTTTTCAAAACGCGACTCGTAATTGACCAGCCTATCATAAACTGGTTTAAAATCAACTACTGTATCAACACTCAAGGAGTTTGATTTAGTAAAAATGTTCTGAACTGCAGCAAATATATCCTCCCGTTCCGATATCAAGACGTCGGGATTACCCATTATGGCAAAGCAAACAAAACGTAAAAAAATTTAAAAACAGAAATAAACTAGCACTCTGGAAACCGATAATAGAACCTGGAGAAAATTTTCCTTTAAGATAAAATAAAATAAATTCCTACTTTAAGGCAATTAAAATAAAAACCTGTAAAAAGATTAAACAAAATATAATTTAAATTAAATTAAACTCGGTAAGCGTCCTTTACAAATTCAAGGTACAAGTTGAATAACAGGAAAACAAAGTCTTAAAACTTATATGAACCTATCAAAACAAAAGTTTAAGAAATAAATTAATGAGACAAATAACAATTATTCTCAAACTCTAATTAATCTAAATTTTGATTAATAAGATACCTTATAAAAACAAAAAATTATTTTGTACAAAAAATTATTTTCTCTGTTATCTAAAGTTATTTACAAAAAAAAATAAAATATTGTTATTATAATAATAATTCTTATCAACCACAAAATTCATAATTATTAAATCTTAATTAAATACAAGTAAATAAAATCCTAATTTGAAACCTTTTAATTTGAGATTTTAATTAAAATAAAACAGTCTAAATTTACTAAAACAGTTTAATAAACGTTACTTTTAAATAAAAAATTTTAATCAATATAGAAATATTTTGTATTAAATAACACAAGAAACTTTTACGGAAGATATATTACCATAAAAAATTAAATGTTTTTCTTCCTAATTAGAACTATATAGAAATATTTTGTCGATACAATAAAGTTTTACGGAATATATTACAATTTTTAAAATAAAAATAAAAATAAAATGTTTTTCTTCTTAATTAGAACAATATAGAAATATTTTGTCGATACAATAAAGTTTTACGGAATATATTACAATTTTTAAAATAAAAATAAAAATAAAATGTTTTTCTTCTTAATTAGAACAATATAGAAATATTTTGTCGATACAATAAAGTTTTACGGAATATATTACAATTTTTAAAATAAAAAAAAATAAAATGTTTTCCTTCGATACGATAATCATAAAAGTCTTAACTTTGTTGATGCAATTGACTATACCTAATACCATGCTTGCGAATTACTGCAATGCAAATAGTGTCACTTAATTCTTCCAATGTATTATTCATTTCCTTTTAACAAAAAAATAACCATTAAAGTCAGCACTTAACTTAAAAAATGTCCTTGTCCTGGTCTCGGGCGCCATAGATTTGTGCCATGGTTAACGGTTAAGGTCCAGGTTCTTAGAAAATAAAATTATTAACGATCTTCTACTTTATTTCCTTTGTGGCATACAAGCATACGGCAAAACATATTCTTCGTAACACCAACGCTGGGTATCTTTTAAATATATATATGACGGAAGAAAATTAAATAAAAATATCCTTATACTGCTTCCTGCTAACTCGGTACTTCCATACATGGATACGTTACGAGACTTTCTACCGGAATGGCCTAAGATCGCGGAATTCCGGTACCTCCACGGTACTCCCTAGGCGGCGACACTGTACTTTCCATATGTAGGCTCAAGTTTAAAACACCGGGCGGACGAAACCGAGCGGGAAAATTAAAACTTGTTACAATATGATGTACGGATTTCGTGGTACATCTTATTGTAATGTATTGAGGATACTGAGGGGAGTTCATAATTAAATAATTTTGATATTAAACAATTAATTATAACGAACCTTTGTCGGCAAAACATCAAAAGGTGTTTACCTAGCCCCCTAGATTTCCCATCGGTATGGACCCCCCCCAGCGGTACCAGAGACCCCTGGTAGTTTCCTACAGCGGCAGCCTAAAAGAATATTAACGGTGGTCAAAAGATAAGAATAAGATCACAAGTGCTGTACCGCCAACCGGGGGACTTCCCATGTCAGCCCACCCGAGGTGACGAGAATGGGAGAGAAGATTCGTAGGGCAGTCAAGTTTGATCCTCAAGAGGAGTGAGTCGGGTTCCACCTACAAGAAGAGGAGGTGGCCGTCGGGGTTCTGAGAGCAGCTGGAGGATGATGCCAAGAAAGGGGACCTAAGATGATTCCACCATCGCCAGCCGGTTAAGTGTTTCAAAGGTATATCGTTATTTGTAATATTGTATGGCAAAGGTAGTAAAATGTCCCTCAGTGTTCTCAATCACAGTTTTAGGCAATGTGTTAATATAATGATGTGTGTAAATTAATAATTATAGTAGTGTATTAATTGAATCTTGTTTACTTTGATCTTACCCTGCATGCCACCTATTGGATTGGTAAACACGATACCTTTGGAAAGGAGATCCATGGTATCATTAAATATTGTTTATATATTGACTAAATATAGTAAGTAAGCTAGTTTTTGAAGCTACCGCTGCCTTAGAAAAGCAGCCGGTCAAAAACAGAGCATTATATAATAAACAATACAACATAGGATGCGTGCAACTCATGACTTTCACTTACCTCCGATGTTAAAATAAATTTAAGAATTTTTAAAAAGATAAAAAGATGAAAATAAATTTTTTATCAATTATTTTTATAGAGGAGTAATTTTAATTATGAATGTATTAGTTGGAACAATCCCTTCTTTTTATCTATATATTAATTTATTATAACATATATAAAACTTGATTATAACAACGTTTCGAGGTACTATCTATGCCTCATCTTCAGATTATTAAAAATCATATATATTTCCATATTATATCATAATTTTGGTTATATATAATGTACTATTATTCATACATTATTTTGTCAATTTTCGTTAAAATAATCTCTACTTCACCATTACATAATAATTGTTTTAACATTTTACTGCTAAATAATTGCAACTATGAAACAGTAAAATGTTAAAACAATTATTATGTAATGGTGAAGTAGAGATTATTTTAACAACAATTGACAAAATGTTTCGTATATAAGGGCTATGTATGAATAATAGTGCATTATTATATGACCTATATTATGATATAATATGGAAATATATATGATTTTTAATAATCTGAAGATGAGGCACAGAAAGTACCTCGAAACGTTGTTATAATCAAGTTTTATTTATGTTATAATTATAAAACACATATTTCCCAACGTGACACCATCATTTTTATCCCCGAACTGAAAAACTCCTAGCTTTGAAGTGAAACAAAATCTGAAAACACACTTTTCACTAGATCATCATTTTCAAAAAGTTTTCCTTTAACGAAGTTGTCTAAATTCCTGAACAGGTGGTAATCTGTTGGAGACAAGTCGGGAGAATATGGTGGGAGCTGAAGAACATCGTAGCCCAGTTCTTTCAATTTTTGCAAGGTATGTGTTGAAACATAACAGTGAGATCATGATGTACCCATGTATCGAGCTTTTTTACTTTCCCAATACACTTGTGCTGAGAGTCCTTTAACTGTTTGGTAGGGGTTTTCTTCTACTGTATGTTTGAGGACATCGTTGTCTATTACGGACGGAGGTCTTCCTCGAGGCAAGTTTTCCAAGTCGGTATCCCCAGCTGAAAACTTAGCAAACCAACGGCGAATGGTCCGTTCATTAACACTCCCTTCCCCAAACGCCTTACCAAGATTTATAGCGGCCTCAGCTGCTGAATGGCCGAGTTTAAACTCATACAAAAATATTACTCGAAAATCGCGTGTTTCCATGTTCATATTCAGAGGTATACCAAAAACTGGTTAATTGATTGGGAAGCTAATGTTTATAATACAAAAGGTACAGGATTAGTAACCGTTTACTTTAAATATGTAAACAATTGGAAGAAAACATCAGAGACCTGCTAAATCCTTTATGTATTTCAGAAACTATAAAAACGGACATTTCATGTGAAACAACCCAATATAATACTTTTATGTATTGAGCCTGAAGAAAAAAAAAACCTGTTCTCGCAGTAAGCTCTCTGGGATTGCGGCTATAGAAGTTGTATCCATGCGGTTACAGAAGGTTTGTTCTAAGACATGAATAAACGTTTCCTGACCACACGCGCCACCAACTTCTATATATAGTTGATTCCACGGTCCTATAATATCCCATCATTAGGAAAGTTTTTAGTATGGATCAGTGGCTAAGTCGCTGGTTAATAAATGAATTCCTAATGAAGGTTAATAATTTTTAAATTAGATAACTTTATCTTTAAATAATATGAAAAAAATCTGGTGCATCAACACACGACCTTTTTTTACCTCGGTAGTTTTTTTTCGTATACAAGTTACTGTCAAAATTTGACACCGAATCCTATATGGTCAATACATGTTTGCCATAATTTAATAGAAACTTAGGTTACGCAAATAAAAAAAATCAATAAATTAAGTAAATAGAGAATAAAATAAAATAATGTAAATGAAAGAGGAAGGTGACTCAAAAGAGATAGAAAAAATAAAATGATAATAATAAAATAAACTTTTCCTACTCATCCATATTTTCCCAATCTGCTGGAGTGCCTCAAGGTAGTATCTTAGGTCCTATCCTCTACTGCCTTTATACAGCTGACATTCCACTCCATCCTCATACTGTCCTCAATACTTATGCTGATGACACGTGTGTCTTATCCGTCCATAATGATCCAACTACTGCATCCCAAACCCTTCAGTTCCACATCACAGCCATTGAAGAATGGTGTCAAAATTGGAGGATTAAAATAAACCCAAACAAATCCCACTAAATCACCTTTACCCCTCGTCGCAAATCGATGAGTTCCTGCCCTCCAGTATCCTTTAATAACATTACCCTTACTAATGTTGAGCAAATCCGATACCTAGGTCTCCATCTTGACAAGCGCCTTACTTGGAATCCTCACTCAAGACTGAAACGACAAGAAACTGCTCGAAGAATCGATTACTACAACACTTACTAGACAAACGTTAAAAACTTCCAGTATATTACAAAAGACTCATTTACATCACTATTATCAGACCTATTTGGACATATGGAATCGAGCTTTGAGGCTCTACGAAACCATCTAATTCCTCCAGCATCCAGTCCTTACAATCCAATATCCTTCGCAAAATCCTGAATGCCCCTTATTTTGTCACAAATCAACTCCTCCATAATGACCTAAACATCCCATTTGTTGCAGACATAGCCCGCGATAGATACTCCTCTTTCCATTCTCAACTCCCTGCCCATACAAATCCACTTGTCCGTAATTTATCTTCCTTATATTTTATTAATTTATATCCCTGATAACCCTCCAAGACGACTGAAAAGGAGGTGGCCTCGGGACCTACTGAGTTAAAATAGTTAGTGAAGTGCTATCCCTTTGTAGTTCTTTCTCAAGACATTTTCATGACTTTTTTTTTCATTCCTCATATTTACTAGTTGTGTTCTTTAACACAGTTGTAAATTACTATAAATAAATAATAAAAAAAAAGAAAAGATTTTACACTGAGCGTTGATGAAGAATTGCTTGTTCATCATAAACTTTTGTAAAAACATGGCTTCTGTTTCTAGGGGAACCATCGCTTCTCTTTGCTTCCCATATTTCCTGCATCGGAATAGAATGTGGCGCGGATCTTAGGGACTTGGCATGTTACACAATTGCCATAATTTTCTATTTTCATTAAATTGAGATATTTTTTTTGTGCAGCCGTGGTTAGTCCGTAGCCTTACTAATTGTGAAATTTACTTTCTATCAAGCTGTTGGTTCTTGGAGAATACCCACATGATATTAAAGCCCATTGAATTTTACATCAATATTCAGACACAACACTCCGAATCAAAAGTTTTACAATTTTTAATTTGAAGAGTTTCCTAAATGATATAAAATACATTAGCAGGTTTCAGCAACTGCAATCCATAATTAAATTTTTTGTATTATTTTTCACATATTCTGGGACTTCAAACGTAAAATGTAGGGAAGTTTTAGATTTTATCAAATAAATTTGATGTTTGTGCGTTCGCCAATCGTGTTAAAAAAATTAATTAGTTTTTATAATGTTTAATTATAATTTGTCACATTTTTCCGTATTCTGGGCAAGTTTCAGAAATTTGTCCACCTGAGTCGGTTATATTTTCCACTGTGTGGCGGACAAACGGATTTTTACTTTTTTTGAATTTGTTATTCTATTATGCCCCACTGTATCATTTAATAATACCCCACTCATGTTGAACAAATCCGATACCTAGAACTCCATCTTGACAAACGTCTTACATGGAATCCCCATACGCGACTTAAACGACAAGAAACTGCCCGTAGATACCGATTACTACAACATTTACTAGACAAACGTTTAAAACTTCCAATTTATTACGAAAATCTCATTTATGTTACCATCATCAGACCTATCTGGACATATGAAATCTAGCTTTGGGGCTCTACTACAATCTTTTATAATCCTTACAATCCAAAATCCTTCGAGAAATCCTAAATGCTCCTTATTTCGTTACGAATAAAATCATCCATAATGACCTAAATATCCCATTTGTCGCAGAACTAGCCCGAAACAGATATGCCTCTTTTCATTCCAAACTCCCAACCCACACGAATCCTCTTGTACGCAACTTATCATTCCCATCTATTCCTGACAACCCTCCGAGGCGATTGAAAATACGATGGCCTCGAGACCTACTTTAATTGATGCCAAAGGTCACGGGTTCAAACCCGCAAGTGGTCCTAGGATTTTTTAATGGGAGTAAAAAATCCTTAGTTATGCCGTCCTTCGGAGGGGACGTTAAAACGTGGTCCCGAGCCTGTGCGATGTCAGGTACTCGTTAAAGATCCCTATCCTAATAAAACCTGGATAGGCAAAATTTAGGACTCCCACTGTAGCATCGTCCGATTAGCCATAGTAGCATAAAGGGACGTTAAATAAATAAACAAAAAACCTACTTTAATTTAATTGACATTGAAGTGCTACCATTGGGTAGTTTCTTCACAAGACGTTATCACGCCCATAAGTTTTGTACACAATATTTATTGAACAAATAAATTGACAAATAAAAGAACGTATTTACACTCCGAGAACAGGTTATAACCTCTATTATCTTACCAACAACATTAACACATGTTTTATTACCAAACACTTTTAAAGATCGATTATTCCAGCCTCTGTAGATTTGTCTTGCAACGGGGCTCTTCTGCTACATCAATAAAATATTAAATAAAAAAAATTATTCTAGTTCTACGCACCCTAAATTTTTTTTTCTATTACGAAGGTTCATCATTGAAAATAATAAACCAAAAGAAAAAATATGTAACGAGAAAGTTTTTCGAATATTTACACTCGGTCAGCAGAAGTGAAGAAAATGTAACACACTGCTGGATTTTCCAGGTAATCTGATTTTACCTTTCCAGCAAACTTTAATTACGAGAGCAGAGCAGCTCTCGATCGACCACCTGACAGTGAGACCTCTATACCCATTATCCCCGCCCCTTACAAACAATAGCCCCCTCGACAAACCGAAGCCGCCGTCATGACAAAAGTCGGGACGGATGGTGCTTCACATCGGTCGAGGACAGGGTCGATTCTCGGAAGGGTGGACCTAATGAAGGCGGTCGGGAACCACAATAGCAACCTCTCTCCGCCTCCTTTGTTTTTTAGCAATTGGGTCAGCCACGGGCGCCTTCATGTCCCGAATTTCGAAAAATTTGAATTAGTTAAAATCAACTCAGGATTTTCAAAACAAAGAGTTGAAAGAAGGTTAAACAATTAACTACGTTAAGTTTTGTTGGATTATCTTATTAATAATTTATTGAAAAATCCGGTGCGCGCAACACATGATACGAAACCTAGGACATGTGATGTCATCATGTTGGCAATGATCAACCGTGGCTTGAAATCAAATGAAGAGCCCACGGAAGAAAGGGGGAGAGTCAATTTTTTCCGAATTGTGGTTTTATATATATATATATATATATATATATATATATATATATATATATATATATATATATATATATGAACATATTTTTAAGATTCGTCCTCATCAAGAGGTCTCATGTGACCCATTTTTAGGCCGAGTTAAAGTGGCTTCTTCCCCCAATCCGCAGACAATATTTCCTAGGATCATTCCATTACCAAATCATTAACCCCCAACATCCTCCATACATTCACAGTATCCTACAATTTAAATCCTCAGTCCACTCACTTGAAACTAGATCGCGCCATTCCGACCTTTACTTTCCTACCCATAGGATTGAAACATTTAATCGTTCCTTCCATTTCAGCTCCTCTACTTTCTGGAATTCTCTAACTACTCATATCCGCCATGCTGCTCCCCTCTCCTCATTCAAAACCCAACTTTTCCAATACATTTTATTATCGAAAAAAGACGCTTAAAAACTGTGATATTTATATTCCTGACACCACACCTTGAAAGAAGAGTAATATTTGTTCATTGTCTATATTTAAACGCTGTTATCTAGTAATTTATTTTTTATTTTGTTCCACACTATATTTTCTAAGAATTTTTATTTTATCATTGTATATATTTTGTATATGTGTGTATATGCGTGTGTGATATACACACATTAACCTATATTATTAGGTTTTTAATTTTTATAATTGTAATTAGTTTTTAATTATGTTCCTTCTGTCTGTTGACCAGACATGTTGTATATTGTATATATATAATTGTTCGTCTAGTTGGGTAGAATATGTTGGTGAAAAGACACGCAAAAAAAAAAAGGAAAATGATATCTTAAAAAATTGAAGAAAAATGATAAAACATACTTAAATAATTTACGATCCAAATCTAAAAAACTCTATTTTCTCAGAAAACACTCCAAATGACATTCCCCTTTCTTCCGTGGACTCGTATATCATCTTAAATTTAGACATCGTAGTCTGAATGTAACTGTAGAATGTGAGATTCATTTTGTATTGATAAGTCAACATTATGTAGTACACGTCGCACATTTTCTTTTTTTTATGGAAATTCGGACATTTAGGAATATGCTTTATTAATGCTTCTTAAGATTGATCTATCTCTGGTAGAATTAAATCAATCGGTCTTTTGTTCACGAAATGGATATCCTATCTCTAGAGGACAGGTGTACATAGACCGCTGCGCATGCGCCAGCCTAGGTCATGTGGCATCACCATATTGGTAACGAACAACCGTGACTCGAAATTAAATGTTTTCCACTGCCAAAAATCGCATAATGTGCTATAAAAGTTTTCACTTCATAAAATATCATTTTGTTAAAAAAATTATTTTTTTTTCTCTTTATATCTACATTCACGCCTGTCAGAAAATATCTGACAATCAGCAAATGTGCTGTACCAATTGAGATCAGGCATGGTAGGCATGAAGAAGGAAAATGCCCAGCAGCACCCCTTCCATGGCTTTATTTTATCTGAGGAGGTCCCTCATCCAGCCTCTCTTTAGCCTTCTTCTGACTGACATTTCAACTATTGACATGTCGTTAATCAGTCTATTGTTGTGTCCGTTAAGTTTACTGTGAAAACGAGTATAGAGTGTTCCTATATGTTGGTCAACTGTTGGTTGTTGTAAGTCCTTATGTAGGGATCTGTTGTTTACGTACCAAGGAGCTGTCGTTATGAGTCTTAAAATTTTGGATTGAAATTATTGCAGTTTTTGTATGTGAGTCTTTTTGCTGAACCGAAAATCTGTGAAGCGTAATTCCATATTGGCTTAAGAAGGTATGTGTATGTATTCAGTTTCTGTCTAATTTTTAATTTTGAAGATTTAGATAAAAGTGAGTATAGTACTTTCAGTCGGTGGTTAAAAATTAAATGTTTTTTTTTTTTTTTTTATATTTTACTCAAACAATGTATATTTAAAAATCTTCAGCTGTAGTAGATGAACTATTTGTTCATTTGACGTCACTTTTATGCTCCTAAGGCTATTCAGACCATGTGCTAAAGAGGGTGTCCTAAATTTAGTCAATCCAGGTTTAATTAAGATTGAGATTTTTAATGAGTTTCTGACACCTCACAGGCTCAGCACTATCTTATTACGCTCCCTCCGAAGGACAGCATAACCAAGGATTTTTACTTTCTATAAAAAATCCTAGGGTCATCTGCCTGTTTCGAACTCAGGACCTTGGAATAAGAAAGCTCTTACGCTACCCACTATACAACAGGTGACCCCCTTTTTATGTAGTATATACTCGAGAAAAGTAATTATATATACGAAAACGTCTTATAGAGACGAAGAATAGGTTATTTCTGTTTGGATGCTCCAATGCAGCATGAACTAGTTCAATTTTTAAAAAAAGGTGTCAAATCAGGTTAAAAGTTGTGTCAGATACGATAATTTCTCACTACCTTGTCCATACTCAAACAGCTTCTTACTTCAGTAAAACACCAGTCTCCAAAAATCCATTAATATAGGAAATCGGTAACTATAATAAAACATCTCTAAAAAGCTACACTGATAAAAGAACTAAACATGTGTTGCTAACTCAAGCTATTTTGTTTTAATTTCTAATTTTATATTATCAATTATGTCATCCGTTTTTATTTGTAGGTTTTTGTATAATTTTTCCTACAACCATATATAATCACAATTTAATTTTAACACATATTATAGATTAGTTAATTAGATTATAACTATCAAATGAACCAAACATTTCCTGATTGTAAGGATGTCTCATCCGAAATCATTTATAAATATTTTGCCAATTTGTAAATATGTAAATAAAGTTTATTTTATTTTCTTTCTTCTTCTCACTACCTTTAGCACGAAGCAGTGCTGTCTATGAGCTACTCAATGTAATAAGCCTGAATGGCTCAATTAAATTGAAAAGTATGTTAATTCCCCTTTCAATACGATATTGCAAACATCAAACCTCCCTCTTCCCCAAAAAAACCTGTCTAAAGATCCACCACTGTTCACCAGTAAGGAGTACTAATATAAAGAAATCTCCCACGTAGTTTCAAACTGATATGGCATAATGAAGCCTGATTGAGATTTTCCTTAACTCCTCGCCAGTCCTAATTACCTTAGGTTTCCCGAAGTTACTTCCTAAGCCTTTAGGAATTACAAGTTTTGGGGCTTGAGCGAAACCTCTTCACCCTATTAAAATGTTACTCGTTGCAGGTTTCATCATATTACGCGTTCTCTTTCTTGGCGTATTTACGTAGACTGTATTATATCATAGAAGGTTAAAGGGAAAAGAACAAGATCACTTTTTTTATTTTCAATAGAATAAGATAAAACATTGCATTCTTCCAAAGAGATGGAATGTGGGGAAAACATGTTTATTGTTGATATGGAGGGGTCTTTTACCTGAAGGTAGAGATTTTTGTTGAGTAAAAATTCTTTAAGTCCTACCTTTTAGTAGTTATATGATTTGAATGAAAACAGTCACTTTACAACGTTTTTTACATGTACTAACTCTGTTGATGTTGCTTACTTTAAAAAAAATACGACAATTATCAGATCAGTAATTGAATCGTTTTTAAAAAATATATTTTTATTGAAATTTACAACTGTATATTACAATGCAACAAGTAAATATGCTGCTAAAAGATAGTGTACATGAAAAACATGAAGAGAAACTGTCCATTGGCAGCACTCCAGTAGTAAATCTAAACAAGAAGGTCTCGAGGCCATCTTCTCTTCAGACGCCTCGGTGGATTATAAGGAATTGAACAAGAAGCAAGGCTTAAAACTAGTGGATTAGAGTTGTAATGAAATTTTTCATGAAAGGAATGATAACCTGGTACGGGCCAAATCAGCTACATATAGAAAATGGAGGTCTTTATGAACGATTTTATTCGTGACAAAGTAAGGAGCGTTGAGGATTTTGCGAAGGATTTTGGATTGTAAGGAGTGGATGCGGGAAGAATTGGATGGTTTAGTAGAACCCCAAGGCCGGATAGGCCTTATGATTATCATGTAAATGAGTCTTTTGTAGTTAAGGGAAAAGTTAGAGCGTCTGTATAATAAGTGTTGGAGTAGCCGAAAACGTCGAGCTGTTTCTCGTCTTCTCAGTCTTGTATGCGGATTCCATGTAAGACAGGACGAACGTCTTGCATGGAATCCGTACGGAGTCCTAAATAGCGGATCTGTTCAACCGGGACAAGCGTAATATTATGGAAGGACACTGTTGGGAAGGATGTCATAGGTTTTCGACGAAGGGTAAATGTAATTTGTTGGGATGCATTAAAATTGATTTTAATTCTCCAATTCTGACACTATAACTCAAGGTCTCTGAGGTGGGATTAAAGAGTTCGAATAGGCAATTGTAGGATCGTTATTAACTGAACACGCAAGTTTCATCGATATAGTAATTGAATGTGAAATATTTGTTGTATACACGTTTTAGGGTCTTCTGAGTCCAAATCAGCAAGTCCCTCAAAAAGGTCTGTGTTTGTTTGTTTATTCGTTTAACGTCACTTTTATGCTGCTATGGCTAATCGGACGATACTACAGTGGGAGTCCTAAATTTTGCCTATCATATATATTTTATTAGGATAGGGATCTTTAACGAGTACCTGACATCACACAGGCTCGGGACCACCTTTTAACGTCCCCTCCGAAGGACGGCATAACTAATGATTTTTTACTCCCATTAAAAGTGCTAGGTCCACCCGCGGGTTTGATCCCGCGACCTTTGGCATAGAAAGCTGTTATGCTAACCACTTCGCTATGGGTGGCCCCTGTGTGTGGTAACACCCGGGCTAACACTGAAAGTGCTATGAAACTGAAATTTCATATTTAAGACAACTATACGCCCGAGATGTTACAACAACTTTTTCATCAAAATCAGCTAACCAAAAGAGCCATTTTATACCATGCACTTTGCACCTTTTTACAATTTTCTCAAAAACGGCTATAACGATTTTGATTAAATTCGCTATATCGATGTAAAATTTAATGGGCTATAATATCATGCTGGTTTTATTCTGATTGAAATAGTCTGATGGGGCTTAGATGCAGAGATTTTAAATTTTCTTCCCCTAAAGTACCTTTAATTTTATAGATTTAAAAAAAAATTGGAAGATCATCTTATTACCATTGACAAATAACGAATTAATATGCAAGTTGAGTTGAGCTTGCATCTTTAAATGAATTTAAAAATTCTTAATTTGATTTTAACAACGGATTAAGTAAATTCGTGTGTTGCGCGCACCAGATTTTTTAAAAAAATTTTAAAGTGAGTGATGTAAATTAATTTTTTTTACTAAACTTATTAAATATTCTACATGCACTTACAATGAATGATTTATTGAAAATTGATGTTATATGTTTCGGAATTAGTTATTTATATTTAGAAGCTTTATTATTTCTATTATGTATGTCATGTAAGGTCATATTTGAGCAAAGATAGCTAGGGGTTTTGCCCTTTAATATTTTACATGTAATTGTTAATAAATTAAATATTAACAAAAATATGTATGTGACAGTAAAAATCTTTCGTACTAGAAATGCAATTTGTTTCTCTATCAGGATTAAACAAACATATAACTCAAGACTTTTGTTTTCTGAAGGTAGCGGCACAAAAGTGCAGCTGAGGTCTGATGACTTTAAACCTACGGCCCAGGAGTAATATAAGGGGGAGCCTATCTGTCTTCGAACCAGCGAGATTCAATCTATGGCGAACGTGACTTGAGAATGCGAGGTGTTGTCGCAACAACAGCCAACCACAGAATACTTCTCTCAGATAAATTATTACTTTTCTCCGAACAGAGGGTCTGTGGTGCTTACTAAGTAACAGTTCCATCTTCGGATGAGAAATAAGACAAAGGGGTCGTTAGGATATGAAACCCTATGGTTGGCTTCGCAAGATATCGATTTCGCCGACGGAAAAGCGTATTGTTGAATAATATTAAGTAAAGATTATGTAAAATCAAGAATTTTTTTATTCTCGATTTCATTATCATATGTAAATATTTCACCAAGGGAGGTTATATCTCTGTTATGTTAGTTGAATGTATTAATCAAAGGACTGTTAAACAATTCTTTATTCAAGGATTGATTATTTTATTTCCAACAAATTGTAATTAATTAATCTTTATTCTAGCATCGTTTAATTCCTAATTCATTTAAATTAGAAAAAGAATTACAGGCCGTACTTCGGAAATTGTTCCAAAAGAGTTGGAAAGGAACATAATTTACAGACAGATAGAGCAGAAGCGTTCAAGAACTCACAAAGAAGTTTTAAACGGAACAAGAGCAGAGTAGACCAGAAAAGAATTGATCATGAGTTTAAAAATGACTAAGTCCCCAAAATGGTTTGTGTGTGTTTAGTAAGTCTAGGTTTTTTATAGGAAAAGTCATACGAAACTGCAATTTCATATTTAAGGCAACAATACGCCCGAGATGTTACAGCAACTTTTTCATCAAAATCAGCTAACCAGAAGAACCACTTTATACCATGCATTTTGCACCTTTTTGCGATTTTCTCAAAAACGGCTCTAAACATTTTGATTAAACTCGCAAATATCAAGGTAAAATGTAATGGGGTTTTAATATCACGCAGGTTTCATTTTGATTAAAATGGTCCGGAAGGGCTTAAATGCCAATTTTTGTTTCTCCAAAGTACCTTTAATTTTCTAGGTTCCAACTACTTAAAACTAGAAATTAAAACAAAAAAAAATATCATTTTATTAGCGTTTATAAAAATAGATAAAGATACGAATTTAACGAAACTACAGCGCATGCTTAGGGCTGTAGTACAATAAAAGATAGAGTCAATTAAATTAAAATAAACACAATTTTCTTTCATCATCATTATTATTATAATTACTATATAATTCTTCAATATTAGTCGATTTATATATATTTATAATATATGACTTATATTTATTAATTCTTTAACAATTTTTTTTTATCTGTCAGTGCATTTAAGTCAGTGGGGGAGCCGGTGGCGGAGTGGCTAGCGCACTAGTCTCCCACGCCCGAGTTGTGAGTTCGGGTCCCAGTCCCAGCAGGTCTTTTATAAGAATATAATTAAATGGGGACTCACTCAAAGCTTCTCCTCCGGGTAGTGTGACTCGTCAGCCAAGGCAGACAGAGAGGAGGCAACTCGCGAAAATAGGCGTAAGGAGTGATGACCCTACCCTAAACATTTTCATCGAGAAACGTGAGTATATTCTCCCAGGAGTCCGTACCACGCGGCCAAGGGCCTACGCGGCCTGTCGCGCCAGAAAAAGAAGAAAGAAGTCTATTTAAGAATTCTTAAAAACTATTTAAATTGATTTTAACAACGGAGGTTAGTGTGGACCAAATTATTTTTTTTGAAAAGCTCATTATATATATATATATATATATATATATATATATATATATATATATATATATATATATATATAATAATATAATGATATACATACATTATACATAGCAGTGCTAGTCTCCTACGGGTGAAACCAGCCGTTGCAAGCTAATTAAATCAATAACTTTCAATAACTGTGTATAGAAAATTATGACAAAAACAAATAAATCAGTAGTCACTAAAGTATTGATTTCCATTTGTACATTAAAATCGATAGTTTTTGTTACGTTTTTCTTCTGGAACTTTTTCCTAAGCTACAAGTTTCGACTTATGAAAACTTCCATCTACTATCGAGAATTTCCTCTTAAAAAAAAGCATTAAAAGTTTGGGTGACTGAATTATTCTGACGACCGATTGCTTTATTTTCCTTCGCAAAACTACTTCAACGAACAGGATTTATAAGTTTTAGAAAGGAGAGGAAATAAAGCCGGATTTAACAAACTTTGATGTTTATTGATTAAAACTAAAAAAAAATTACCTATCAAATATTTCAGAAAGAATATTACAGTAATATTTTTTTTATTTTTAGATATTTAGCCGTTTTGACAGTATTTCATAAGTTGCTATCAGCAAAAATGTTTATATATAATAATAAAACATATTGTTTGCTCTTTTGTCCTTAAGTTGTTATCAAATTCGTTCAACGTTTCGATCAATGCTAATAAGATGACCCTGATTACTTTTTTGTATACAAAATTAAAGGTACTTTAGGGAAAGATAATTTATTTATTTTTATTAATATATACTACTGTATTAACAAAACGAAATACATCAAGTAAATGTGATAGTTACACAATACAATGACATGTTATACATGTAGAGAAGCTTCCTATTGGAAGCACTCTAAAAATATTCTAAGCTAGAAGGCCCTTTTCAGGCGTCTCGGAGGATTATCAGGAATTGAAGGGATTGAAACTAGTGAGTTATGGTGAGAATGGAGTTTGTCATGAAAATATTGATACCTAGTCCGGGCCAAATCAGTAACATAGGAAACATTAAGGTCTTTATGGATAAGTTTATTCGTGACAAAGTAAGGAGCGTTGAGGATTTTGGATTGTAAGGATTGGATGTGGGAAGAATTTGATGGTTTCGAATAGTCTCAAAGCTCTAGCTCCGTAAGTCCAGATAGGTCATAATAGTCACGTAGATGAGCCTTTTTTAGTTAAGTGGAAACTTTGACCGTTTGTCTAGTAAGTGTTGAAGCAGCCTAGAACGGCGAGAAAGAGAATTTAAAATATCTTTTAAGCAATATCAGATTTTCCAATAAGAATGATACCTATATTATATTAAAGTCCATTGAATTAAACCTCATTACGATCAGCCATTAGAGTAGATATAATAAAATCGTTTAAGCGGTTTTTTAGAAAATCATAAAAATGTGCAAAATGCATGGTATAAATTAGTACTTCCGGATTTGATTATTTTCACACAGGGGATCCTAAAATGCGTATTTCCGTTGATAACTGGAATCCAAAAATTCATACGATCAGTATACTTTCCCCTTACTATATATTTCATATACAAGTAAGCATAAGTAAAAATTAAATTATGAAGTCGATGCATAATGTTATTCTAGAGCACATTTTAAATAATCAGAAGTTCATGATGTATCTGGTAATAAAGCTTTTAGTAAAAAAATACTAAAAGTAAAAATAAATTTAATCCTTAGACAAATTTATTCTCTTTCCTGCACACACATAAATTATGAGAAGTTAATCGAATCTAAGAAAATGTTTAATATTATATTAATATTTATATTTTTCATCTATTTAAAAGTGTCTTAGTTTATTTCAACTAAATTACGGTAGGTAAAAGTCATGTGTGGCTCACACCAGATTTTTTATTACGTTCGGTTGAGAAACTGATCCTCTTATGTTCACAACATTATTATTTTATATTATTTGGACCTTGTAAATATTTCATTTTTTGTGGCTAAAATTATAGTCAGACATAAAAATCAATAATAAAACTGTATATGACTACTCAAAAATAATATCCGAGCGAATAATACCGACAAAAATGTAAGTGCAATGAGTTGACAAAAGCTTTTCCCCATAAATCGGTTGTTTTTTCTGGTGTCATACATCGTCCATTGTGGCAGAAAATTGAGTCGAGTCTGAAACAACACGCTGATGTCAATGTTTATTTTGTGAATTGGCTAGCTCTGGTCGGGGCTTTTGTTCTTTTCGACGTTTATACATAAAAAAAATCTGGTGCGGGCAACACCCGACTTTAACTTACCTCCATTTTTAAAATCAATGAAAGAATTTTCAAATACAGTTAGAAATAAAAATACGAGAAACTATTAAGGAATTAATTCAATTGAATTTATATAGAAACATGTGTTTTATTAAAAAATCTATTATATTATTATCTAAAATAATCAGTTAGATTTATGTTCATTTCATCACTCTCTATTAACTTCTAAAAGCTTGTGTATGAGATGATATTTTTTTCTAAAATCTTTAGCTTTCCAACGGTATATCATACATGTATATTACTGCTCTTATGTTCAAAAACGAAAAATTTCATTAAAAAAATATTTTTTCTGTTTTCTCCTTTAGTTGGGTATGGAATTCATTCAATTTATATATTTATCTGTTTTTCATCAGCGTTAACAAGATAATTTAGTTATTACTATTGAATCTACAAAATTAAAGGTACTTTAGAGGAAGAAAATTTAAAATATCGGCATTCAAGCCCTGTCAGACCATTTTAATCCAAATAAAACCTACATGATATTAAAGCCCATTAAACTTTACATTGATATAGCGAGTTTAATTAAAATCATCAGAACTATTTT
The DNA here is from genome assembly GCA_023052935.1 of Piezodorus guildinii. Taxonomy (NCBI): domain Eukaryota; kingdom Metazoa; phylum Arthropoda; class Insecta; order Hemiptera; family Pentatomidae; genus Piezodorus; species Piezodorus guildinii. The sequence goes on from JAJSOM010000024.1 coordinate 34,188, forward strand.
TGAGAAAATCGAAAAAAGGTGCAAAATGCATGGTATAAAGTGCCTCTTCTGGTAAGCTGATTTTTATAAAAAAGATTTTGTAACGTCTTTGGCGTATAGTTGTCTAAATTATGAAATTTCAGTTTCAGAGGACTTACTGATTCAGCCCGGGAGTTACCACACACACACACACACACACCCACAGACCATTTTGCGGGACTGGGCTATTTGGACTCAGGGGACCCTAAAATGTGTATTTCTGTTGAAAACTGGAATTCGAAAACTTTCACGATAACAATACTTTCCCTTACTATATATTGTTTTCGTATGCCCTTTAAACTCTTTTTTCATTCTTTTCCTTACCTCAATGTTTAATGTTTCAATCTCTTCATAAACAGCATTATTGTTTTTTACATTCACTTACTATATATGAAATATATAGTACGGGAAAGTATTGCGATCGTGAAAGTTTTAGAAATTCAGTTTTCAACAGAAATAAACGTTTTAGGGTCCCCTGAATCCAAATAACCAAGTCTCGCAAAAAAAGGTGTTTGTGTGTGGCAACGAAATTATAAGAAAATAATAAACCAAGACGTTGATCATTTTACTTTCACTTACCTATGTATGAAATATATAGTGAGGGAAAGTATTGCTATAGTGAAAATTTTCGAATTCCAGTGTTCAACGGAAATACACGTTTTAGAGTCCCCTGAGCCCAAATGACTAAGTCCCTCAAAAAGAACGGTGTGCTGATGAAATTTTAATGGGCTTTAATATCGTGTAAGTTTTATTCTGATTGAAATAGTTTGACAGAGTCAATATGTTGAAATGTTTTCCTCTAAACTACCTTTTATATTGTAGATACTAAAAAAATAACAATATAATCTTGTTATCAAAGAAAAAAAGGTCTGTGTTTGGTAAATCTAGCAGGAAAACTAAAAGTCGTACGTAACTGATATTTCGTATTTAGGACAAATAAACGCCCGAGATGTTACAGCAACTTCTTTTATCAATTTCGCCTAAACAGAAGAGCACCTAATACCAGATTTATTCACATTGTTACAATTTTCTCAAAAACGGCTCAAACGATTTTGATTAAAGTCGCTATGTCGATGTAAAATTCGACGGACTTTAATATCATATCAGTTTTATTCTGATTGAAATAGTCTGACAGGGCTTAAATGCCGATATTTTTTCCTCTAAAGTACCTTTAATTTTGTAGATTACATGAAAATAATCATATAATTGATAAAAAATAGGTAAATATACAAGTTGTACGATTTCGATATCACACAAATGAGGAAACCGCAATAATATTTTTCATTCGTAAATTTTTGTTTTCGAGCATAAGAACAGTAATGTCCGATATTCCATTGAAAAGAAAAATATTATCTTATACACAAGCTTATAAAGGTTAATGGTGAGTGATGAAATGACGATAAAACTAACTGATTATTTTATATAATAATATAATAGATTTTTTAATAAAACACATGTTTCCATTGAAATTCAATTTTATTCATTATATATTATTTTCACTTATTTTTATCTTCAACTGTATTTGAAGATTCTTAGATTGATTTTAACAACGGAGGTAAGTGAAAGTCGTGTGCTAGCCGCTCTAGATCGTTTTAAAGTAATTTGATGTCGATAAAACACATAGTCTCAAGATCGCAAAACTTTTAGTTACGTTATTTATTATAGATAAGTGAAAGTGAAAATTTATTTTAAATAGGGAGTGAACCGAAAGTTGTTTATCGCTCCGGATATTTGTTTGTGTATAAAGGCGGCGATACACGGTGAGAATTAGGGTATGTGTAGGTGAGGTGAAATGGCGATATTTACATCGTTGAGAGCGCTGGAAAGTTGGTGGAAGTAAATATCGTGATAGTTGATGTACTATATCACACTTTCATCTACCTTCCATAACGAGAATTAATAATAATATCATTTGTTATATTATTTCGGTCAAACTTTAACTAAAAATAGTTTATATATATATATATATATATATATATATATATATATATATATATATATATATATATATATATATATATTTAATTGTTAAGTGTGTTAATAAAAACCGGTAAAGAAATAGGGCTCGAATTAAATACCGATAAGACGAAATATATGATTAGTAGCAGAAACGGTGACGATCTTGGTGATATTGATGTATCAGGGCATACTTTTGAACACGTAGAGAAATTCAAGTATTTAGGTTGAATGATAACTAGAAACAATGAAATCCAGGAAGAAATAAAGTCCTGGTTAAAGGTGGGAAATGCGTGTTATTATTCAGTAGCTAACTTACTTAGGTCGCGGCTTCTATCTAAAAAGTTAAAGGTTAGAATTTATAAAACTATTATTCTGCCGACGGTTCTTTACGAATGTGAAACCTGACCGCTTACTTTGAAGGATGAACAACGGCTTAAGGTTTTCGAAAATAAGGTACTGCGTAAAATATTGGTCCCAACAGAGATGAGGCCACCGGGGAGTTTAGAAGGTTGCACAACGCGGAATTGCGGAAATTGTATCCTGTAAATATAATTGAGCTGATTGCATCGCGGAGACTCAAATGGGCGAGTAAAGTTGTTGGGCTCGATGAGGAACGGATTCCGAGAAAGTTGGTATTCGCTGATCCGACTAGTAGGCGTCCGAAAGGTAGACCGAAGTGTCGATGGGAGGATTGCGTTAAGGCTGATCTCGGGGGCTTGGGCTTGAACGGTGAACATTGGACGTGTATGTGTAGGCAGAATTTGGTGGTATCGGCATCGAACCATCGGGTTCGGTAAGCCTATTATTATTATTATATTTAATTTTGCATTCAGTTCTGCGCATGCGCATGAGTATAGCAGTCATCTTTCAAATTGGCTCTTGGATTTCATGCTTTTTCAGTTTGAATTCTCTTCAGTACAATCTTGAAAACATCACCAGACTTCAGGATAACAACAACAGTAAATATTGGAGCAAACAACAGTAAGTTTTGTTACAATTTACGGTGTAAAGTGAATGCTGGGTAACCTCTTCACATCAGCTGATTGCCAATAGCTCGGCAAGGCCGGGATTGGTTTTCTATTCTTTAGTTATTGTTTTATTACCAACATCTAGTTATTTTCTTATTATCATCTTCACATGAAATGCGATATTTTCACCAAGTGATGTCCTCCAAAGCATCAACTAAAAGATCTAGATCTAGTGGTTCAATCACGTCTCCCATAAAACAAAGACCCCGCCGTGATACTAATAAAAAATTAAATCAACAAGCAACCCCTTCAGGTTCTAATACAGAATCTGAACCACAGCATGGCACATCGTCACAGAGGATGACTGACGAATCTCCGTTTTTCACCCCAAATCCTTTTCAAATCCTACATAATGAAAAAGAAAACATGGAATCTGCTCCTACACCCAGTGAACCACTGCCTCCACCGATATTTGTCAAAAATATTAAAAATTTCCAGTTGTTATGTGCGCAATTAAACAATATTACCGACTCCACCACCTACTACTGTATGAATAGAATTAATGACACCAAAATATCACCGACCACCGCCGAGGCATATAGAAAAATTGTGAAATACCTAACTGAAACTAAAGCGGATTTCCACACTTATCAGCTACGGCAAGAGAGAGCTCTTAGAGTTGCGATCAGAAATCTACACCCTTCAACACCAGTTGACGCTATCAAAGAAGAACTCATGGAGATGGGTTACAAAGTGCGACAAGTCGCTAATGTCATAAAAGATAGAGTTCAACTACCTCTATTCTTCGCTGACTTGGAACCATTAGCAGGAGTAGAAAAAATTTATGATCTAAAAAGATTGTATTATACAAGTGTAAGAGTCAAAAAACCTTATACCTTATAGAGAAATTGTTCAGTGTTACAATTGTCAGGCGTATGGTCATACCAAAAGTTACTGTTACCACATACCACGCTGCGTGAAATGCGGTGAACAGCACAAGTCTGTGGAATGTACAAAACCGAAGTCGACACCCGCTGTATGTGCTCATTGCCTCAAGGACCACCCGGCCAACTACAAAGGATGCCAAATCTATAAGGAACTAAGGACCAGGTATCAAAAACCCCAAGTACTGGATGAAACAACAAGACAGGCAAGAACTAGAAGAGAACCCTTAAAATTAATCGATGCCAATGTATCATTTGCCCACTTACTTGGAGGTGGGAACCAATGTACTGAAGCCGAGGCCCTGCCGGAACTACAAAATGTACCTCAATATCCTCAATCCATTCCACAAATACCTCTTCCTCAAAACGTAATCAGTCCTAAAAATCCTCATCCACAACAAATCTCTCATATTCCCCCTCCTTCAAATGCCACAGACCTTACCAGTTTGATGACATCCTTCATTTCCGAAATCAAATCCCTTGTCATGCCCCTAATAACAATCCTCACGAATCTTGTATCAAATCTTATTCCTAAATTAAAAAATCCATAAATGACCTCACCTAACTCCTTATCTATTCTCCTATGGAATGCGAATGGTGTTAGAACTCACACTGACGAACTTACAGTCTTACTCCAAGACAAAAAAGTTGACGTTGCACTCATTACTGAAACTAGACTAACCACTAAACAGTACTTCAAAATACCTGAATACACAACATACCGGACAGACCATCCAGACGGCAAAGCCCATGCCGGTACTGCCGTCATTGTCAACCGATCCCTCTCCCATCACTTACACCCACTTCCCGCCCACGATTTCCTACAAGCCACCTCTATTATAATCAAATCCTTTTCCTTTCCGCTAGTCATCGCATCAGCATACTGCCCTCCTAAAAATTCTATTTCTATTACTCAATTTGGTTCCTTCCTCAACTCATTGGGGAATCACTTTATTCTGAGTGCAGACTTAAACGCGAAGCACCAACAATGGAGTTGTAGAACCACGAGTATTTGGACGGATATTGCAGTCTGCACTCAACTCCAGACGCCTTAATCTCCTACCTCCCGATTCCCCTACCTACTGGCCAACAGATCCTAACCGTAATCCAGTCATCCTCGACTTCTTCATCCACAGCGGATTAGGCTCCCTGAACTATTCCGTAACTCGCCTTGATGAACTATCCTCTGATCATAGTCCATTAATCCTAAATGTATCCATGACTCCTATTCCGAAACCTTTCCCACCGTCATTCATCAGAGGCTCCATCAACTGGAACCTCTTCCACGAAAACCTCACCAATGATATCGACCTCAGAGTAACTCTCAAAACCCCTTCTGACCTTGATGATGCCGTATATTCCTTTACAACCTTGATTCAACAAGCTGCCTGGACTGCCTCCTTTCCCAAACAATCCCAAATTATTCCTTACAAATGCCATTTACCACAACACGTGACGGACCTCATCAACACCAAACGCCGAGCCAGAACATTATGGCAACGCACCCGCCACCCAGATGATCGCCGCTCTTATAACTTTTATTGTAGAAAATTAAAGCGGGAGTTGGCGACCTTTCGTTCCCAATCTTACAATTCCTACCTCTCCTCTCTCTCGACTCGTGACAATTCTCTGTGGAATGTCACGAAGAGAATCCTGAATACTCACACGATTTCCCATCCTCTCCGGCGCTGTGATAGTTCCTGGGCTCCTTCCGAGAAGGACAAAGCAGAGGAATTTGCACTGCACCTTTCCAAAGTTTTCACTCCTCATCCTGAGCTCAATCCAACCCATACTGCAACAGTAGAAGAGTTCCTTATGTCACCAATACCACTTTCCTTACCACCTAAAGCAGTTAATCCATCTGAGGTCAAATATCTTCTTAAAAAGCTTCCTCCCTTGAGTGCAAGGAGTATTGTTCGGGTGCCTTTCTGGACATAGCTCAAGCTTTCGACCGGGTGTGGCACCCGTGATTGCTCTTTAAGCTCAAAACCCATTTACCTCAATCCTTATACCTAATCATCCGATCCTATTTATCAAACCGCTCCTTCCGAGTTCGCTGTGGTTCCGAATTTTCCAAACATTATACTGTTGAGGCCGGTGTTCCTCAAGGCAGCGTCTTAGGACCCGTCCTCTACATCCTCTACACCGCCGATATCCCTAACCGATCCCGATACCTTTCTGGCAACATTTGCTGACGACACAGCCATTTTATCATCCAATTCCGATCCTGAAGTAGCATCTCTAAATCTCCAAAGGCACCTTTCCCTTGTCGAAGATTGGTGTAAGGCTTGGCGAATTAAGGTGAACGAAAGCAAATGTACACACGTCACCTTCACCATTCGACGTAAATCCTGTCCAACAGTTAAATTCAATTCCATACCACTTCCTTCCTCAGACACAGTCCGGTACCTTGGCTTTTTACTAGACAAAAGGCTGACGTGGAACCCACATACGAGACTTAAAAGGATAGAACTCAACCGCAGATTCGGCCGGTTATACAAATTACTAAACAGAAAATCTCATCTTACAGTCGACAATAAATTACTAATATATAAGACAGTACTGAAACCTATATGGACCTACGGACTTGAACTATGGGGGACAACTAAACATTCTAACATCAAACGTATCCAATCCTTCCAATCCAAAGTCCTCCGAACAATAGTTAATGCTCCTTATTACGTTACCAACTGTACCCTACACCATGACCTTAATATTCCATTTATATTTTAGACCTGGTACCATCCAAATTCTCCAAATTCCATCAGAACCTTCTTCATCATCCTAATCCTCTTGCTCAATCGCTCTCCACCTCCACCCATCCCTACAATCCTCCTCGAAGATTGAAACGGCAGTGGCCCCGCGACGTTTTGTAAACATTTATCTGGAGTTCTGACACTGGTCAGATCCTCCACTCATGTACTGTATGTTTGTGGCTATTCCGCTCTAGCTCGGCCTCCACTGGCCTACACCAGTGAAGCGCTGAGTGAGAGGCGCTGGGATCTCTTGGACTCCGCTTCTCCCCCCACTTGTGGAGGGAGCAGCCGAGTCTAGGGTTCCTTTGGCTGATTGTATATATTGTATATAGTTAAGTTTGCTTGTATGATTTTTATTTATTTTCCAACTTGTATTTATCTCTACTACAGGTTTTTGTTTTGGTTTGTTTCTTGTTGTTTTTTTTTTTGTATATATTTGAATTTATTTATTTCCGATTTTATGTAATTTGACTTTATCATTATTGGCTGTATATATTGTATGAATGTGTACTACATCACTATTACTACTGTTCATTATGTAACAAATTGTAATATTTCTCAATAAATAAATAAAAAAAAATTTTTGCATTAAAATTCGAAATAGAAATAGAAAAAATTGAAAGTGATTTTACAAAGCAATGTTGCTGTCATAGGTGGCATGCATGATACCATCACTTGCCACTTGAGTTGTTGACTTTTGTAGTTGGTTAGTAAGTAAATTTGTATAAAACTGTCGAAAACATTTTTAGACATTACTCTTATTATTATTAAAACAAGATGACACCAATTGAACTTTCATCTTTACATAAGAACTTGGTAAAATAAACAGAGCTAACCAACCTTTTCAACAACTTTCCTGAATAATCAGCTGTTCACACATCCGCCATTTTGCCGAGTAATGTTGCGTACTCTCACCGTATAAACGCGCACATTTTTACTCTCACGCAGTTTTCACCACCTTCTACTCTCGCGAGAGTACATTCACCTCACCTACACATACCCTATTTCTCACCGTGTATCGCCGCACAAATAAAGTTGTGCCTTTTACCCAATTTAGCGTGAGGTTGAGAATAAATTAACTGAAAAATCTCTCTTACCTTATACCAAGGGAATTTTATAAAAAGATCTCGAGAATTATTGTTCTTAGTTAATATTTTATAAAGGTTTATGAATAAAATTCATTTAATTAAATTCCTTACTTTTTCCTCACTCACGGTTCATGATGAATTCTTGTGTAACTAAGAAATATTGCATGCATTCTTTCTTTCTGTTTAACCTACTTTTCTAGAAGTATAAGATAAGTATTATATAAGTTGTATTATAAGATTATATTTTGGTTTATAATTATTAATAACTCTCTTATCACTATTATTAATTTTCATATACAAGGCATGTTTTTAAAGTAAGTAGCGTTTTGGAATTTAAAAAAGACGTGCAAAGATATCGCAATTATTTTATTTTTACATGAAAGGCTGTACCTTAATCAACTTTTCTACACAATTTCCATGAATTTTGAGGCACTTAAAAATTCTGCCGCCTGACTTGTTAACCACTGCATCACAAATGTTTTGACTACGTTATCGTCTTGAAGACGCCGAAAGCCCAGGTGTTTCTTCAAGTGCAGGAACAAATGGTAGTCGCTGGGCGCCAGATCAGGGTTGTATGGAGGATGATCTAGAGTTTCCCATTTAAATGATTTGTGCAGTACATTTGTGCGCCATCTTTAAATGCTCTCACCCATTTCCTTACCATTCCATCACTCATAATGTTTTGTCCGTAAACTTCAACGATCTCACGATGAATATCGATGAATATGCCTTTAGCACTAAGAAATCGTATAACAGCCCGTAGTTCACAATCAGCGGGACTCACGATTGTCGGAGGCATCTTAAACACTCAGTAAACAACGTATACAATGAAGAATGTGACTATAATGGCGTCAGTGCGTATACAAGAGATGTAGGTAGCCAGCGCGCATGCGCGAAACGCCGACCGTAGATTTGGTGGCGGAATCGCAAAACGGAACTTACTTAAAAAATTCCAGTTTTCAACGGAAATACCCGTTTTAGAGTCCCCTGAGCCCAAATGAGTCCCGCAAAAAGGTCTGAGTGTTGATGAAATTTTGATGGGCTTTAATATCATGTAAGTTTCATTCTGATTGAAATAGTTTGACAGGGCTTAAATGCCGATATTTTCTTCCTCTAAAGTAACTTTTATTTTGTAGATATTAAAAAAATAACTATCTAATCTTGTTATCAAAGAAAAAAAGGTCAGTGTTTGGTAAGTTTAGCACGAAAACTAAAAATCGCACGGAACTGAAATTTCATATTGAAGACAACTATGTATACGCCCGAGATGTTACAGGAACTTTTTCATCAAAATAATCAGCTGAGCAGAAGAAGCACTTTAAACCATACATTTTTCACCGTTTTAAGACATACTAAAAAACGGCATAACGATTTCAATTAAAGTCTCTCAATCGATGTAAAATTTAATGGGCTTTAATATCTTGTAGGTTTCATAGTTTTGTATATTTTGTTAAATTAAACATATCATCTGATTACCACTGCTTAAAAACAGCTAAACTTTGAACGAATTTGATAGCCTACTAAAGGAGAAACCTGAAAAAATATTTTCTTAATGCAATAATTTGTTTTTGAACTTAAGAACAGTAATATACATGTATAATATACCGTTGGAGATCTAAAGATTTTAGTAAAAATATTATCTTATACATACTATTGTAAAAGTTAACGGAGATTAATGAAAAACCGATTAAACAAACGGATTTTCGTAGATAATAATATTATAGATTATTTAATAAAACACATGTTTCTTTTAAAATCCAATGTAAATAATTCTTTAAAAATTTATTTTCGTTCCTACATTTGTTTAAAAATTTTAAATTTCATATAAATAACGGAGGTAAGTGAAAGTCGTGTGTTGGGCTTACCAGATTTTTTATATGGCCTGGCAGCTTTTTTTTACATTAAATTTTTTTTTTAACTTCAATTTTGTATTACCTACGAGACCTCTCTATTTGCAATTTCGTAACACTTCTGCATTTATCAGACTCGGCTATTTCCCTTCGAGATCCGATTCCTCCCTTTCATCTGCAATTCTCGTTCTGTTTCAAAATTTAAATCCTGTCTTTGCGTTCACCTTCTCTCAAGCCTGCAAATATATCTAAATAGTTACAAGTACAGTTAAATTTTTTTTATTTAAAGAAGAAAAAAAGTCGCGTTATTAAGTCAGTATAACTATCCTAGTATATTACTTCCACTTATCTATGTATGAAATATATAGTAAGTGAAAGTATTGCGGTCGTAAAAAAATTCGAATTCCGGTTTTAAACAGAAATACACGTTTTAGGGTCCCCTGAGTCAAAATGAACAAGGCCCAGAAAAAGGTGTGTGTGTGCGTGTGTGTGGTAAGACTAGTGCAAAAAACGATAAGTCGTACGAAGCTGAAATTTCGTCAATGGGATCACTTGTAGCTAGGTGGTTAGCATAACAGCCTCCTATGCCAAAGGTCACGGGTTCAAACCCGCACGTGGTCCTTAGTTATGCCGTTCTTCGGAGGTGTCGTTAAAAAGTGGTCCCGAGCCTGTGCGATGTCAGGTACTCGTTAAAGATCCCTATCCTAATAAAACCTGGATTGGAAAATTTAGGACTCCCATTGTAGCATCGTCCGATTAGCCATAGTAGCATAAAGTGACGTCAAATAAATAAACAAACGAATTTCGTCAAACTGAAAAATTACTTTAGACAACTATACGCGCGAGATGTTACAGTAACTTTTTCATTCGAATCGGCCAAGAAAAGCCACTATTGAGTTGAATCAATAAAATTTAGGTACGAATAATAAGGTTATGAATAAAATAAATCTTCGGACTAATGTTATCCATGAACAGCTTTAATGATAAACTAGTAAGTAGCTGTAAAATCTCGGACTTATATTTTTCCGAAATATGAAATTTCGGTTTTTGCGGATCATAAATCGTGTAATTGAGGTGAAAACTAAAATTCAAAAATTATAAAGATCGCAATAGTTTCCTTTACTTTATATTCCATATATATTTAATTTACCTACATATATTTCATATAAAGGTGAGTGAAAGTAAAAAAATAAATAAATAAAAAAAATATATTTATATATCCCTTGACAAACTACTCCAGAGTTAGCCAAGCCTATGTAGTTGATTAGTGCTGGGGTCAACATTTTTCTTATCGTTCGACTTTCCTCAATCAAGGGTTTTTAAATTAAGAATTAGGGTTTATTTAAATTCAGTTGATAGTAAAATATGTATAGATAAACCTCTGAATAGAATCTCAAACGTTTTATATTTTTCGCATTCTTGGAATACACGATTTCCGATTCAGACTCTAATTAAAGTGATTGTAGAGATATATTCATATTTAGACATCTTTTAAAAGCATTGATAGTGAATTTGATGAAGTTTAGGATGGCTATTCTTAATGAACCTACATTCTTAGTGTCCAACATAAATCAATTCAGAATCAGAAAGTCTCAACAATACCAATGTTTTTTTGTTGTGGGCGCAAAATTTTAATAATGTAAAAAAAAACCTGAACTAAAAAGGTTAAATCACACACTATCAATATTAAGGCAGTTTCTTTTTTTTCAGAAACAATTCCTTATTGAGTAATATAATCAGTCCAATTAAGGACATTCTTAATAGTGATACAGTACAACATTCACACGATATATACAAAACAATAATTTTATATATTAATAATACAGTATAGATATATAAAAAATAAAATCAATAAAAATATATACAAAAGTCACTCATACCTATATACTATTCTCAAGCATACAGCACGTGAGTGGAGAATACATGTTACAAGAGGTCTCGAGGCCACTGCCGTTTCAACCTTCTCGGAGGATGGTAAGGATGTGTGGAGCTGGATAGGGATTGAGCTAGGGGATTGGGGTGATGGATAAGGTTCTGAAGGAATTTAGAGAATTTTAAAATAAATGGAATATTTATGTCGAGATGTAAGGTATTGTTGGTGACATAATAAGGAGCTTTCCTATTGTTCGGTGGACTTTGGAATGGAAGTATTGAATGCGTTTATTGTTAGAAAATTTGGCTGTCCCCCACAGTTCAAGTCCGTAGGTCCAGATAGGTTTCAGTACTGTCTTATATATTAGCAGTTTGTTTTCGATAGATAGTTAGGAATTTCTGTTCAGTAGTCTGTATAATTGGCAAACTCGTCGATTAAGTTCTTGTCTAGTATGCGGGTTCCAAGTTAGTCTTTAAGGCAGTTTCTAGAACAAAAAGTAATTGGTCGCTAGCATCAAACCCAAGGAGGTCTTACTCATTTTAGACAATGTGTTACTAAGTTATGACAACGGTTATTTTATGAATCTCTAATCCATCTGGGAAGTTTAGAAGATTGCACAACGCGGGATCGCGGACCTCGTACCTTATGAATATAATTGAGTTGATAGCATCGCGGAGATTCAGTTGGGCGAGTAAAACTGATGAGAAACGGATTCCAATAAAGTTGTTATTTGCTGAAACGACTAGTAGGCGTCCGAAAGGTAGGCCGAAGCGTCGATTATTAAGGCAGATCTCAGGGACTTAGGCTTAAACGGTGATCATTGGATGAGTCTGTGTAAGCGGTATTTAGTTGTATCGGCATTGAACCTTCGGGTTCGGTAAGCCTGTTATTAGTATTATTCCTATCAGTAATCTTCCGTTTTCAGTATGACATTCGGATCTTCTTGTTTTGTGTCCATCAATTCGGTTATGTAGTCGTCCTCTCCTTTTTTAAACGAGAACCCAGTCTTAAATTTGTGGCGGTCGTGAAAAACTGGATAACTCGAGTTATATAAAAAATTAGTTAACTCCTCGGCTAGCTCCCTCAGACCGTCTCCCACGTCGTGTTAATTTGGTCAAAGAAACATTTTTTTGGTGGAAGAAATTTCAGTTGGAAAGAAAACTATATGTTATGACTCTATATTGGGTATTACGTAAAGTTTAAGTCGCTCACCTGTAAAATGAAAGATTTTGAGTTAACCCCTTATTCACGACCACCACAGAAATTATATTGTTAATTAGTCAATGGAACTGAAGTCCTCTGAAAATCCCAATTATTAAGAAATGTGTCAGTAATTGGGTAATTGCATGTATTCGGGTACTCAAATCCTAACTTTAAATTGTTCCTAGTTGTAATTTAGTGTTAAATTAATCCTAAAAGTAGTTGTTTAATTAGCAATTTACACATAAATCATCTATTCTTATTACCTGTCATCAGTATTGAATTGATAAAAAAAAAAAAAAAAAAATCGATTGTAAAAACAAAGAAGAAATGATTATAATAAACGAAATCGAGACTCATCTCCTTAGAAAAACCTTAACGATCCGACAGCAGAGAGACTGATGAGAAAAATTCATCCCTGAATCTCTTATCGTCAATGCTGAATCATGGCGGGTATCCGTCGGGAATTACTGTGGCTTTGATTCCGTGCAAATTTCGAATTTCTAGGTATCCTGAATTTTTTTTTCAAGATAAAATGAGTATGTGTCAGTAATTGGGGTAGTTTTAACAATGGCGCCTTTACCCTATCACTTTTTATGAATCAACGTCTCAGTTATTTGTAATAAATACAATACAATTTATTTCATGCAATTAAGTTACTGAAAGTGTGATGAGCTCTTCAGATTTTCCCTATACGTTGTCTAGCAACATTATTATACTGAACAACTTTTAACAAATAATACTTCATCCGGAAGTCCTCCCTTTTGAACCGTGTATTGTAGTTGGATAGTTGAAAAGTACAACCCACTAATGATTTCGAAAGCGTTGCTTAAAAGTTGTTTTAGCTCTATCTAGCATTCCGTTGGATCGGGCCTCATGTAGAGCTGTGAATATTTGTTTTAGAGGCGAATTGGTTTTCAATATGAGATACAATATGTTTGCAAATTCGAGAACTTGCAAATAGAGACTGCAGCACGTGGATATTTTTCCATGATGTGACGGATCACAATGCAAACTTCATTAGCTAACAGTAATTACAATTGCATTGTACTAATTGGGTTGTTCGTAGAGAAATTTGGACAAAAATTAAAATTGATGAACTGTTTAAAATGTATTTATTTAATCTACAAAATAGTTACCACTGTTAGCGATTACCCTTTCCCGGTTTGGAAGGTCCATTATACCATTTTTTTTCCAAAAATCACTGTCCATACTCCTGAAGAACTATAAAAGGTCAGTTTTGACGTCATCTTCTGAAGAGTAGGATTTCCCTTGTAGAAAAATTTTGAGTCAACGGAAAAGATGGAAATCCGAAGAAGCACACGGGGCCTAGCGTTGTCTTGGTGTAGTAGCACTCCTTTCCGATTTGCCAACTCTGGCTGTTTCTCTTCAATTGCTGCCTTCAATCGATCTAACTGGGCGCAGTAGAAGTCCGTGTTTATAGTTTGGTTTTGTGGAAGGAGCTCAAAATGTGTGGGTCCCTTCCAATCCCACCAAATACTAAGCATGATCTTTCTTGAATGCAAGCCGGCCTTTGGTGTTGCTAGCGGCGTCGTTCCAGGCAACCACAAGATTTTGTTCGGCTGGTGTTGATGTAGAAAATCCATTTTTCGTCACCAGTATCAGCTCGTTTTAAAAATGGACCCTCCACATTTTTTTTTTTCACAACATGAAATCCTTCCAATAAGGTTCCTTTCACTGAGCACATGGGGAACCCAAACGTCGTAATGACAGACGTACATTATCAAAAAACGGTCGATTTGCAGGCTTTTAACTCCTCAGATATCTCACGGACAGTAATTCTTGGATTGTTCAGAAATTGAATCTCTGCCATACATGGAACGAATCTTTCTTGCGGGACTTGGTTATTTGGACTCAGGGGACCCTAAAATGTGTATTTCCGTTAAAAACTGTAATTCGAAAATTTTCACGATCGCAATACTTCACCCTTACTATATATAGTAAGTGAAAGTAAAATGACTATTATGATCTCCAGCTGGACAACTACAGTCATGTTGGTGTCTCTCGTACGCGAAATGAATAAATTATGTGGAGAGATCTAAAATTAAATGCATTTATTTCAATAATTTTTTTTAGCTAACCTACAAATATGTATTTCTGTTTTTTCTCTCTCTCTCGCGTATTCTTTCTATTTGGGCCAATTCAATTCTAAGCTTTTCTCTAGATGTGGACTACAAAGCTATACTGCATAGAAATATTTGTCAAATCCAATAAAAACGTATTGCTTTGTCCTTCGGCCTGCACAAAATATATTACGTAAAGAACGATTTCATCTGACGGTGAAGAATAATGCAAGAGTTTTAAGGCGTAAAACCTTAAGATTATAATCGCATTTAAATAGACAGGATATTAAACAGAAAATTGAACTTTCTATTGAAAACGATGGCCTAATTTACAAGACAGCACTGAAAGCTGTCTGGACTTATGGACTTCTTGAGCCTCCAAAGGCACCTATCTCTTATTGAAGATTGGTGAAACAACTGGCGAATAAGTCAACCAATCTAAATACAAATATGTTATCTTCACCCTTCGAAGACAATCCTGTCCTCCAGTTCTCTTTAACTCCATTCCGCTCTCTTTCTCTGACACAGTCCGGTATCATGGCTTCCTTCTAGACACAAGACTAATTTGGAACCCGCATACTAGACTTAAACGACAGGACCTTTCCGACGATTTGGCCAATTATACGGACTATTAAACAGAAAATCTCAACTTTCTATTGAAAACAAAGTGCTGTTTTACAAGACAATACTGAAACCTATCTGGACCTATTCACTTGAACTTCGGGGAACAGCCAATTTTTTACTTTCACTTACTATATATAGTAAGGGGAAGTATTGCGATCGTGAAAATTTTCGAATTCCAGTTATCAACGGAAAAAACGGAGACGTTTTAAGAGTCCAAATAACCAAGTCCCCCAAAAAGGTCTGTGTCATATGTCATTATACTGTCATGAAATACATATAGAGACCTTACTTAGTGGCGGCACTCTAAAAATATTCTAAACTAGAAGGTCTCGTAGCCAGCTTCTTTTCAGACGCCTCGGAGGATTATCAGGGATCAAAGAGGAAGCAAGGATTGAAACTAATGGATTGTAGTTGGAATGGAGTTTGTAATGGAACGAATAGTACCTGGTTCGGGCTAAGTCAGCAACATATAGAATATTAAGGTCTTTATGAATGAGTTTGTTTTTGACAAAATAAGGAGAATTGAGAATTTTCCGAAGGATTTTGGATTGCAAGGATTGGATACGAGAAGAATTCGATGGTTTTGTAGAGCCGTATAGCTTTGCTCCGTAAGTCCATACCGGTCTTATGATGGTCATATAAATAAATCTTTTGTAATTAAGTGGAAGTTTGGGGCGTTTGTCCAGTAAGTGATGAAGTAGTCGAGAACTTCACGCAGTTTCTTGTCGTTTCAGTCTTGTATGAGGATTATATGTTAGACGTTTGTCAAGATGGAGGTCCTAGATAGCAAATCTATTCGACAGGGGCTAGTGGAGTGTCATTAAAGGATATTGCGGGGCAGGAAGTCATTGGTTTACGACGAAGGGTAAAGGTTATCTGGTGGGATTTGATAGAATTAATTTTAATCATTTCTTTATTATTTCAGGCACCATACTTCTAGGTCTCGGATGTGGGATTGAAAAGTGTGGGAGGCAGTAACAGGGTCATTATCTACTGATAGCACACACGTGTCATCAGGATAGGTAGAAAGGAAATTGTAAGGATGGGTTGGGATATCTGCTGTATAAACTGTATATAAATTCAATATTATAATTGATTTTTCGTGATAACTTAACTTTTATATTTTTTCACTGAGTTTTTTGTCCTTTATTTTTAATTTTTAGTATATATATATATATATATATATATATATATATATATATATATATTTTTTTTTTTTTTTGTGTAATCAGCATTTTTTTAAAACAAGAGGTAAATATTATTTCTATTAAGTGATGCTATTCCTATGACTACGCCTGTATATGTATGATGTGCGCACCAGATTTTTCACCACTCCCTCAGACCCTGGAGCCCCTGATGGGTGTAACGCGAAAAGGTAAAGGAAGGAGGCATCGGGTTCAATTATTCTTCATACTGATTGGATGAGGTTATTTCGAGTTTGTTTATTCGGCTTGTCACCAGTAAAAAAAAAGTTTTTTTTTTATTTATTTTTTTTGTTTGTGTGTATATAATTTCCGCATACGTTCCCGTAATACCTTTGAAACGATTTTTTTTTTTTTTTTTTTTTTTTATTACTTTCCTTGTTGACGTCCACAAGGACGTCAACAAGGAAAGTAACATCCTTGACACACCTCGGCTCGTTATGAGCGTAGTGTAACATTAAAAATATACAGGATTTATTTTTTGTTTATTTATTTAACGTATCTTTATGCTACTATGGGCAATCGGACGATGCTACAGTGGGAGTCCTAAATTTTGCCTATCCAGGTTTTATTAGGATGGGGATCTTTAACGAGTACCTGACATCGCACAGGCTCGGGACCACCTTTTAACGTCCCCTCCGAAGGATGGCTTAACTAAGGATTTTTTACTCCCATCAAAAAATCCTAGGACCCCCTGCGGGTTTGAACCCGTGACCTTTAGCATGGGAGGCTGTTACGCTAGCCACCCAGCTACAAGTGATCCCAGATTGGATTTATTTTTACTTTCACTAACTATATATAGTAAGGGAAAGTATTGCGATCGTGAAAATTTTTGACTGCCAGTTTTCAACGGAAATACACATTTTAGGTTCCCCTGAGTCCAAATAACCAAGTCCCGCAAAAAGGTGTGTGTGTGGTAACTCCTGGGCGGAAACGGTAAGTCCTGTGAAACTGAAATTTCATATTTAAGACAACGCCCGAGACATTACAAAGCCTTTTTTATCAAAATGAGCTTACCAGAAGAGCCACTTTAGGCCTTGCATTTTGCACCTTTTCTCGATTTTCTCGAAAACGGTTCCGACGATTTTGATTAAAATCGCTATATCGATGTAAAATTTAATGGGCTTTAATATCATGTGGGTTTCATTTGGATTGAAATGGTCTGACAGGGCTTAAATGCCGATATTTTAAATTTTCTTTCTCTAAAGCACTTTTAATTTTGTTGATTCTATGAAAATAACTATATTCTCTTGTTACCACTGATAAAAAACTGGTAAATATATAAATTGAATGAATTTGATACCTAACTAAAGGAGAAAACAGAAAAAATATTTTTTAATGGAAATTTTTTGTTTTTGAACATAAGAGCAGTAATATACATGTATGATATACCGTTGGAAACCTAAAGATATTAGCAAGAATATTATCTTATACACAAGCTTTTAAAAGTCAATAGAGAGCGATGAAAAGAAGATAAAACTAACTGATTATTTTAGATAATAATATAATAGATTTTTTAATAAAACACTTTTACTTTCACTTACTATATATAGTAAGAGGAAGTATTGCGATCGTGAAAATTTTTGAATTCCAGTTTTCAACGGAAATACACGTTTTAGGGTCCCCTGAGTCCAAATAACCAAGTCCCGCAAAAAGGTCTGTGTGTGTGTGTCTAAGTGGTAACTCCCGGGCGGAAACGGTCCTATGAAACTGAAATTTCATATTTAAGACAAATATATTTTGAATTTTCTTTCTCTAAAGCAGCTTT
The DNA here is from genome assembly GCA_023052935.1 of Piezodorus guildinii. NCBI lineage: Eukaryota > Metazoa > Arthropoda > Insecta > Hemiptera > Pentatomidae > Piezodorus > Piezodorus guildinii. Next base: position 52,522 of record JAJSOM010000024.1, read on the forward strand.
AATTTTGTAGATTCTATAAAAATAACTATATTATCTTGTTGGCACTGATAATTAACAGCTAAATATGCAAGTTGAGCGAATTTGATAAGGAACTACAGGAGAAAACAGAAAATATATTTTTTAAATACAATTTTTTGTTTTTGATAATAGTAATATTTAGTAATATACATGAATAATATACTGTTAGAAGCCTAAAGTTTTTAGAAAAAATATTATCTCATACACAAGCTTCTAAAAGTTAATAGAGAGTGATGAAAAGAAGATAAAACTAACTGATTATTTCAGATAATAATATGATAGAATTTTTAATAAAACACATGTTTCTATATAAATTCAATTAAATTAATTCTTTTTTTTTAAATTAATTTTTTTATAGTTTCACGTATTTTTATCTCTGGCTGTATTTGAAAATTCTCTCATTGATTAAAAAAATGGAGGTAAGTGAAAGTCGTGTGTTGCCCGCACCAGATTTTATTAAATTAAAAAAAGGAAATAATTGACGTGAGCCTTCTGTTGATTATGTTTTCTATCAGCAGTGCTTGGGGCATGCTCGTAATATCGTCAAGGGCTGAGAAATGTAAATAAGTTAAACGCAGATGTTCGCGATTCGCGCCTGAGACTCTAATAAAGGATTTAATTAAGAAAAACAAGCGAATTGGCCTTGAACAAACGCGACCCAAATCCAGAACAATTCTCTCCTTTGAAGTCTTAGAGGTGAGGCTAATTTCCTTCGCTGGAGAATATTTGTACGTGCTAATTGTACTTTACAATAATCAGGTGTGTGCCTTGCACAAATCTCACTTAATTCTCTACTTAAGATTAAATGTAAGTATTGGTGGATTTCTTGGGACAGGTGATAATAAAGGTACAACTATTGGTATGTACCATTAGTTACCCTTGATGTTAGTTCTATTTCATTTCACTGTTAGCACATATTACCAGTTGTATTATCAAATAGAGTTATAAATTTCAATATATTTTTTACTTTCACTTACTATATATAGTAAGGGGAAGTATTGCGATCGTGAAAATTTTCGAATTCCAGTTTTCAACGGAAATACACGTTTTAGGGTCCCCTGAGTCCAAATAACCAAGTCCCGCAAAAAGGTCTGTGTGTGTGGTAACTCCCGGGCGGAAACGGTAAGTCCTATGAAATTGAAATTTCATATTTAAGACAACTAAACGCCCGAGACGTGACAAACTTTTTTCATCAAAATGAGCTTACCAGAAGAGGCACTTTATACCATGCATTTTTGCAACTTTTTTCGATTTTCTCGAAAACGGTTCCGACGATTTTGATTAAACTCGATCGATCGACAAATCGATGTAAAATTTAATGGGCTTTAATATCATGTAGGTTTTATTCTGATTAAAATGGTTTGACTGGGCTTAAATCCCGATATTTTAAATTTTCTTACCCTAAAGTACCTTTAATCTTGTAGATTCAATAAAAATAACTATATTATCTTGTAAACGCTGATGAAAAACATGTAAATATATAAATTGAATAAATTCGATACCCAACTAAAGGAGAAAACAGAAAAAAAAAATTTTAATGCAATTTTTCGTTTTTGAACATAAGACCAGTAATATACATGTGTGATATACCGTTGGAAAGCTAAAGATTTTAGAAAAAATATTATATCATACACAAGCTTTTAAATGTTTATAGAGAGTGATCGAATGAACATAAAACTTTTTTTTTTTTTTTTTTTTGTTATGTTATGATTTTATTTGCACCTGTAAAATGTTTACAATAAGCAAATGGGATTTTATAAACAAGGAGACATGGCATGGTTAGGCATGAGGGAGACAGCACCCAGTGGTGCATCCTCCTGACATTCAAACAGGATCTATTATTTTAGGCTAGGAGGTCCCTCATCCAACTCCTTTTCAGTCTACGCCGAGTTATGTCAGGGATGTCAGTTGTAGCCATATTTTGAACAAATTGATTAGTGTGTCCATGTAGTTGGTCGTAAAATCTTTTGTACGACATTCGAATGTGGTTTGTTGTAGTCGGAATGCGTAAGTCGGTATGAAGAGTATCGTTTGAAACATAAGGTGGTGAGTTCGTTGTCAGTCTTAAAAATTTGGATTGAAAGGTTTGTATTTTTTGAATGTGTGTCTTTTTAGCAGGTCCGTAAATTTGGCATGCGTAAGTCCAAATAGGTTTTAATAAATAAGTATATACGTTAAGCTTCTGCCTTATGCGTAATTTAGAGTGTTTATGTAGTATCGAATATAATAATCTGAGTCGAAAGTTTAAAGTTTTGCGTTTTGTTTTGACGTGTGGGCCCCATGTCAATCTTTTGTCAAAGATTAGTCCCAAGTACGTTACTGTATTTGTTTGTGGTATCTGGTGGTTGTCTATATAAACTGGAGGGCAGGTTCCGTGTCTTAAAGTAAATGTAACATGTTGTGACTTGTCATGGTTAATTTTTAATTTCCATTTCTTACACCAGTTTTGTACATTGTCCAAGTGGTGTTGTAATGTCATACTGGTCTGTATTGGGTCTGTGTTTCTCGTAATAATAGCAGTGTCGTCGGCATATGTTGCAGTTAGGATGTTTTGGTCTGTTGGTAAGTCATAAGTGTATATAAGGTAGAGAAGTGGGGCCAGGATAGAACCTTGGGGAACACCTGCACAGATTGGTTTTATTGATGAGGTCTCTGAACCCTGTCGGACAGAGAAGTAACGGTCATGAAGAAAAGACTGTAGAACTAAATAATATGTGCAAGGAAGAATAGGTTTCAGTTTAAAAAGAAGACCCTGGTGCCACACCCTATCAAAAGCCTGAGTAACATCCAAAAATGCCCCAGATGCGTATTGTTTTAGTTCTAGAGAAGTAGAAATAAAGTCAGTAACTCTGTGTAGCTGTTGTGTTGTGGAATGAGAAGATCGAAATCCGAATTGATGATCTGGTAATATGTCTTGATCTGTCAGTATGTTAATAATGCGTTCGTACAAGAGTTTTTCAAATATTTTAGAACATACCGGAAGAAGGCTAATAGGTCTATAAGAGTCAGGTCTATGTTTGTCTTTGTTGGGTTTGTGTACCATTGAAATTGTAGAATATTTCCATTGGATAGGGAATTTAGTTGTCCTAAGTATAGCGTTGTACAGTGTTGTAAGAAAGACTAAAGCTTTTCTGGGGATTTTTCGAAGTACCTCAGCAGTGATAAGGTCATCACCAGGAGTCTTCCTTTTTGGCATTTTCATAATCTGTCTAGATACTTCGGAAGGAGTAAAGGATTTTGGGGGAAGAGACATAGGAAGAGGGGAGTCTAAGAATTTCTGCACATAATTTTCGTGGTGTATGTCTGTTAAGTCTATGTGAGGATGAAAAACAGTTGAAAGGTGGTCAGAAAAAAGTGCGGATTTCTCTCAGTCCGACACAGCCCAGGAACCATCGTATTTTCTCAATGGGACAGATACTTCGTGATGCTTTAGAAGTCGCTTAGTATGTCGCCAAAGGCTGTTGTCATCCGTCGTCAAGTTTTCCAGATAGATGTCAAAATTAGTTTGTCTAAATTTCCGTATTTCTCTTTTTAGTTCGTTGTTAAGTTTATTAAAAAGTCGTCTGTCAGAAGGAAGTCTGTTGGTCTGCCATAGTTTTCTTGTCCGTCTTTTGGCTCTGATTAGGTCTCTGATATATTGAGGGTAGGACGGCGAGCTAACTGTTTGCCTTATTTTTGTCTCTTGTGAGGACCAAGCAGCTTCTTGAATAGTTGTCGTGAAGAGTTCAACCGCTTCTTCCAAATCCTTTTCGGTTTTTAATGCTTTAGGAACGGTCAGCTGGGCATTAATTCGTTCAGAAAAAAGGTCCCAATTGATGATGCCATATGTAAGCGATGGTTTTTTTTCCACAAAGGATTTTTCTACCCCCAACATCAAGTTCACCGGTAAATGATCAGAGCCAAGGTCTGTTTCAGTTGTAATTGTAATAGGTAGAGACAAGTCTTTGGCTATAAAAAAGTCCAGTACATCAGGTTTTTTGTATTGAGAATTCGGTAAGTAAGTTGGTCTGTCGGGGGCAAATACCGTTAATGATAGCTGGATAACAGCAGACTTGAGTCTCCTGCCCCTTGGTGTGCATAATCGTGAACCCCAGTATTGGTGTTTCACGTTGAAGTCGCCTCCTGCAAGGAATGTTCTACCAAATGATTTAAATAGTTTAATAAACATTTGTTCAGTAATGCTGTATTTAGGGGGACAGTAAATGGAAGCAAGTGTTATAGTTTTGTTTTTGGTCTGTATTTGTGTTCCTGTTATTTGTATCTGAGCCGTCGAGTCTACGTGTATAGGGTCGTGTTTAAGGTTAGATTTTATTAATATAGCTGTCCCTCCATGAGAAGTATTATCGGGGTGGTCTGTTCTGTATAAAGTATAATTTGGTATATAAAGTTTGTTACGTGATGTGAGATGTGTTTCCGTCAGAAGTACAATGTCAATACGTTTTTGATGAACATAAAGTTCCAGTTCAGTTTTATGTCGAAGTAGTCCGTTTGCGTTCCAAAGAAGGATTGACAGGGAGCCAACAGTCAGAGAACTAATGTCCATAAGTTGTAGCTAAAGCTTGAGTGAGTTGAGATATTTGGCTAATTAGGCTGTAAAGGGGCTGGATGAGGGCATTTAAATTATTTATTAAATTTGTCTGTGGAAAAGGAACAGAGCCAGCTGGGGGCACCAGCTGTTTACTGTCTTCCCTCATACCTGACCTTGCTTGTGGTTGCTGCTGAGCTTCAACGCTGGGCCGAGTTCCGATTTGGCGGTCCATCCTTGGGGGTGCACGAACAGGTTCTGGAGGCGCTGGTTGATGAAGGCAGGGCGGTAGTACTGGATACTGTTCTAGGTCCGGAGGAGGTTCGACAGACACCGGCGGCGGGCGGTACCTTTGGGTTCGCTGTGCTCTCAGATTTTTGAGGGTCTGGCATCCTCTGTAGTTGGCGGGATGTGCCCCTTCACAGTTGGCACATTTCGCGGGCGTGTCTTTAGTTTTAAGGCATGCAGAGGTTTCGTGGGCTTCACCGCACCGTACACAGCGAGGCTGATGGTTACAATATGATTTGGTGTGGGCAAAACCCTGGCACCTAAAGCACTGAGGTATTTCCCTCTTTTTGCGAGCCTCTTCCATCTTTATTCGGGTGTAATAAATATAGTTAATATCAAATATTTTTTCATTAAAAGTGTTTTTCGTGATATCAACGAAAAACATTTGTAATGGTAATTTAGTCCTGGCCGAGATAGCATTTGTGACATTTGTAGCTTCGTAGCCGAAACTCTTCAATTCTTCTTTAATTACTGATGCTGGGGTGGAAGAATGGAGGCCCTTTATAACCACTCTCGCATTTTTATCTTCAGGCAGCTGGTAGGTATGAAAGTCGGCTTTCACTTTTTTCAAGCACCGTACTGCTGTTCTATATGATTCCGGCGTGGCTGGGTAAATTATTGTGTTTCTGGCTGTAGCTTTAATGTTAAAATAACTATTGCCTTTTTCTTTTTTCAAAAATGCTATTAACGCTTCTATATTTTGAATACCTTTTAGAAATATAGGAGGTGGTTTTACCTTTGCATTGTCTATTTGATTTGGCGGAATGTCAGGTTCGACTCTACTTGTATTTAGGAGAGGGTCATACCTGTTGCTAACTTCTACTTGAATACGTTTTTTATTGATAATTCTTGGGTCAGATGAAGGAGATGGCCTTTTTCGTCCCGTAACAAGTTCCCAATCGTTAGTAACCTCATTGGTCGTTGACGGATCTGCCTCTTCTTGCAGCTCCATATTACCCGGTTCTTCGAGCGACATAGCCCCACACTTCTTCTGATTACGGTTTTTCAAGTTTAATCGCTCACTACAGTCTTTTTTTTTTAAAGGTTTTAAACTTGAAAAATAAAAGTAACAAAAACAAAAAAAAAAAACTAACCTTTATGGTTCACATGTTTTTCACATCAGAAATAATTAAAAACCAAAAAGTTCTTATTCTCTTCACACTAAATAAAACTAATAACGTCACAGGTCCTTTTTGTTAAAAAAATCACAACTTAAAACGTAGTAAAATTAGCAGATAAATCATATTATAAGCGGAGACGCTTAGAGCACGGTCTAATCACTTTGCAATCCAAAGAGGTAGTCCTGAACATAAAACTAACTGATTATTTTAGATAATAATATAATAGATTTTTTAATAAAACACATGTTTCTATATAAATTCAATTTAATTAATTCCTTAATAGTTTCACGTATTTTTATCTCTAACTGTTTTTAAAAATTCTTTCATTGATTTTAAAAATGGAGGTAAGTGAAAGTCGTGTGTTGCTCGCACCAGATTTTTTTTTTTTTTGTTAAACTAGTGATCCATATTTTTCACTCAACCAGCTTTGCTATGTTTCGAGAATACTGGGAGCAAAATAAATATTATTAATTTATTTTCTTTTTTAATTTTCCTGGAAGTTTTTCTTAATATTGACACTTAAATGAGCACACCTTAACTTCCTTTTGTTAATTATTTATTTTATTTCATAACCATTCACATCTATCAACGTTTCAGGGTTGTTTCCCCATTCTCAAGACTGAAACAATTTTTTTTTAAACTTTGAATAGTGAATAAAAATACATTATTTAAATATTTGTCTTTGAAAAATTATCTTCACCAATTTGTCATAATTAATAGGATAGGTAAAATGAAAAGTTAAGCCTATCCTCGTAACCTTTTAATACGCAACGTTAATATAACTGGAGTTAACATTATTAAAATCCATTTTTTATTTTCCCATTTGTATATTTTTAAGAGGTTTTTGTAGGTGTAAAAAAGTTTAGTAATTTATATTTTGGTCATGTTATCATAATCTAGTCATACCATTTAATTTAAATTGTATTATAAATTCAATCATAAATTCTCGTTCACCTACGATCAATTTAGGTGGGCGGTTTGTTAAAGGAACACGGCCCTTAACCCATTTTAAGATATGGCTTCTTTCATCATTCATGCAGCAACACAATCAAGCGCACACAGGGCCATCTGGCGGCATAGGGAGGTACTCGCACTGAGACCAGAATGCTCAGCGAGCAACAGAGATAGCAAGAGAGAAAGAAAAGCACATGCATCTACAGACGCAAACTTCTTCATCATATTTCACAAGCATCATCCTCATCCTAATGGAGGAGTAGAAGAATAGGCGCCGGCCGGCCTAGGAACGAAGGAATGAATCAAGGGGAGAGACCTGCATCAGGCAGATATGTAATAATATTCAAAACTAACCCAATTCCAAATTTGTTACAATTTAATTTCCTTGTAATTCTTAATAGATTGTAATATTATATCATATTATGTTCCTATATTATTCCATAATATATTCCATTTAAATTACAGTCCACTACATTATTTTATCATCCAGCCCTCATAAAAAATATTTAATATTAAGAGCGCCCTGGAACGCCCCTGGTCTCGAATTTTTGACACAACTTCACTCCATAGCTTACTGCTATTCGTCCACATGTGTGCTCGTTCATTGGCTTACTGTTTCTATTATTTTCCAATTTTAAACTTTGTACCTTTTCAGTATTCCTATGTAATCCTTGTGATTTTTATTTCTATTAATTATATGTCCTAATTATGGTTCTTAATAATATTAATCATTGGGAGGATTAGAAATAACATTATAAAATAGAACTGTTTCCGAACTACAAGCAGAAAAGTTTCTTAGAAGGGCTATGCGAAAAATGCACCCGTCCACTCCTAGAGCAGGGATGGCCCTCTACCTGAGAGGAGTCTTAGCCCAGACAAGAGAAGAAGCGGAAGTTGGAAGTTCCAGCCAGGGAAGAATTATGAAGGAATGTCCGAAGGTATCTTTTTCATGTTATATTATGTGGCAAATCTGAACAAACCTCAGTATTCTAGATAATGAATAATACTTTACTGTGTGTTTTTATCTGCAATGATATATGTTATTTTATAAATAAATGTGTATTATAAGTTAATTACTTTATTCCCCTTTATGCCACCTGATCCCAATAATCAATTGATAAACATAATACCTTAGGAAAAGAAATCCAATAGTCTAATAAAATAATTACCCAATTTTTTTATATTAATTAATACAGTTTCGGAGTCACCACTGCCTTAGAAGAGTAGAGGCCAATACATAGTAGCCTAAAGTAATTTTTTTATAATATGACTATGTATAAAGCATTTCCAAGTCAAATTCAACCTTTTCCAAGTCAAATTCAACCTTTTCCAAGTCAAATTCAACCTTTTCCAAGTCAAATTCAACCTTTTCCAAGTCAAATTCAACCTTTTCCAAGTCAAATTCAACCTTTTCCAAGTCAAATTCAACCTTTTCCAAGTCAAATTCAACCTTTTCCATTTCAAATTCAACCTTTTCCATTTCAAATTCAACCTTTTTCGATTTCAATAAAATAATAAAAATCAAATTAACATGATTTTATGTTTTAATGGTTATTTTAATTACACCTTGTGTTTTTAACCCTTGTGGCTTGTTAAATGTTCCCAGGGGCCTTTCTACATATAATTAGTCACGAATATAATAATAAGTATAACCGATACTTTAATTTTAAGATATTTGCGATACAAAGTCTGGTAGTCGGATTAGCGGGATTTGTTTTATTTTAGTTTTATAATCGCGGGCGAAAATATTATCAATAGAGGTTTATTTTAACTTTTTCGTATTTATTGGATAGTAGGCTCAGCAGATGCGTTCCCAAAGGTTCTTTACCGATTATACTATTAATTTTAATCGCGCTAGCTCAAATATGGGTTTATTATAACTTTTTCGTATTTATTGGATACAAGGCTCAGTAGCTGCGTTCCCAAAGGTTCGTTACCGACTACACTATTAATTTTAATCGCGCTCGCTCAAATATGGGTTTATTATAACTTTTTCGTATTTATTGGATATTAGGCACAGTAGCTGCGTTACGGGGGGTTCTTTCCCGACCATTCTATTAATTATTCGTGCGCTCGCTCAAATATGGGTTTATAATAACTTTTTCGTATTTATTGGATACAAGGCTCAGTAGCTGCGTTACGGGGGGTTCTTTCCCGACCATTCTATTAATTATTCGTGCGCTCGCTCAAATATGGGTTTATTATAACTTTTTCGTATTTATTGGATACTAGGCACAGTAGCTGCATTACGAGGGGTTCTTTCCCGACCAGTCTATTAATTATTCGTGCGCTCGCTCAAATATGGGTTTATTATAACTTTTTCGTATTTATTGGATACTAAAGGTTGAATTTGACTTGGAAAAGGTTGAATTTGACTTGGAAAAGGTTGAATTTGACTTGGAAATGCTATATATGTTTTTTATGAATGCAATAAAGACGGGACAGATTAAAGGATCCTTAAAAATGGCAAAAGGCTGAAACGTTGCAGAGAAAAAATAAATAAAAATCTGGTGCGGGCAACACACTGTTGTTAAAATCGATAAAAGAATTTTCAAACGTTGTTAGCGATAAAAATGAGTGAAACTAATAAATAATTAATTAAATAGAATTTCTAAAGACACATGTGTTTTATTGGAAATTCTATTATATTATTATTTAAAATAATCAGTTAGTTTTATCGGTTTTTCATCAGTCTTTATGAACTTCTAAAATCTTTAGCTTTCCAACAGCATATTATGTACTATAAAATTCTTATGTTCAAATACGAAAAATTGTATTAAAAAAATAGTTTTGCAGTTTTCTCCTTTAGTTAGATATCGAATTCGTTCAACTTATATATTTACCTGTTTTTTTTTTTTTAATATTGATAACAAGATTATGTTGCTATTTTTTTATTATCTACTAAATTAAGGGTACTTTACTGGAAGAAAATTTAAAATATGGGATTTTAAGCCCTGCCAGATAGTCATCAGGTTGAAATATCAGAATGAAACCTACATCATATTAAAATCCATTGAATTATACATCCATATAGAAAGTTTAATCAAATCTTTACTCCCATTTTTGAGTAAATCATAAAAAGATGCAAAATGCGTGTTATAAAGTGGCTCTTCTTTGTGATTTGTGATCTCGGCCGAATCACCTCACTGTACAGCCATTGGCCTAGAAACAGTACGAATCTCTATATGTACTGAGCCCAAGACTCTTCATGGTTTGTAGTGGCATATGTTTTTTATACAACAATCAGTTAGTTTAATCGACTTTTCATCACTCTTTATTAACTTTATAGAATTTGTGTATAAGATAAAAACGTTTCTAAAATCATTAGCTTTCCAACGGTATATTATATATCTAAAATACTGTTCTTATGTTGAAAAACACAAATATTGTAGTTGAATATTAAATTCGTCCAAATTATATATTTATCTGCTTTGTATCAATGCTAACAAGATGATATAGTTATTTTTATAGAATCAACAAAATTAATGGTTTAAGCACTGTCAGGTCATTTCAATCAGAACGAATTCTCATCTAATTTTACATCGATATAGCGAGTTTAATCAAAATCGTTAAATCCTTTTTTGAGGAAATCGTAAAAAAGTGCAAAATGCATGGTATAAAGTGCCTCTTCTGGTTAATTGATTTTGATGAAAACGATGCTGTAGCATTTCAGGTATGTAATTTCAGTTTTATATGACTTATTCTTTTTGAGCTGGACTTAACACACACATACATACGGACACACCCTTTTACAACACCCTAAAACGTATATTTCCGTCAAAAACTAGAATTGAGATGTTTTCAAGAAGGCAATACTTTCCATTACTACATATTTCATATATAGGTTAGTGAAAGTAAAAATAAAAACTAATTATCTCTCCAAATACTGGTTAAGTAACTTCTAGATAATATATTTTCCATCGTTACAGAAGAAATTATAATGAGTAGGTTAGGGGTTCATTCATAGTCAAATAACTGAGTTATAGGCGAATATAAAGGTTATAAGTTTATTTTACTACTTTTTTTAGTTAATGTAGTCGTTCTTATATTTACACTCTTTACATATTTTGCTCTAATCTCAAAATTAACCGAATTATGGGCATGTCTATAGGTAAAATTTCAAAAATCCGATTTACTTAAAATATTTGTTAGGCCATATCTGAGTTACAACAGTGAACGATGGCGTGTCTGTAAGGCTGAAGTGTAGATGGGAGGACTTAGATTATATAAGCATAACGATACTACGGAGGAATGTTAGTATGAAATCTCAGGAGCAGCCTTAAACTTATTTTATGATCCTAATTAGCGAGCTTGGGTTTTGTGTTGGAGTTGCGTGGGTTTGAGTTTCCTCAGGACCTTATCTCACGAAAGCAACCATTATCCATTTTTTGGATTTCTGTAGGAGGCTTAAGAATTTACTTTCTGGCTTATGTCAGAAATATAACAAGGCAGGTCTTCTTTTTCAGCTTAAAAGTCGGATGAAAAATATTTCCAGGTAGTTCTATCGGACATTAGTATATAGAGAAGTGGATAAAACGGGTGTGGGAAGATTAAAAAAGTTTTAAAAAGTATTATATCTTCCTAATGCTATTTGAAAATTACACACTTAGGAACCATATATTATCACTCTTTATTATTCTGACAATTATAACAGCTGTTTTAATTAATATTTTACAATTAAACATGTGTTTTATTTGATATATAATGAAAGCGTTTGAAAAAAAATCGATTAGAGAATTTTGAAATACAGTTGGAGATAAAAATGAGTAAAATAATTAAGGATTAATTAAATTCAATTTCTATAGAAACATATGTTTTATAAAAAAATATATTATATTATTATCTAAAACAATCAGTTAGTTTTATCGGCTTTTTATCACTCTTTATTAACTTTTACAAGCTTGGGTATAAAATAATATTTTTTTCTAAAATCTTTAGGCTTCTAACAGTATATTATTCATGTATATTACTAAATATTATTATTATCAAAAACAATAAATTGTATTAAAAAAATATGTTTTCTGTTTTCTCCTTTAGTTGCTTATCAAATTCGCTCAACTTGCATATTTAGCTGTTATTTAGCAATGTTAACAAGATAATTTGGTTATTTTTATAGAATCTACAAAATTAAAGGTACTTTAGGGAAAAAAAGAAAAATATCGGCATTTAAGACCTGTCAGACTATTTCAATCAGAATGAAACCTACATACAATTAAAACCCATTAAATTTTACATTGATATAGAGAGTTTAATCAAAATCGTCGGAACCATTAAAAAAAGGTGCCATCGAGAAAAGCGAAAAAAAGGTGCAAAATGCATGGCATAAAGTGGCTCTACTGGTAAGCTTATTTTGATGAAAAAGTTTTTGTAACTTATCGGGCGTATATTTTAAATATGAAATTTTAGTTTCATAGGACAATTAGTTTAAGCCCGGGAGTTACCACGCACATACACACTCACACTTTTTGCGGGACTTGGTTATTTGGACTCAGAGGACCCTAAAACGTGTATTTCCGTTAAAAACTGGAAAATTTTCACGATTGCAATACTCTTCCTTACTTTTATATTTCATACATGGGTATGTGAAAGTAACTAACTTAAATTATTCTAAAAATTTCTTTAAAAACTAAACAAGACATAGACTTCGCCATTGACAAACTTACCAAATCAATAGAAAATGCCATAGATACAAACACATCACACTATACAAATAGGAAACCTCTTGAAACCAACTTGCCATATTACATTCGGCTCTTACTAACTGAAAAACGCCGAGCTAGAGCTAAGTGGCATAGAACAAGATACCCTTCGGATAAAACCCTTACTGACTAACAAACTCAAGACAGAAATAAGAAAACTCAAAATTCAAAACTTTCAAACTTCACAGAAAATTTAACCACGTCAGACAAATCATTATGGATGACAACTACAAAACTACTGAAAATCTTTAGTCATCCACTCCTTACCGAATCAAAGTCCTGAACAAGATCCGATGAAGAAAAATCACAGCTATTCGGAGAACACCTATCCAAAACATTTTACCCACACCCCGACATCCTTGACCCAAACCACATCGACAGTGCTGAAGCAGAACTCACTGTTCTTCTCCAAATGTCCCTTCCTCCTAAGGCCTTTCATCCATCAGAAGTAAGCAACATTATTAAAAATTTACCTTTTAAAAAAGCACCTGGCCATGATCTGATTACATCCCACATCCTAAAACAGCTCCCCAAAAAAGCCATATTTTTCCTCACCTATATATATAATGCAACTCTCCGTTCTACGTATTTTCCAGACCCTTTGAAACAGTCCATTATCAAAATGATTCCTAAACCCAAAAAGCCACTTGAAAATCCATCCTCTTACCGTCCTATCTCTCTTTTGCCCATTCTGGGCAAAATTCTCGAAAAATTTCTCCTCAAACGTTTATACCCAATCCTCGAATCCAACCACGTGATTCCTGACCACCAGTTTGGATTTCGGACATCCCATTCTACTATACAGCAGTGTCACCGAGTGGTGGATGTTATATCTTCCACATTGGAGCGCGGAATGTATTGCGCTGGAGCGTTTCTCGTGTGGAACAGGCTTTTGATCGTGTTTGGCATCCAGGTCGGCTATAAAAACTCTGTCAATTCCTCTCTCCAGCGTACTTCCTGTCAATTCGTTCCTAACTCACTGATAAAGCCTTTAAAGTTAACCATAACCTTCCTTACTCATCCTTATTTACTCAATCCGCCGGTGTACCTCAAGGTAGTATCCTGGGTTCCATCCTTTATACGGTATAAACAGCTGATATCCCCATCCATCCTAACACTGTCCTCACTACGTATGCTGATGACACATTATCAGTAAACAATGATCCAACTGTCGCATCACAAAACCTTCAGTCACACATCGACTCCATTGAAGAGTGGTGACAGAAATGGAGAATTAAAATCAATCCTAACAAATCCCATCAAATCATGTTTACCCTTCGTCGCAAACCTATGACCTCCTGTCCCACTGTATCCTTTAGTAACATCCAACTAATTCCTGTTGAATTGAATTGAGCTGTGGGGATCCACCAAGCCATCAAATTCCTTCCGCATCCAATCTTTGCAATCCAAAATCCTCCGAAAGATCCTAAATGCTCCGTATTTTGTCACTAATAAAACAATCCATAAAGACCTGAATATTCCGTTAGTTGCAGACTTAGCCAGAACTAGATATACCTCCTTTAATTCCAAACTACCAGCCCACTCATACCCGCTTGTCTGTATCCTCTCATCTCCACCTACTCCTGATAATCCTCGGAGGCGCCTGAAAAGACGGTGGCCTCGAGACCGGCTAATGAAATAAACATTGAAGTTCTACTGCTGGGTAGCTTCTTCACAAGCCTTTATCAAGCCGATTGTTACTTCTTTTTTTTCCCATTTACTTGTATTTTTTCCTATACAGTTGTAAATATTAATTAATAAATCAAAAAATAAATAAATAAAATTATTCTAAAATGGTTTATGATTTTTAAAAAAGGTTCATTATTTAAATAAGTTTATTCTTTGATGTATATATAGTAATGGAAAGTATTGCGATCGTGAAAATTTATTAATTCTTGTTTTCAACGGAAATATACCACTTAGGTTCTTCTGAATCCAAATGACCAAGTCCTGCAAAAAATTCTGTGTATGTGTATGTGTTAACTCCCGGGGGAAAACGAAAACTCCTATGAAACTGAAGTTTATATTTAATTTTATTTTTAAGACAACTATACGTCCGACATGTTACAGAATCTTTTTCATCAAAATCAGCTGACCGGAAGATCTACTTTATACCATGCATTTTGCACCTTTTTATGATTTTCTCAAAAACGGCTCCAACGATTTTGATTAAACTCTATAAATCGATGTAAAATTTGATGGGATTTTATATAGACGAATAATATACCTTTGGAAAGCTAAAGATTTTATAAAAAATATTGTCCAATGCACAAGCTTGTAAAGATTAGTAGAGAGTGATGCGAAGCCGATAAAACTAACTAATTATCGTTGATAAATATAATAGATTGTTTAATAAAACACACGTTTCTATTAAAGTTCAATTTGAGTAATTCTTTAACGATTAATTTTTATCTCTAAATGTATTTGAAAAATCTTAAATTGATTTTAACAACGAAGGTAAGTGAAAGTCGTGTTTGCGCGCCCCAGATTTTTTTTCATATATCTAGCCATCATAAGGTGGCCATCGGCGTGTAGTTGCTTATGTTAAAGAATGAGATCAATTGTTCTCCTATAGTTATTTTTAATAATTAGTTTCTTAATATTTAAATCTTTAGACAACTTCCGCCTAAAGCCATTACATTCCTTACATATCTCTATAACTGTATCCTACGCACTACCTATTTTCCTCTCTTATGGAAACATTCAACTATCATCCTTTTCCTAAAACCAGGCAAACCTTCTAACAACACGTCATCTTACAGACCTATCAGTCTACTTCCGATCCTCTCAAAAATTTTCGAAAAGCTCCTACTAAAACGAATCCTAGCCAAATTTCAAAATTTTTCTTCACATCAGTTCGGATTTCGTCCTCAACATTCCACGGTTCAGCAAGGACTCCGAGTTGTGGACCACATTTCCTCCGCCCTTGAGTGCAAGGAGTATTGTTCGGGTGCCTTTCTGGACATATCTCAAGCTTTCGACCGGGTGTGGCACCCGGGATTGCTCTTTAAGCTCAAAACCCATTTACCCCAATCCTTATACCTAGTCCTCCGATCCTATCTATCAAACCGCTCCTACCGAGTTCGCTGTGGCTCAGAATTTTCCAAACATTATATTGTTGAGGCTGGTGTTCCTCAAGGCAGCGTCTTGGGACCCGTCCTCTACATCCTCTACACCGCCGATATCCCTACCGATCCCGATACCTTTCTGGCAACATTTGCTGATGATACCGCCATTTCGTTATCCAATTCCGATCCTGAAGCAGCATGGCTTAATTTACAAAATCACCTTTCCCTTGTCGAGGACTGGTGTAACGCTTGGCGTATTAAGGTGAACGAAAACAAGTGCTCACACGTCACATTCACTCTTCGACGCAAATCCTGTCCAACAGTTTATTTCAATTCCCCTACCGCTTCCTTCCTCTGACACAGTCCGGTATCTTGGCTTTTTACTAGACAAAAGACTGACGTGGAACCCACACACAAGACTTAAAAGAAAAGAACTTAACCGCAGATTCGGCCAGTTATACAGACTACTAAACAGAAAATCTCATCTTACAGTTTACAACAAATTACTAATATACAAGACAGTACTGAAACCAATATGGACCTACGGACTTGAACTGTGGGGGACAGCTAAACGTTCTAACATCAAACGCATCCAATCCTTCCAATCCAAAGTTCTCCGAACAATAGTTAATGCTCCTTATTACGTTACCAACTCTACCCTACACCACGACCTTAAAATTCCGTTTATTTTAGACCTGGTACCATCCAAATTTTCCAAATTTCATCAGAACCTTAGTCATCATCCTAACCCTCTAGCACAATCCCTATGCAGTACCACCCATCCCTACAATCCTCCTCGAAGATTGAAACGGCAGTGGCCGCGAGACGTATTGTAAACGTTTAAATTGGAGTTCTGACACTGGTCAGATCCTCCACTCATGTAATGTATGTTTGTGGCTATTGCGCCCTAGTTCGGCCTCCACTGATTCACACCAGTGACGCGGCTGAGAGCGAGGGTCTAGGATCTTTTGGATTCCTCTTTTTCCTCCACAAGTGGAGGGTAAAGCCCAGTCTGGGGTCCCTCTATAGCACTTGTATATTTTGTATATAGTTATGTTTGTTTGAATGATGTTTGTTTATTTCCAAATTTATTTATCTCAATTATAGGTTAATGTTTTGTTTTGTTTGGTTTTTATATTTATTATTATTTAATTCTATATATATCATTTATTTGTATTTATCTCAGTTATAGGTTGTTGTTTGTTTTCTCATTTTGTATATATATTATATTTTATTTATTTGACTTTATCATTGTATATATTGTGTGAATGGGTTCATATATCACTATTACTAACTAATGTTCATATAGAAACAAATTGTAATATATCTCAATAAAAAAAAAAATAAAAAAAAAAAAATTTAAATATTCAATACTTCCTTTGTCTCTTAAAATATTTAAAAAAGAATATTTTATTGATGTTTACAACTGCACCTATAATTTAATAAGTAAATGGGCTAGTTACAATTATAGACTTGAAAATGTCTTATGAAGAACTACTCTGTGGTAGCACTTCAATGTCAATTTAATTTAGTAGGTCTTGAGGCCATCGTCTTTTCAATCGCCTCGGAGGGTTGACAGGTATATATGGGAATGATAAGTTATGGAAGGATAAAACACAAGTATCATCTGCGTAAGTTGTGAGGACTTAATTAATATTTAAGATACAAAATGTCGCATACTTTGCCTACCTCCTAAAGCCTTGAGGGGCTTTCGCCCGAGATAATTGACACTTAACTGGACTCATATTTCAAACATCTTACCTACAGGAAATATTTCGACATTATGGATTTTATGCGAAACTATAAGTCACGCAATACTCATCGTTTAATTTAACATTTTCCGCCTTTCTTGATCCCTAAATCATCCCTTCGTAAAAGTGTCCTGCAAATTTCAGAGACAGATTATGTTAAGATGTGTTAAGATATTAGATTTTAGATGTTCTTTTTAACTTTTAGGTTCCTGAAGATGGGTGTAATACCCCGAAACGTTGGTTGTCATGTTAATGTAAAATAAATGTATTTGAAAATACACGGTCACTCATCCAAGTACTAACTACACCCGACCTTGCTTACCTACGTTGAAACGGTGTAACGTTGTATGGCCGTTGGAGAGAGGAGCAGAATCAGCGGGGCCCTTACCCAAAAGATAGGTACATAAAGTATATAATATTTGGACCTTTTTGGTGTAGATTCACTTTAAAAGTTCGAGGTCAAGGAGAATAATAATTTTCATCCAAGGAATAATAATTTTAGAAATGTTGATGTTTTTTTTTAAACTTTTATGTTTTCAACCCCGAAACGTATGTTAAAGTAAAATAAAAATATTTTGGAAGAAATATAAACGTAACAATATCAGCCCTACGTTTTCTACCTCAGATAATAGACTTCCTTTGTCTATTAAAATATTTATAACAGCTAAGACTAGCTCCGATAGCCCTGAACCCTCACCTGTACTTTGACCACAATACCCAACACCTGCATTACTCATCATAACACTTCCTCTGACCGCCCTCTGCCGCCTTCCTGATCTCCCATACCAAACCTTTGGTTTTCTACATCAAATATTGCTCAATTTTTTCCGGTTACTAGGAATATAACAATTAATACTTACTATGATTGATGTGCCAATTTGATTCTAAATTGCTGAATGTATATTATAAAATTCGTGATGAGCCTAAGAGTTATTAAAATATAAATCTACAATATGATAGGAATTATGAAAACTGACCCCTGGTTTCCCTGCTCTTCTTGGATATCTCCCACATGATGCAGGTGTAGGCGAAGATAATGACGATCAAGGGGATGAAGTACATGGCCGAGACGCAGAAGAGGTTGTACGCAGTCTCCAGTGCGGGTTCGAAGACGTTGAAGCTCACGCACTGCTTGAAGCCGGGGTAGTTAGGGTGCTCCGAGACGTGGAACACCATACTCTGAAACAGAAGGTATAATAAAAATCAGAATATAAAATAATATAATAAAATAATATGATTTTATCATTAATAAGCCATGTAAGTCCTTAGAACAATAGTCAATGTTCCCTATTATGTTACAAAAGAGATCTTACATCATGATATCAAGATCCCTTATGTACTTGATCTCATCCCATCCAAATTCTCAACCTTCCACCAGAAACTTACTCTTCTTCCTAATCCCTTGGCACAATCCCTAACTAGTACCAACCATCCTTATAACCCTCCTCGACCGAGAGATCTCTTATAAATACGCAACTAGAGTGCTGGGCAATGGCCAACTTCTCCACTCATGCCTGAGAGTGTGTGGCTCTAGCGCCCTCACTCAGCCTCCACTGGCTAGATTGTTGACGCGGCTGACTCAGAGGCCCTTGGGTCTCCTGACATTGTACCTCGGCATCCATTTCTGGATGCATAGGTTCGATTCGGAGTTTCCAGGGGCAGAATGTAAATAGGTATGAATGTGGCCAAGATTATAATTATTTTATTTTATTTTTTTTCATTTGTTATTTAGGTTAACTTATTTTATTTTTTTTTTTCGCTTGTTTTACTTTGTACATATGAAATCAATGATTTCTTTTATCTCTAATACTTATTGCCCAAGATAGTGGCAGATTGTATTATTTCTCAATAAAGCAATAATTAAAAAAAATGCCATGTATAATATAATAAATGTAAATAAAAAAAAGTCATTTAAATTTATTATGTATATTGAGCGATTTATGGTATTAAGTATGTTTTTTTACGAATCTAGTATCCAATAGTTTACACAATTCTAGAAAGAGTATACAGTTTACAAGTGAAAGACATTTTATTTAAGCTATATCTTTGTAAATAACAGGAAGGAAATACAAAACATTTACAGAGCTTTTAACGGTTGCATTTGAAAATACAGAATGTGATAGATTCAATATTTGAAGAGTCTCATCACTCAATAAATTCATTTTAAGTATTTTAACTTTTTCTTATTTAATTTTGGTTTTGTGGCATTTCGGATGAATTAATTATAATTAGGGATTATTTTAGTAACTAATAATACGTTTAAACGTTAGTATTGTTTAAAATTATTAGTAAATATTTAATAATTTCTTTTATATATATTTATGACGCGATATGAAATATATAGTAAGGAAAAGTATTGCGATCGTGAACATTTTCAAATTCCAGATTTCAACGGAAATACACGTTTAGGGTCCCCTGAGTTCAAATGACCAAGTCCCGAAAAGAGGTCTGTGTGTGTGTTGGTGAAGCCTAGGATGAAAACGAAAATTCGTAGGGAATTGAAATTCCATATTTAAGACAACTATGTCATACGCTACAGCTGTTACAGCAACTATTTCACTAAAATTGGCTGGCCGAAAGTGCTAATTTATACTATGCATTTTGCACCTTTTCACGATTTTCTCATAAACCGCCTTAACGATTTTGATTAAACTTCTATAAAAATAAAAGAGCAGACATATTTTCTTATACAATTTTCAGTTTTTTGAAAATATGCACAGCAACGTAGATGTGTAACTGTTGGAAAGCTAAAGATTTTAGAAAAAAATATTATCTTATGAACAAAGTTGTAAAATTTAACGGAGAGTGATGGAAAACAGATAAAACAAACTTATTGTCGTATATATTAATATAATAGATAATTTAATAAAGCACATGTTTCTATTGAAATTTAATTAAATTACTTATACAGGCATTTCAACTAGAGTTGCATTTTTAAGTGAGTGCTGAGCTCCAGATGTCACGGTCAAGCCAATCCTCCTCCTGAAGACCCCGGCCCGCCATCTCCTCTTCCACTCCGCATATCCACCTACTTCTAGGTCGGCCTCGTTTCCGCCTTCCCGGTGCTGTCAATCCAAAACTCGATTTGGCCATCGTTCGGTAGACATTCGTTTAACATCTTAGCCTTCGCTGTCCTATCCGCTCATTTCTAATTCGGCCCATCCTTGTGAAACGTAGACATCTCCAAAAGTCCATCTCCAAAGCTTGGACTTTCAAGTAGAGCTGTCTAGACATTGTCTACGTTTACGATGGCAATGTAGATCTTCCTCTTGTTTTCTTTTAAAAGAAGGTCATTCCATAGAACAGAATGGAGCATCCGCGTGGCTTTTCGGGCTTGTTCTACCTTTCTCCTTACGTCGATTTCAGAGGATCCAGTGGAGTCGAGGTACGATCATAGATATTTAATGATAATAATTAAATTAATTTTTAAAAAATTTATATTAATCTCTAAATCTATTTAAAAATTATATAATCCATTTTAACAGCGGAGGTAGGTGAAAGTCGTGTGTTGCGCGCACTAGATTTTTTTTTCAGAGGGACTTTAAATAAAACAAGAAATAAATTCTTGTTTCGGGTAGTTAAATTTGTAGCCCTACTTGTGATTAGAGATATTTTGTGTTCAAAGTAAAATGAAGAAGGTAGGCTCTGAACTGTGGCTGACAATTGCCGAGGTACAGCGGACAGTCGGAATTAGTATGCCCAGCACCTGCCCTTACAAAGGCTCATCGTCACTGTTTGTCTCCTCAAAGGATTGTCCACTATAAGCTTTTTGACTTTCAAAGGTTTCTTGTGACTCGAAATAAATACAGCATGAAAGAAACGTAAATATAGTCGAGCTTAAAAAGGATGACAACCGTGAGCAAAAATTAGTTGTTTTTTTTACTTTCACTTACCTATATATAGTAAAAGAAAGTATTGCGATAGTGAAAATTGTCGAATTAGAATTTTCACAAAAAATACACGTTTTAGGGCCCATTTAGTCCAAATGACCAAGTTCCGCAAAAATGTGTGTGTGTGTGTGTGTGTGGTAAGTCTAACAAAAAAACACTGCAAATTATTACACAATGGTTTATTATTTCCAAATAACAACATTAGATTATAACTTTTTATATTGGAAATCCTTATAAAAAGTAAATCTGATACATGTGACACAAAAAACCAACTGTACAATTCAATAGTATTGGGTACGTTGTTATATACTACAGAAGTGTGGGGAATGTATTATGCCGATAAATTGGAAACTTCAATTAAAATTTTTGAAAAGATTACTCTCAATTGCAAAAAAACACACCTAACTCATATGTCAGGATTGAGTCTGGTTTTTTACATTTAAAATTTAAAATATTTAAAACAATGATAAATTGGTGGCAGAAGATTTTAGAAATGGAAAATACCAGACTTCCCAAAATATGCTACAGAGCATTAGAGACCTAGAAACCAATAAAAACGTGCCTTTTAACTGGACTGCAGAAGTTCGTAGGTCACTGATTCTTATAGGTTCAGAGGAAATATGGGCTCTCAATGATCCAGCTGTTTTGAAAAATTCAAAGAGCAAACTGTTTGAGAAAATGGCTAATCATTTATATTCCAGAGATATAGAAGCTATTAATACAATAAAACATATCGACATATAGCCAACTTCCAACTCGGAGAAGAATATTTAAATCTTAGATGCAATATAAACAAAACAAGGATAATCGCTCAACTAAGACTGGCAGGCGAGAAATCACAGAGGATAATCGTGAATGGATTATTTTATAAATTTGAACTCAACATGACTTGCCAGTTTCAAATCCAGTCAGAAGATTCTATTTAGTTAAGTATGTTATGGAAAATTTTAATTTAGACGACATATTAACAATTACCAACTATAAGAAGTTGAACGATTTATTTTTGTTCTCAATAGAGCTTTAAAGATAAGAAGTTTTGTTACGAACGACTAGTACACAATTTATAGGCATTTGTTATGTCATTACATTTTGTTTATATAAATTTGTTATCAAGATATGTATTATTTAAAACTGTTTTTGTTCGGTTTTCTTGAGTTTATTATTATTTATTTTTTAAAGTTTCTTTGTTTATTATTTAATCAAGATTTGTATTCTTAGTTATTTCGTTAATTGTTATTTATTTTTTCTTTTAATGTCGTTTCTAAAGTAGTTAGGTCAATTCTTATTTTTATATTTTTTAACATTTCCTTAGTAAATGTAAAAAATGATTTTTTCTAAATGGAATAGAGGAGATGGAAAAGATGTAAATCTTAAAAGCAATAAATGGTTATTATTTTTTATATAGGTGTTGATAGGCAATTAAGTAATATGAAAAGCAATAATTCAAAGCATCATATCATAACACTACCATTGATTTCAAAACACAATATCTCAGCTAATTGTTAACCTATTTCAATGATTATTTGTGTTGGTATTTATTTATGTTTCAATTATTTATAAAATCTTTTCGATTTTTCTCTAGCTTCCATAATAACTTATTTGAAAACTCTGTACATATTTAGCCCCATCTTCAAAAATAACTGAGTCATGGGCGTATTTATAGGTTAAATTTCAATTTTTAAAATAATTATTCGCGGTTTTTCGGTTAAAAACAATAATGAATTTTTTCCCTATCTTCGAAAATAATTGAGTTATAAGAGTATATATATGCAAGATTTAAATTTTTTTTTTCATTTTTCTTTTTTTTTTGTTTATCGCGCTTTACTGATTCTTAAACTCTATACATACAGTTCTCTATATTAAAAATAATTGAGTTGTGAGCGTATTTAAGTGTAAAATTTCATTTTTTTTTTCTCTTTTATATAATTATTCGCGGTTTTGGGTTAAAAAACACTAATACATTTTTTCTCTATCTTTAAAAATATCAGAGTTATTAAATTAAATCAATTTTAATCGGTCACCATTTTTAAAATAAACACCTGATATCATCGTTGCATGGCCTAGTATTTTTGTGGTGAATTAAAAAAAATTGGTCCAGTAGTCTTGGAGATATACTAATTTTTAATCAAAATCATTTAACCGAAGTGCTGCTTCATATTATGTATTTTGTACCTTTTTACGATTTCCTCAAAAATGGATTTTTATTAAACTCTCGATATCGATGTAAAATTTAATGGGCTTTAATTATAAAGGTTTAATTATGATTGAAGGGTGAGACTTGAATGCCAATATTTTAAATTTTCTTTCTCTAAAATGTTTATGTTTTTGAAGATAAGAACATTAATATATATTTTTAATATACCATTAGAAAGTTAAAGATTTTAGGTAAAAATGTTATCTGATACACAAAATAGTAATAGTTAATAGAGAGCGATGAAAAGTGGGTATAAAGTAACTGATTGTCGTAGATAACAATATAAGAGATTATT
Source organism: Piezodorus guildinii (assembly GCA_023052935.1). Taxonomy (NCBI): domain Eukaryota; kingdom Metazoa; phylum Arthropoda; class Insecta; order Hemiptera; family Pentatomidae; genus Piezodorus; species Piezodorus guildinii. The sequence goes on from JAJSOM010000024.1 coordinate 76,325, forward strand.
TAATAGAATACAGGTTTCTATAACAACTCAACGTAGATAATCCTTTCACCATGTATTTGATCTTTAACTTTATTTAAAAGTTCTCAAATTGATTCAACCAACGGAGGTAAGGTCGTGTGTTGTACAAATACAAAACATGACAGAAAACAATAGAAAATAAAGTTGAATGTTGTGACGCCTGCTCAGCTCACCCAATCACCCTGAAGAAGGCCTATAATTTAGGCCGAAATATCGGCACCAATAAATTAAGGTTATTCTTAATTGTGTGTTACATTGACTGCACCCTGAACCAACTTTTCTCAGAAAATAAAGAAGTTATAAATTATCCAGGTTTAAGATTTTTTAATTCAAATCATTGACTGTAACTAATGAGAACAACGAAAAACAACATATTCTTAAATATTCGAACGCGGCCTAAAATAGCTATTCAACATAAGATAATTTGGTCCGCCGAAGTGCTAGTTAATCATCTATTTCTGTTACACTTGCATTCTGCACTTGTGTTTTTCTTTCTCCTAGTTCTCTCCTCTATTTGCAAATGAAGTTGATAAAACTTAGTGTCAGTGGTTTCTGCATATTTGCTTCTCTACAATGTATTTTCGAAGTTGCTTATGAAAATGAACGACTAGTTACTTAATTAACCTCGATGCATCAATTTTCGAATGCATCTATTCCGGCTGCTATTTTTTCCATAGTTAATGAATCAGATATTGATATTCATATAAATATATTATATAAAATATTCATATTAAAATAAGTATGATTATTTAATAAAGGGGTTAAATACAACAATATAAAAATATATTTTATCATTATAAAAGAGAAGTTCTAGATAAATAATCATTACCTTGTCTACGAACTAATCTAACTAAAATAGATAAACCTAAAGCACCTTCACAAATAGTAAATAATGAATGAATTATAACTAATAGTTAATGAATCACACACAGTGGAGATGTTTAGATAATA